>CM067299.1:16653054-16878054 GCA_034231615.1 Meghimatium bilineatum
AAAATTAGACGATAGAATTGATGCCTTTGAGATGTGGGTATAAGCGCAGTGGTTAGCGCACTAGCTTCGCATATGAGTGGTCCTGGGTTCATTCCCCAGTTGAGGCGGAAATATTTTCAGATCGCAACGGCTTCCAGGTCGACCCAGCCTAAATGGGTACCGGATTAATCCGGAAGTAAAGACTGCGAGGGAGAGGAGATGGCTACCGCCCTCATTTGCAGAGCCTGTGAAATGTGAGATCGCTAACATCTCACACCCCTACGGCATTAATAGATGCTATGGGTTACTTTACTTTACTATATAGGAGAATAGAAATATATATATATATATATATATATATATATATATATATATATATATATATATATATATATATATATATATATATATATATATATATATATATATATATATATATATATATATATATATATATATATATATATATATATATATATATATATATATATATATATATATATATATATATATATATATATATATATATATATATATATATATAAAATCAATAATCTGCTCACTTAGCTAAGAACTTTATTTAAATATGGTCTTGTGGATTGGTCACAACATTTGAACATTTGGCTGATATTGATTGATCCGTACGTTTCATTGGCTAGCTATACAAATTGTATGCAAAGAAAGTAACCAATAGCAAACGGAATCAGTCAATTCGGCCAAAATGGCATTACTCTGCAGATCTACTATCTGGTGAAGTACTTGCCTTAGGTGTCTGTTACAGGATTGTATTGATTAGAGCAGTCATGGATACCCTACGAGAAGACGAGGAGGAAGTCGAACGAGACAGTGTACATATTTATAGAATGGTAGAAATGGGAGTGATTAGAGGTTATGGCAGAAAGTGCTTCCTCTTCGGAAAGATAAGAAGAACGCGTAATCAGCAACTGACTGGGACACAGAGCTTATACCCTTTTAGATGGCTGATGGAACGGCAAGCAGAGCATATATGGGAATGCCCCCAGTGCAATGACACTTGTTTCTAATCAAGAATCAAGAATAAATTCTGTCACTTGGAAATAATCCAATAATTTACTGCAGTATTACACAACCAGCAATATAATTTTGAAATGATTTCGGTGACATTTATATCGGTGACATTTATATCGGTGACATTTATATCGGTGACATTTATATCGGTGACATTTATATCGGTGACATTTATATCAGTGACATTTATATCGGTGACATTTATATCGGTGACATTTATATCGGTGACATTTATATCGGTGACATTTATATCGGTGACATTTATATCTGTGACATTTATATTGGTGACATTTATATCGGTGACATTTATATCGGTGACATTTATATCGGTGACATTTATATCGTTGATATTTGTTTGGTCCGTTAAGAAAACTTCGTGGCTCTCGTAATTGACCATGTTTTTAGTGGCTACTTAGTACAAAGCTGTGCAGCATTCCCTCCTATCTAGTACTCTTTATGGCATTTTTTAAGAGCCGGTAGGCTAGATTAAATTCAAGACAAAAGCAACACATCATATAAACTTACATAACCGAGTATTTACACTTATATAACCAAGTATTTACACTGATATAACCAATTATTTATACATACGCAATCAAGTGTTGATTGTCATTACACTTATGTAGCCAAGTGTTTACACCTTCTTTACGTACGAGTGTCAGATTGATCATTTTACCAATGGGATTATGCTATCACACATTCTTTTTTTTTTGGGGGGGGGGGGTAAAATTTTGATGTTTCACATGACGTCAACGTAGTTGTCACTAACCGATGAAATCAGTATCTAATTTATAATGCTTGCAGCGCTTGAAGTCTTCAATGTCAAACATCAAAATATATCCGCGGGTGACATTGTTTCCAGCGCTTGAAGTCTTCAATGTCAAACATCAAAATATATCCGCGGGTGACATTGTTTTCAGCGCATGAAGTCTTCAATGTCAAACATCAAAATATATCCGCTTGTGACATTGTTTTCAGCGCTTGAAGTCTTCAATGTCAAACATCAAAATATATCCGCGGGTGAAATTGTTTTCAGCGCTTGAAGTCTTCAATGTCAAACATCAAAATATATCTGCGGGTGACATTGTTTTCAGCTATGAACATAATGTATTTTACGTAATAGTTTTATCTTTATTTTTATTTAGTAAAGTATTTTAATATATGACTCAGATATCTTGCGATTTCATATTTTCTTATCTTTGTACAGTGCACATATTAATTTTAGATCAGCATTGCTGGTCAGTGAATATGGCTTGGCGGAATGGAATTGGATTATAGGCCGTTTTTTTCACCCACCACAGTTTTACATTCAAGAATTTAAGTGATTCCACATAATAAATTTCTTCTTCTGGTTGGGAGAGTTGAATATTTTTATTATTGAATTTTTTTTCCAACGTGAAATGACTAATCACAGCGAGAATTAATCGATAAAAAAACCAACACAAATTAAAATGCAGAAACTTAAGTACAACATGGTACGAGAGCAGAAAAAAAATCACAGAAAAATTTGAAAAAAAAAACAACCTGTAGATTCTACAACAGAAGAAAAATGGAAATTATTCAAAGACGTTATCACACAAGCAGCAGAAGAATCATGCGGATAGAAGAACAACAGTGTAAAGAAACCAAAAATAACAGCATGGTGGAATGAAGAAGTTATAAGAGAAAAGAAACAGAAATATAAGAAGTGGGTCACAAGTAAAAACTAAATAGATTACATAGAATGCAAGACAGCAAAAATAAATGCCAAGAAAATAATTAATACTGCGAAAATCAACTCATGGAAAGAATATGGAGACATACTCAACGCAGAGTATAACAATACACAAAATAGGTTCTATAAGAAAGTTAAGAACATGAGAAACAAAAACGATATTTATGAACCAACAGAAATAATAAATGACAAAAACGGCAGTGCACTAAAAAAAAAACAAAGGAAAATAATGGAAAGATGACAATAATATTTCAAAGAACTACTGAACCTAAAAGAAGAAGAAAACTCAACAATAAACAGCAAACCTAGAACCAAATACACTAATATCGGAAATAGAACATGCAATAAACAAAGCAGCAGGCTCGGATAACATACAAGCAAAACTTATCAAAGAAACAGCAGAGAGTGTGAGAAAAATAGCAACACAGACTTTGTTTTCAATGTGACATGAAAAAAAAAACAGGAAACACAAGAAGAATGGAGAGACGTGACATTCATTCCCATATGGAAGAAAAAAAGGCAGTAAGAGATTGCACAAAATTTGGAGGGATTTCTTTACTAAACCACACAAGGAAATACAATAACAAAATATTAAAACAACCATTTACGATCATACATTTAACCACAACTTAAAAACACCCAAATTAACTTCCTTAAGAACAAAAAAACTGTACGGATGCTATCTTTAGGCCTACATTTAGACAACTAACATAAAAAGCCACAGAAAACAACAAAGAATTATACATCGCATTCGTCGACCAAGAATAATCCTTTGACAGAGTAGACAGACAACAACTATGGAAAACTCTTATCAATATACTAATACCACAACATTTAATCAATATATGCAAGTGCATTCATACTAATAGCCAATGTGAAACAAAAACAAATACAGGAGTGTCCAATAAGTTCCAAATTCAATCAGGAGTTCGCCAGGGGTGTGTTCTATCTCCTCTACTTTTTATAACATATATCGACCACATCTGTAAACTAACAAGTACCAACGAAGAAGATAACATAAACGATAAAGTGAACGAACTACTCCTTGCAGACGGCCAAGTACTAATAGCGGCATGAGAAGAACAATTGCAAGAACATATGAACAGACTCCACACAACATGTCAAAAATTCAACATGAAGATTAATATTGTAAAGACCGAAATAATGGCATTAACAAAGAAAGAAAGCCATCGATAACCAACACCGTAAACAAGTAAAGGAGTTTAATTACTTAGGAATTACTTATATCGAGTGAAGGGAAAACCAGTAAAGAGATACAAAATAGATGCAACAAAACATACCAGATCCTAGGACAGATGGCACGTACTTTTAAGAACAAAAATGTAAATATAGACACTAAAGTTGCATTATACAAGACTATTTATATCGCATCACTATGCTACCAGTGCCAATCCAGGACAATGATAACACAAGATAAAAGAAAAATAGTGACAGCAGAAATGACATGTCTACTAAGACTACCCGGAGTGTCATTAAGAGATAGAATTAGAAACGATAGCATCAGACAGATAACCAAAAAAATAGCAGTATTGGAACACAAGTATTTTTCATCAAAATACAACAGATCAAGTGGTTTTCACACACTTCCAGACTACTAACAAACAGCATGCACAGATGGCCATGACACATAGACATAACGGCTATAAAGCCAGAGGCAGACCATGTAAAAGATGGAATAGAGAAATCAAAGAAGCCACAGGAACAAGCTTACAAGCAACGCACAGGAAGGCCATCTCCAGACAACTCACTCTTCTTCCCTTGACGCCGCAAGGCAAACAAGACGAGCTCCAGATCGTATAGAAAGATAGATAAACAGATAGATAAACAGATAGATAAACAGATAGATAAACAGATAGATAGATTTAATCGAATTATTAAATCTGAGGTTCTCGATGTTTTAGTTTATTTCGATACTCAGGAATTATGACCGCTAAAGCTACTGTAATGGGGGCGTTTCTCTAGAGCTGTTTTTTAGTATTCAAAATACTGTAGTTCTCAGAGTATGCTTTGATAAGAAGATTCTTACATGAGATAATTGTGTGTATGCAGATGTGTGTGTGTGTGTGTGAATCCAGGTGTGTGTGTGTGTATATGCAGATCTCTGTGTTTGTGGATTTGTGTGTGGATCATGAGTGTGTGTGTGTGTGTGTGTGTGCATATCTATGCTTGTATAGAGATCTCTCTGTGAATATGCACATCGTTCTGTGTGTTTGCAAGTGTGTGTGTATGTGCAGATCTCTATGTGTGTGCATATCTCTGTGTGTGTGAGCAGATCCGTGTGTGTGCAGATCTCTGTGTGTGTATTCAGATCTCTGTGTGTGTATGCAGATCTCTGTATGTGTGAGCATATCTGTGTGTGTATGTGTGTGTGTGCAGATCTCTGTATGTGTGAGCAGATCTCTGTGTGTGTATGCAGATCTCTGTGTGTGTATGCAGATCTCTGCGTGTATGCAGATCTCTGTATGTATGCAGATCCATATGTTCCACCATTTTATACACATACACCCATCAGATGAAAGTCTGTAACCATTTTCGTAGTATTTATATTAGCCACTTTTGACCACACTACTCAATGGTTAGCTTGTGACCACACTACTCAATGGTTAGCTTGTGACCACACTACTCAATGGTTAGCTTCTGACCACACTACTCAATGGTTAGCGTGTGACCACACTACTCAATGGTTAGCTTGTGACCACACTACTCAATGGTTAGCTTGTGACCACACTACTCAATGGTTAGCTTGTGACCACACTACTCAATGGTTAGCTTGTGACCACACTACTCAATAGTTAGCTTGTGACCACACTACTCAGTGGTTAGCTTGTGACCACACTACTCAATGGTTAGCTTGTGACCACACTACTCAATGGTTAGCTTGTGACCACACTACTCAATGGTTAGCTTGTGACCACACTACTCAATGGTTAGCTTGTGACCACACTACTCAATGGTTAGCTTGTGACCACACTACTCAATGGTTAGCTTGTGACCACACTACTCAATGGTTAGCTTGTGACCACACTACTCAATGGTTAGCTTGTGACCACACTACTCAATGGTTAGCTTGTGACCACACTACTCAATGGTTAGCTTGTGACCACACTACTCAATGGTTAGCTTGTGACCACACTACTCAATGGTTAGCTTGTGACCACACTACTCAATGGTTAGCTTGTGACCACACTACTCAATGGTTGGCTTGTGACCACACTACTCAATGGTTAGCTTGTGACCACACTACTCAATGGTTGGCTTGTGACCACACTACTCAATGGTTGGCTTGTGACCACACTACTCAATGGTTAGCTTGTGACCACACTACTCAATGGTTAGCTTGTGATCACACTGTCAGGTGTAACTACATGCCTTCAAACCGCCATACTCAATCCTTAGAATATAAGGTACGTGTGTCACGATTCAGACCCTTCTCTAGATAGGTCATGCGTTCTGGTCAAACACAATATGGCTGGTGTACCAAAGATAGGCAACAACCAATGGCAGACAAGGATCAATCGCATAAGCCAACATGACTGACGATATGTACAGTCAGCAGACAGTTCCTGTCTGATTGATTTCAAGAGTTACATTTATTGTGGACAAATTGAAACTTCAACCTCAGACGACAATTCCCAGTGAAACCATATTTCTTACGGCCACCAATAATTCTCAAGGACAAACAGTTGATCACGTGAGAATTCCACTGTCACAACCAGTTCCCATCACATGAAAACTATAAACAACATTAGTAAGAGTAGGAAGAACGCACGATGTCGACGTTAGTTTCCTGAATGTTAACAAGGAAAATCATGCTTAAAGTATTCAAATTGACACCATAATCTCAAGTGTTGTAAGAAGTATTTAAATTGACACCATAATCTCAAATGTTGTAAGAAGTATTTAAATTGACACCATAATCTCAAATGTTGTAAGAAGTATTTAAATTGACACCATAATCTCAAATGTTGTAAGAAGTATTCAAATTGACACCATAATCTCATGTGTTGTAAGAAGTATTCAAATTGACACCATAATCTCAAGTGGTGTAAGAAGTATTCAAATTGACACCATAATCTCAAGTGTTACAAGAAGTATTCAAATTGACACCATAATCTCATGTGTTGTAAGAAGTATTCAAATTGACACCATAATCTCAAGTGTTACAAGAAGTATTCAAATTGACACCATAATCTCAAGTGTTGTTAGAACCCGAAAGGGGTGCAAAGAATGTGACACTGTGTTCTACATTGTAGGTTTTAAGACGTAACTAAAGAAGTTGTGGAGATAGTGTAAACTGTAACAAATATTAATTATAATATAATGTATTCAGTTCTTGAAATATTATTATTCAGGTAACATCTTCTCTTCATGAAGTATTCTTCTATTGAAACATTATGAACAACTCACAATGCTTGGTTGAGTTGATGTGCTGCAGATAAGGACATGTTTAAACACTATGAATAACTCATATGCTGTTCGTCTTGTGTTCAAGAGATCATGAGTTCGAATCCAGCTCGTGTCGTCTTGTTTACAAGGTGGATTTTTTCGGAGATGTGTGGATTATTACTTGAAACTACGGAGTTACGTGCTATGAGTGGTACTATCGACAGGCGGCTTGCCGCTTCGCTGAGAGTAACGGAGTACATATGGGAAACCGAGTACAGTGAAATCAATCCTCTACGACTTTAGAACCCTTTGAACAGCTCACAATGCTTGATGAGAGGATGTGCAGTCACAAAGAACATGTTTAAACACACTGAAAGTATTCCGGACTACATCCTGCTAACCCGCAGGAGTGTAAGCATGAACGCAGAAGAATAAGACACTTGAAATAATATAACATCAATATATCTTTGATCTAAGTTAAAATCATATTTTTGTCACAAACACTGAGTATAAACAATTCAACATGTCAACAATGTATACTTTACTTGAAGATTAAGCTATTTCTGGATTGTCATGTCTAATAAATGTTCAAATAAAATGAAGTTTCAAATAAGAACAATAAAACGATATGACAGAATGTAAGCAAGAAGCTGAAAATATTGGGGGGTGAGAGATGTAACAGAACTACTCGGACAAGCCTCAATTGAGATTTATTTGATGTGAACACTGTACATAAACACGAGTTTTCTTATTAAAAAAGGAAACGAGTTTTAAGGACTTCTATAACTCAATATGAAATAGACCCACGTGTTTTAAAAAAAATTCTCAGTCCCTTGATATGTTATATATATATATATATATATATATGTATGTACTAGCTGTAAGACCTGGTGTTTCCCGGGAGTATGAATATATATATATATATGAATTTTATTTTGCGTGTCTTCATTTTTATAATCAAAATAGATGAGTGAAATGAGATGAGTTAAAATAGATGAGCGAAAATAGATGAGCGAAAATAGATGAGTGAAATTAGATGAGTGAAATTAGATGAGTGAAATTAGATGAGTTAAAATTGATGAGTTAAAATTGATGATTGGAAATAGATGAGTGGAATTAGATGAGTTAAAATAGATGAGTGAAAATAGATGAGTGGAATTAGATGAGTTAAAATAGATGAGTGAAAATAGATGAGTGAAATTAGATGAGTTAAAATAGATGAGTGGAATTATATGATTGAGATAGAATATATTGAATTAATTGAATAGGTAATAGCCTCCATTCGCGTGCTATAGTGGCAATAGTATAGGACACGTGTTGCTGTACATCTCTGGGGTTATGTGAAGAGATAACTAAGAATTTACCAGATATCAAATTCTGGTACAGAATCAATTCCCTGAGTAAGTGGCTGAAACTGTAGCTGATGATGCATTTGGATTCAATCACGCACACATTGATGAGCCGTGTAGTGCAGTGGTTAGCGCTGGCTTCGCATATGAGTGGTCCTGGTTCATTCCCCAGTTGAGGCGGACATTTTTTCAGATCGCAACGGCTACTAGTTCGACCCAGCCTCAAATGGGTACCTGATTAATCCGGGAAGTAAAGACTGTGAGGGAGAGGAGATGACTACCGCCCTCATTTGCACAGCCACTGAAATGTGAGATCGCTAACATCTCACACCCCTACAGCATTAATAAATGCTATGGGATACTTTTTTTTTACATTAAAATTAGCAGTTGTGGCAACCTCACTATAGATCAATGATTCCCAACTTTTTTTTACCATGCCACACCTAAGTCTTTCTAAAATTCTGACACTATGTAACATATACATTTTTTTTTATTATTTAAAAAATTGAATTATTCCCTAAGTGAAGCCTGGTTATAACTTGTTCAGGACACAAGATTTATGTTTTAGAAGGATACCACTAGGAAATTATTGAGAAAAAAACAGTCCGTAAATTTTCTAAACATAATAAAAAAAACAGTCAGTAAATTTTCTAAACATATAAAACAACTAAAATTCAAGTACAAAATATGTTTTTGGGATTCGGATTGACCCCCCCCCCACTTCCCTGAAAAATCAAATTGTCCTCCTGTCGGGCGTGTCCCCACGTTGGGAAACACCGATCTAGAGAATTCGAGTTCACTTAGATTGTGCCTTCTTCACATGTTGTGTAATGTGACGTATTTTTTTGCAGAACGTTGTCTTCTTAAGGAATTTCCTGAAATCCCCGCGGTTTCTGGCAAGTTGTACCTCTTCCTCTAGAGACAAGTGCATACATTCCTGAATGTCTCTTGTCCAGCGACGTCTTGGTCGGCCTCTGCCTCTACTGCCTCGAAAATTTCAACACATCCATAAGGAAATTATTGGCACAATACTACTTTAGTTTGTCCTTGCAAACATCTTCACATGTTACAGCTAATAAAATGCATATGTGAGAGTCAGATGGTGGGCGGGCTCTGAGGATGAAATTGGAAATAATTGGCACAATAAAAAACTTGATGATTGCTGCTTATCAATTATTTGATGCCTGCCGTAAGTCATAGACAGAGTACAGCAGACATGCATTTAAATGTGTGGTATATAAATGGCATTAACGTTCAGACTAAGCTGAACGTTTACATAGCAGTGGAACTTCCAGAGATGTTATACGCTGGTGAAACGCGGAGTTTGTATAGACGAATGTGAGGAAACTCAATCACTTTCATACAACTTGTCTTAGAAAAGTTATAAACATCAGATGGCAAGACACGATTCCGGATACAACTGTTATTAATATGTGGTATCGCTAGCATTGACACTATTCTGATGCAGGCGCAGATCCGTTGGGCATGTCATCTGGTATGTATACCAGATCATCACCTGCCAAAGATATTTCTCTATGGTAAGTTGCAGAAGGGCATACGATCTCAAGGTTTCAAAGGGAAGCTTCGGGACTCTTTAGATGCCTCAATGAAAGCCTTTGAAATAGACAAAGATACATAAAAAGAATTTTAGTAATATAACATAGAAGCATCTAGGGTGTATTAATAAAGCAAAATAATGCAGCAGACCAGGTCCGCACAGGTGACACCCAATCGCCTCACACCTTGAGTTAATTTAAAAAAATGTTGCCTGGTCGATACCTTGCTTAACATTATATGTTATCAACTTCAAAAGGTGAAAACATGATAATTTGCTTTCTTTTAAAATAAAATTTGTGCAGTGTGAAGCCGGACCATTAAACCTTTGTAGGCAAGAACTCTATCGTCTGAGTTACTGGAACCGGTGGTATCTCTTGCTGTTATTAGCATGAAAAATGACGTCAGAATGTCATGAACTGACGTCTAAAGAGTGCAAATGGCTATCGTTTCCTTTATTCTTCAAGAAAAATTAATATATTTAATTAAGAAACAGATTGACTACATGTAAAAAACTGTTATCGGCATTAAGTCGACGTTGTTCTAAATAGCAATTGTACAAAATAGGGTCCAGACCAAGTAAATTGTTCTTTTAACCTGTGTGCACACAGAAAACTGGCCAGCCGGAAAACCAAAGAAGTCCTTCATATATATATATATATATGTATATTAGTATATATATATATATGTATGTATGTATACCTTGTTCAACGGGGAACAGAGACTGTGAGATGTATGGATGAAAATTCTTTATCGTGTTAGCGTCTATCTGATCTGTTTGGGGGTTTCTCCTGAATGTCACCTACGTCCGAGGCTTGACTGTTCTTTTATGTTGTCAATCAATTTCCTTTTCAGTCTTTCGCGTTATCTCTTTTTCTTTTTTGGTTTACTGTTAATTAAATCATAGCTCTAGCAGAGAAAGTAAATTGAACGTGGCAGTGAGAGGAAGGCAAATACAAGAATGTCAAATGAAATACGAAAGGGAACTGTTGTTTAGGAAAATATTTAGAAATTAAATTAAACACAATATAATCTTTACATGAATGGTTAAAATCAGTACCGTTTATTAATGTTGAAAACATGAAATCAGTGCTGTTGAATGCTGAAAACTTTAAATCAGTGCTGTTGAATGCTGAAAACTTTAAATCAGTGCTGTTGAATGCTGAAAACGTCAACTTTACAGCAGTGTTATTAAATGTTGAAAACACCAGCTTTAAAACAGTACTGTTAAATGGTGAAAAAATTAACTAAATCAGTACTGTTGAATGCTGAAAACATCAACTTTAAATCAGCGCTGTTGAATGCTGAAAACATCAAGTACAATAAAATTAACACTTTAAATCAGTGCTTTTGATTGCTCAAAACTTTCAATCAGTGCTTTTGAATGTTGAAAACATCAAGTATAGTTAATTAGACAGCTATAAAGCTACAGATTATTCATATAACATAAACTCGTTTCTTGAACTCTTTAGAACTGTAGGACTGCTACCTCTGAAACATTAATTTAACTATTTCAACTTAAACATGGGTTCTATTTCAAGAAAATTTGAATCACAACACAGACACAAAATCGCAACACTATCACACAATCACAACACAATGTCATACAATCACTACACTGTCACACAATCATAACTCTGTCACATAATCACTAAACTGTCACACAGTTAAACAATGTCACACAATTACAACACTGTGGCATAGACACACAACTGTCACACAATTGCAGCACTGTCACACAGTTACAGCAATGTCACACCAGTTAATATACTGTCGCATAGACACAACACTGTCACACAATTACACCACTGTCACACAATTATAACATTGTCACACAATTTCAACAATGTCATACGGTTACAACACTGTCACACAATCACAAAACTGTCAAACAATCATAAAACTGTCACACAATCATAAAACTGTCACACAATCATAAAACTGTCACACAATCACAACACTGTAACATAATCATAACACTATCACAAAATTACAAACACTATCAAACAATTACAAACACTGTCACACAATCATAACACTGTAATACAGTCACACAACTGGCACACAATACGAAATACGATTTTTTATGCCGTTATCTTATATACTTTTAGACGGGAGACGGAATAGACAGCAGAACATTTATGGAAATACAACTTTTGTGGTAATGTTGATCCCTAATCAAGAATCAATCATTGAAGCCATTTGTACAAATATCTCTTCACACATAAATTTCCTCAGTCATACGGAGAAATGTGAGAAAAACACGACATGATCATTTATTGAAATTATCAAGCCAAGATTTTCCTTTTTTATCTCTTCTCCTTCTACCCTCAAATGTTCCCCACGAATAGTCTTTGAACATGATTGGTTTCTCGTTCTATGTTCAAACAATCAAAATTCCACATTTCGCCTATATCAACAGAATTAACTGTTGACCCGCAGCTTCTGTATTTCGTCTCAGACGCATACATTAATTGTGTTTTCCTTAAAACTAATTTGTAACACACTTCTGCAGCAGTTAATTCAAACACCTGAATTGTTTCTGTATGTACTGGAAGTGCCTAGTTCATACATCCATATACGAGAACAGTGAGCAGTAGTGATATTCATGAATGGACACTTGTGTATATGGAAAAATATACACGAACAATATAATTACAATGTACGCATCAAAGATTTTGTTATGTACGTGCGTGTTGTACACATACACACATACTTGCTTGTATATAAGATATAAATATAGACATGCCTGTAGATACGTTTCCAGTAGGGATTTAACCTAATAAATACAATAGAACACCAAAAGGGCATTTTTTTCGTATAACTGACGGGAATTGAACCAGGTACGTTCTAGCGACACCGAATCACCTTGCAACTCAAGTAAACAGATATTCCGTACGTGACCAACCACATCCGCCAAAAAAGATGTAATCTCGTCAAGACATTCAACCTGTGTACTCAGGTCACTGAGAACGGACCAATCGAAACAAGGTATTACAACAACAACAACGTTTATTTTTATGCTTCCTACTTGAATTTAATTGTTTTCGTATGTAATTTCCTCTTTTTCATGAGAAATTAGTTCACATATTTTTATGAAAAATCGTGAAGGGAAAGACTTTATCCACATTTTGACTAAATTTATGGACTCTCTTTTCGCTTTATACCTCTTTATGTCTTGCAGTGTTAGGGGTAGAATAGTTCTCTGGAGACGACCTATTTGTGTGTTTCATATATGTTTGTCTTCTTTTATTATTTTATTTATGTAATCCATCTTTTGTATGTACTGTCCCTGGCTTTGTATTCATCATGTCTGTATAGCGTAGCAATGCTTTTTAAGAAACGCTATATCATGGTAGCCTGGAAGCATGCGAAAACCGCTTAATCTATTGTCTTCTGATATAATCCAGGATTGACATTGTTAGTATTCAACTTTAAATTCATAGTAACAGTACCGAAAATCATGTTGTGATTTGCTAAGGAAATATGTGAACACATCAGTCCCCCCCCCTTTCCTCCTTATTCAGGAACGTGGCCGCAGATACATTTTAATTAAAGTAAATTCAAGTAGCAAGCAAGAGGATAAATTGAAAATTCTTGAGACTAACGGGAATTGAACCAGCAGTTCTAACGGCACCGAATCACCTGACAACTTGAGTAAATGTGTTTTTCTGTACTTTACTAACCGCATCTCCAAAAAAAGATGCGATTTTGTCAAGACATTCAAACTGTGTACTCAAGTCACTTAGAACGGACCAATCGAGACAATGACTGTCACAACAACAACGAACATCCCGTACAAGTATTGAAGTATCCTCAGTAACACAAACATTTAACGTCCGTATTCGTACTTAATTAAGGTGGGTGTTTACCTAAAATAGATCGTTCACATTTTCGTTTGCTATTCCTTCATTTTCCTAAAATTCTGGTTGCCTTTTTTTTGAGTGAGAAACTCGTCGGTTAAATTCATAGTACTAAAACTAATGTTCTGATTTCCTACAGGAGGGGTGGAGGTGGGGGTGGGGTTGAATCCCAAAACTCTACTTACCTTCTGACATATACGCAAATATGTACATACACATGCGCATATGTACATACATACATTATGCAGGCAGGTTGTCATACATATAGTCATACAAACATACGTACGTAGAACGCTCGTGCGTGTATGCTTACATGCTGCCTGCGTGCATGTCTCTGTGAACAGGAAACAATGCATGTTGGTTATTATTTGTTGACAATAAAGAAGCAAAAATATTCACCAGTCTATTTGTATTAGCTTTCATTTCGTGTATATAATTAATATTTCTGTCGTGTTTTAAGTAGCTAGTCTATGTTCCTTCACCGACGAATAAAGAGCAATAGACAGAAACCTGTACTCTTAAGAGTTATGTGATGATACTGTGTGTGGAATATTTGCATGTTATTGAGACCCATAGTCATACCGTATTTGATAATCTTCCTGCGAAGTGTCTCTCTTTTGCCAACTGGTACCCATTTTATTGTTTATAGTGACAGTCTGTTTTCATTAATTCTAATTGTTATGTTATGTTCCTCCAGGGCCATAGGCGGCTCATAGGGCAGAAACCATTGCTTTCCATTTCTGTCTTTGTGTTGCAAGGTCTTTCAATTGTTGCGTGTTGTTTAGGTTCATTGATATGCCTTCTCTATTAATGGTTCTTCGTAGAGTTTCTCTAGGCCTCCCTCTTCTTCTTACTCCAGGTGGCACCCAATATAGTGACTGATGGGGAATTTTTAGGCTGTTCATTCTAATTATATGTCCGATATAAGTCCATTGTTTTCTTCTTATTGCTGTAATATTGCTTTTTGGTGTCGTCTCTAATTTTTTATTAAATTCTTTCCAACCTACATTTATTTAATTTCTTCTCCGTTGCTTTTGCCATTTTTTTTCAACTTTCGCTACCATATGTTATAACGGATATTACATTGGAAATAAACAGTCGTAGTTTGGTATATTTACTTACTGTTTTGGTTTCCAGATGTTTGAAAAGTAGTTGAATGCACTTGATGCCAAAACAATTCTGTATCTCACTTGTTATAACTATTGTAAGTACAAGTAAACTAGTGTCAGTACAAGTAAAGTATTGCCAGTACAAGAATATTATTGTAAGTACCAGTAAACTATTATCAGTACAAGTAAATTATTGTCAGTACTAGTAAACTATTGTCAGTACTAATAAACTATTGTCAGTACAAGTAAACTATTATCAGTACAAGTAAACTAGTGTCAGTACAAGTAAACTATTGTCAGTACAAGTAAACTATTATCAGTACAAGTAAACTAGTGTCAGTACAAGTAAACTATTGTAAGTACAAGTAAACTATTGTCAGTACAAGTAAACTATTGTCAGTACAAGTAAACTATTGTCAGTACAAGTAAACTATTGTAACTACAAGTAAACTATTGTCAGTACAAGTAAACTATTGTCAGTACAAGTAAACTATTGTAAGTACAAGTAAAGTATTGTCAGTACAAGTAAACTATTGTCAGTACAAGTAAACTATTGTTGAGGGAAATGTGCTGTAGAAACGTGTTTCTACTGTTTTTAGTTGTGTTTTACATGTCAGCTCAATTTTATATGTATGGATAGATAAATTATTCATGTTTGTCATAATAATATATGTTTTATTTTCCTGGGGGAAGGTGCTAATGGTTAAATTCCCTAGCGTCCCCTTATCTACAAAGTTGTGATGAAAGTAAGAAGTGTGTATTTAAAGGGCGAAACATTGGTTTAATCAGCGTTCATACCATTTCATATCTGCAGTAATAGACCGTGTAGATAGATATATATCTGCCATAAGAAATCTAACGATGACAACATTCAAAGTAGAAATGAAAAATAGCGGAAGGACACAATAAGTTCTGAAGAACAGCTTTTTGTGCTGTTGAATAGATTCAAATGAGTGTATATGACAAGCGCTTAAACTGTTCCGGTTTTTAAAAAAAACGAATGATTACTTCTGTGAATCTTTGCGATTGCCTCTCATTCTAGATCTGCATGCCTCATAGCACAATGGACATGGATTGTGGTTTATTAGTGTCGCTCATAGAAAAAAAAATTGGCAATTCTGTCAGAGTTCATGGATGCTATTATCCCTTGCCAAGAAGTAATGATCTCTTCAATATGCCACAATTCTTTTCCTGCTCTTAACGTCGGTTGGAATTAAAATTGATCGCTGATATTTAAAAATAAAGAAGGTCGGGATGAAATACTGTCAAGTAAAATTTGTGAAGATTAAATGTTCATGACTTGACTTACTATAGACGATATTAATTATTTTCTGAAAAGACTACTGTACACTCGGGGAATCCCATGTTCATATATATAGAGAGAAATCAAAATATTCCTGCTATGGCGTCAGTCAACAGAGTAGATGTGTTAAATAAATAAAACCCGATGAAAATATAGTGACATCAGTCTACAGAATAGATGCGTTAAATATTGTGTACCTGATGAAAACATTATCTGGCATAGTGTGTACCTGATGAAACCATTATCTGGCATAGTGTGTACCTGATGAAAACATTATCTGGCATAGTGTGTACCTGATGAAAACATTATCTGGCATAGTGTGTACCTGATGAAAACATTATCTGGCATAGTGTGTTTATAGCTTACTACTCACTATGTCTGTTTATTTAGAGGCTATGTGAAAGCCTTCTTCAAGCATAGACCTATCCGTATTAAGCCATAACCGTCTACAGTTAAGACTTACTGGCTAATGCCAAATAAAGCCTTTTTAATGTATCATTTGGCTATTCCAAGGATTTTTATTGGTCAGTATACTTGTACTTTGTGTAAAAGCCAATAAAAAACGAGGGAATAGTTAAATTTGTAATTCTAGAAAGCTGTATTTTCCATCAACCAATATGTCTTATTTTGTGGAAGGTAAATATTGGGCTAAACAAATGGGAAAGTAACTCTTGATTGTTCAGTCTGGAGGACTGGCCAGATCTGTGCAGATATGAAAGATTTTGAAAATAGTGGAATATTGCAGACAGCTTGACATAGACAAAGACGCAAAGAGAAGCCATCTTTTTATTGTCTAAACATATTTATTTCAGTATGTAAATAATAGCGATGGAATAGAGTCCCATTGTCATTTCTAGGTAAAACTAAAACTGGTTGCGTATCTTATTAAAACGTAGTCACCAATCCAGCATTTTTTGGATGTAGTGATTTTCTAGGCAATATAACTGCATTAAATAGTTTGCTACTGCTTTTTTGAACGGTCAGGATGCTGAAATGCCTCAAATCACAGAGCCGGACAGGTAAAAACTAACAGGTATTAAGACAGAGGTCTGCAACCTTTTATGGTCCGAAAGCGGACGTACAAATACACAACTGGTCGCGGACTGGATGCAAAAAATCAAGCTACCTGATAATTGAATGACACATGTTTTCTGTTATTATTTACATGAAAATAATATTAATTTTGAACTCGGAATGTGCACCTGTAATATAAAATATGACAGCATTAACCTCAAGGGACGAGCTCGGCTAATTTCCAGAATTCTATTAATAATACTAAATCTATTAAAACCTATTTACATTTACATATGTCGCCCATATTTAGATGTAGACACATTGATACAATTTCTTAAAGTTATATGGTTCTAAACCAGGATTGAAATAAACACCTAGATGATATTAAATTTACGAGCACCGTGAGTCAGAGGTCACGATTTTTGCTATAGGACTGGCGTGTAGTGTAATTTGGGAATGTGGACCGGGTCTGGCCCGCGGGTAGTAGGTTCCGACCACTGCATTACGACGTCTAGGAAAATTTACAGGAGATTGTAACATCATTGATTTCTTTAAACCATAGACACTGGTGAAAATCATCCAAGAAGAGACACAACCGACTAGACCAAACACGGTTCTATATGAGTAATCGAGTATGTATGCATGAGAATATTCCTGTGGCATCAGCCAGGAAGGTTTTTACTTAGTCATAGAATTTATCTGCATCGTAACACTGCGCTTGGATATAGTAGAGGTCCCGCTGGATTCTTTGAGAGTTTTCCTGTCACGCCTTGTGGACAAAATATAAGCACATTGATAATGGCGAGTGACTAATCCATTATTGTAGATTATTATATCATACACTACAGTGCGCCGTCAATGAGCACCCGACTTCTGTATTCACCGCCACCTGATTTTATCCCTGGAACTTCTGTCGAGTGTAATGATCACAGAGAAAGTACTACGTAATGCGGTTTACGATGTCGGTGAATGATACCTCATCTAACTGCTGTCAAGAATTTCCTATACCGGGATCATGCTCATAGATAGAAAAGGTTCAGTACGCGATGGGAACAGGCACAGTAAGTCCAATTATGCGAGACTATTCACTGGTAATGGAACTTCTCGTGTGAGATAGGTGTAGTCGACGCAATCCTAAATCCCTGACTACCGCCTCCCGATTTGTCGTTACACATCCGTAGCCTGGCGACAGATAGAAATACTCTCACAGGCTACGTAAACCCACTCGAATTAAAGGCATGACGAAATTGGATATGCTGGACCTTCCAATGTGCAAATAACACAGCTATGCTTTATGCTAGCAGCACAACGTAGTTGAAGCCCCTCAAAATACACACGAACTTTCGTGTTTGTTATCAGAGAGCAAACCGCCCGTGTGTTGTCGGGGCCCGAAAGGGGAGCAAAGAATAGCAACACTGTTTACCTTCCACACATGTCGTAAAAGGCGACTAAGGAGGTTATGGGATGGAGTTGGCTGTCCCGTCCCATATAGGGTCGGTGACCCAAAGTCATGCTGAAGTTGGATGTGTCAGGCCGAAAGACGCAGATATCACAGCAATGCTGTAAATCATGACACAATGCATTCCGTTCTCCGGACTACATCCTGCTAATCTGCAGGAGTTTGAGAACGAACGCAGAAGAAGAAGAAGAAGCAAACACAGACGAAGAAGACAAACAGTGCTTGTTTCACGCACATATTCCATGCTGAAGCAAGTCCCTGATAGAACAGTACTAATAATATGAATTACAATATGAGAGAATTTGGTTTCAGGAAGGGTATGTGATGCACAGATGCTATTTGTGCTCTACGACAGCTGAGCGAAAAAAACACTTGAATACGACCTACAACTAAACATCGCCTTCATCGACCAAGAAAAGGCATTTGACAGAGTTGATAGAGAAAAACTGCGGCTAATATTTGAGGACTATAGAGTACATGGGAAATTAATAGACAACATAAAAGCTTTATAAAAAAATACTGCCAGAGCGTAATCAGAACTACTGAGGTCACAACAGATACATTTGAAATAAAAACAGGAGTTAGACAAGGCTGCGTACTATTACCACTTCTGTTTGTAACATGCATGAACCAAATTCCATTCTAACTAAAGAAGCAAACCCAAGAAACAAATTTACCCATGCAGATAATCAAATGAAGATCACAGATCACTTAGCGCACAGATCACTTAGCGAACTGCTATTTGCAGATGATCAATGTTTAATATACGAATCTGAAAACGAATTACAGCGGCACACACACTTGGGCCATACAACCTGCGATCAGCACAACATGAAACTAAACACATCTAAATCAGAGACTATGGAGACAAGCAGAACACCAGACCAGTTAAATGTATCTGTCAATGGTACAAAACTAAAGCAAGTCTCAGAGTTTAAATACATAGAAAGCATATTTACGGAGGATGGCAAACTTGACAGAGAGATTGAAGCAAGGTGCTTAAAAAGCCAATGATGTGACTTAAAAGGTAACACAAATACTCAAACACCCATCAATCTGCACGGCTACAAAACGACAATTGATAAATAGTATTTTTATACCAACTCTGTGTTACTAATGTCAAACATGATCATTGACAAAGACACTAGCGAAAAAGATCAAAGTTTGCGAAATGAGACGTTTGAGGAAAAGAGACCGCCGGTGAAATGAAGATATCAGGAAAGAAGCAAAGACTATTTCAAGTCAAGACTACATGCAGCAAAATAAATGGGTTGGTCACGTCATGAGAATGAAACCTGCGCAACCAGCCCTTCGTGCATACATCAACAGAAGACGAGGCTACAAGGGACGAGGAAGACTAAGAACTAGATGAGTAGAGCAATCAAGGAAACATTAAATAGACGCGGGTTTACCATGGTAAATCAGCTCAAATGGTCAGAGATAAAAAAAAGAAGAAACCCCTCTCCCTCCACGACGATTAATGACAAGTGGAAATGACAATAGATAGATATATATATATTAATATGATATTGATATATATGCTTAATATGACATTATCAGCTAAAACTACAAATGTACAAAGATATTAATATCACTACAGATGTAATATGGTACAGTAGCTAACACTACAGATGTACAATGCCATTATTAGCTAACACTACAGATGTACACTGCCATTATTAGCGAACACTACAGATGTACACTGCCATTATTAGCTAACACTACAGATGTAATATGATATTATTAGCTAACAGATGAAATATGACATAATAACGAATACTGCATATGATTAATAGTATTGTTGTTTCAGTATTGGAGTTATTCCGATCTGGACAAAGACTGTCTTGTCTAAAGGTCGAATATGTATTTATTTTCGAAATGTAATTAAAACTTCTTTTATTTAGTCTTCTTCTTCTGCGTTCGTTCTCCTTTATATTAGTAGGATATAGTCAGGACAACGGTGTGCGCTGTGTCAGAGTTTACAGCTTAAATGCGATATATTCACCTTTCGTCCAACACACCCGCTTGTAGCATGGCTTCTGGGTCATTGTGATCCTCTATAACAGACGTTCTCAGCCTAGAGCGCACGAATACCACGAGCATGGTGGTGTTCTCTTGCGCGCCAAGGGAGTTAAAAAGTGCACTCAAATTTACATATGAGCTGTGATCGACGTCTGAAAAGGTTGAGAACCTCTGCTCTATACGACAAAACAACCTCTGCTCTATACGACGAAACAACCTCTGCTCTATACGACGAAACAAACTCTGCTCTATACGACGAAACAACCTCTTCTCTATACGACGAAACAGCCAATTCCATGTTCAAAACCTTCTTAGACGCCTATTGCGACGAAAAGGGCAGGTCACATCTTCTCTTTTTTTCTTTGCACCCCTTTCGAGCCCGGCAACACATTTGCGCTTACTATGTTCTACTTCATAGTCTTGGACATGCATTCAAAAAACAAACTGGAAAGTGAGATATTAGAGGCAACAGAGATGTGGTTCTACAGAAGAATGCTGAGAATACCATGGACTGCCAGAAAAACTAATATAGAGGTGTTGAAAGAGTCAAATGCGAAACGGACCTTGATCAATAATATAAGAAAAAGGCAATCTTCTTTTTTTTGGCCACTTAATGAGACAGGCAGGTTTAGAGAACATAGTCACAACAGGCAAATTTGAAGGCAACAGAGACAGAGGGCGACAACGTGAGAAAATATTCGACAGTCTGACAACCTGCCACGGCAGAGAAACAACAACGACTTTGATACATAATACTGTGGACAGAGAGCTGTGGAGAGCCATGACCGCTTACGCCAGCCGGCATGGCACCAGATGATGATAATGTTCTACTTCACATTAGCAAATTACTTTATTGCAAACCAGTATTCATTACATTTTGTGATAATAGCAATAAATATTCATTTTATTGTAATCCAGTATCCATCACATTTTGTGATAATAATAATAAATATTCATTTATTTCTGAAGGCAACTGTTTTTAGAATTATCTAAATCGAGAAAAAAAGGTTGAAGCGCACAGAGCCTGTTAGACATCAATTGTTTATTAATGTGTTATTATTATACTGTTGAATGTGTAATATATTTCACTCTTTCATGTTGCTTTTGTGCGTTGTCATTTATTAAGATAATGTTCGTCTAATAACGACTGTCTTGTGTTTGTTTCGCGAAATAGCTTCATTTCCTTTATCCTTGATTACACTTATTATACGGAACTTAGACCTAAATTGACAATTCCAATGCAGATGTATACCTGGAAAATGGTAATGTTATTGCAGGAAAATAGCCTATCGCGTTCTATGTCCCTGCTTACATAAATATGTTTCTGTAGCGCGTGATTAGGATTGTCTCTCGTGTCCTTGAATGAATTTCGTTTTCCTTTATGTGACGAGTCATGTGCAGAACGTCCATTCTGTAGATTTCCCAGTTCTGTGCAAGCCACAGACGTTTTTTCAGTACCATATTCAGAAGCTTTCAATACCCTGTGACCATCGTAACCAGGTCTTCTTGTTTTCTTTTCTGGAACATCTCCCTGGATGATTTTTCTTTCTAACCCATTGCTATCTTTTTCTATGTTTAAAATATGTTAACTTGCGCTCTTTAAGAGTTTTAAAATGCATAACTCAGTCGATGACAGATGTGTCGGACCATTGGCGTAAATTAAACGGCGATATAACGCATTTTCGTTCTCAGGACTACATCCTCTTGGAAATCTAGTAGAACCATTGTCTTGCTACAAGTCATTCAGCGGGAGTTTGAGAATGAATGCTGAAGAAAAAGAAGAGAAAAACATCTTCTATGTTCAAGTCCTTACGATTGATAAATGATGTGTTGAATCGCCTTTCCGTTCATATTCTTAGAACATTGATAAATGATGTGTTGAATCGCCTTTCCGTTCATATTCTTAGAACATTGATAAATGATGTGTTGAATCGCCTTTCCGTTCATATTCTTAGAACATTGATAAATGATGTGTTGAGTCGCCTTTCCGTTCATATTCTTAGAACCTTTGTATCACATTTCAAATGTGACATTTTATTTTACATTGGGGATGTTATTGAGAAAGTTTCACAATAATATGTTGCCACTAAAAGCTAAAAGCTTCTTAATAATTGTGACATAAGTTTAGCAGTACAAAATATCGTGACTCGTACACATAGTAGTAGACATTGTAACATCAATAATAGCCGTTGTTTTTGTGTGAACAATAATCAATACATTTTTTATTGATATACACTTGATTTTTTATTAATAGACACTCTATTTTTTATTATTAATAAACACTATTTTTTTTTATTAAGAGACACTTTATTTTTTATTAATAACTACTGTATTTAGCAGTCGCCATTGTACTTCCGTTATTTCGCACTCTAAAATTTGTTGTTGTTGTTGTTGTTTAAATTTCCTGTTCATGTTTTCTTCTTTCTGTTTCTGCAATATTAAGTTCGTTTTGTGTTAATCTCTACAAGTAGGCATTAATTTCGGATGTAAAAGTAGTCGTACCTCTGTCATGCGACTCCCAAGTAACCAACTCAGTAAAAACGCCACCTTGTAAGGCATGCTGGTAACAGTTTCGAAGCATACACGAATTATCTGGTCAACACCTTAAAGATCGTTTCCAAACAGTGATGAACTTTTGGGTGGGATGAGTTTTGTTTTGCATACAAGACAATCATCTATGAATGACACCTACCAGTCGCGCCTGAGTCACAACACTATCGCAGCACAGTTCTTGCGATAATGGTTGTCTGGATGCGTCGTAAATTCCAAGCTTAAACTGTTGTATGGTATACTATTAGGGTATATTTCCATGCGAAAATAAGCTCTGGGCAGCAAAATAAGAAGTTAAGTCAAGGCAGTATTAGTATTAATGGTCAAGAAAAAAAGCTCGGGGCAACAAAATAAAAAGTTATAGTGAAGGCAGTATTAATGGTCAAGAAAAAAAGCTCGGGGCAACAAAATAAAAAGTTATAGTGAAGGCAGTATTAATGGTCAAGAAAAAGCCTAGACTAATCTTCCAGAAGCACGTAGCAGAAAGCAAATGTAGCTGAATGAAAAAAATGTGTGTAGCAACTTGAACTCTGACGCGGTATTAACCTTGTCGGTCATCGAAGTCTCAGTTAAGAGGAAGCATCCAACTAAATCTAGTTCTACTATGATATTTCGACAGGAGATGGGTACCATCAAGCAAACATCTTTCTCTACGGAAATGTCATAATGGATATTCATAACAACAATAACGTGAATCGCCTCTTTATTTTTTGTCAAGATAATTGTTTGACACTTGGAACCTGCGGACACTGCATGCGGTCGGCAAAGTTGAGGTTGGAAGAAGAAAAGATATCAGAGGAAAGTATGGACCGGACAGGATTATAATTCTCTACATTAAAAAAATAAACTCATAACAGAGATGTATAACGAAATTTTTGTGTTGAAGTCTCCAGAATTATATCCCTACGACCCTGAAGGATTATAGGTTTAATGATGATGATGATGATGAATTCTACTATTGAGTATTTCCTTTCACGGAATAATACTCTTATATGAAAAAATGGTTACGTAATTCTCAGGCACGGGGTGGGGGGGGGGGGGGAAGAAAATAGACCATCTAGTTACATGAGACCAGTGTGCTGAAAGCGAAACATCTTGTACGAGATAGAGGTAATCGACCCAAAACAAATCCTGCCCACTGATTTCCACATGGGAAATTGTCACAAAATATTCCGTTATGACCTGTCTAATGACATAGTGGGCGATAAACCGTCATGGGTAAGAGCTGCTACACACTCGACGCTGGGCGACAAATAGGAAGACACATGCAGCAGTTTATAAAATCAAATCAGAATTAAAGGCACGTAAGAAAAATCAGATGTGCTAGACCTATACGGCGCAACTTATACAATAGTACTTCACACTCTTCAGCTTTTTCTTGTTCACCTTATTCTCATTCAAAGGTTAGCATGTCTACACAGCAAATCTGGTTTAACATATCTATACAGCAAGTCTGGTTTAACATGTCTACACAGCAAGTCCGGTTTGCCATATCTACACAGCAAGTCTGGCTTAACATGTCTATACAGCAAGTCTGGCTTAACATGTCTATACAGCAAGTCTGGTTTAACATGTCTACAGAGAAAGTCTGGTTTTCTTGATATGTGATGCTGTATTTGAAATATCCTCATGGCTCCCATCTGTGAATATCTGTCTCTGTGGGCCGGTCCTCCGCCCTCAATTGGTTTAGTGTAATACAGTTTTGCAGAATATGTTCCACAATCAATGCTGCCTACCACATGGATACGTAGTTGATGTAGCCAGTCTTAATCTATATAAGTGGTTGTCTAGTTTGTTTTGTCCTATCTGTCCTGTCTGTCCTGTACTCTGTCATGTCCTCTGTCCTGTTCTCTGTCATGCCCTGTCCTGTCCTCTGTTCTGCCCTGTCCTGCCCTGACCTGTCCTGTCCTCTGTCCTGTCATGTCCTCTCCTGTTCTCTGTCATGTCCTGTCCTCTGTTCTGTCCTATCCTCTGCCTGTCCTGTCTGTCCTTTCCTCTGTCCTGTCCTCTGTTCTGTCTTCTGTCCTATCCTGTCTTTCCTGTCCTCTGTCTGGTCATTTGTCCTGTCCTCTGTCCGGTCCTTTGTCCTGTCCTCTGTCCGGTCCTCTGTTCTGTCCTGTCCTCTGTCCTATCCTCTGTCCGGCCCTCTATTCTGTCATGTCCTCTGTCCTGTCCTCTGTCTGTCCTGCCCTGTCCTGGTGTGGAAGGAAGATGATAACTTACTCAGCCGTGACTTTCGTCAGTAGAAGGTCTCTGTACAGAAAATAAGAAAGTACTTCTTAGGCTTACGTTTTTAATTATTGTCTTGTTTTCGTTGGTCAGTATTGATATTCTTGTAGCCACTTGCCAAAAAATAGCCAATGCCGAACAACGAAATTCACGAGAATAATCAAAATCGGTATTTCTATTCATCTGTCCACATGTATGTTATACTAGAATACGGTCATGGCTCAGCTCTCTCCGGCTTCAATCACACGACAATTCGTGCTGGTTATTTGAGAGCAAACAAACAAACACATAAACAAACACACATTGATTTTCTTGCTCAAAGACTGCAGTGTAAGCCTCTAATTCTTCTTTTTTACTTGATCGTTGAATAAGAGCGTCAAAGCAATCAGTGGTCATCATTACTGATAGTTTTCTTCAATTTCAGAACACTACTCGTCCTCTAATCTTCTGTGTAGCAATCCTCCATGCTACTTTAATTGGGCTTCTTTGTAATTCCCACGGTTCTACATTAAGCTGTTTTAGTCGGCAAACGCTATAATTACTATTTTTTTGTAAAAAAAATCATATAACTTTTGCGATTAGTGCATTCCAGTTAATTGGGTCACCAGTTAAAGGCGGAAGTCGATTATTTGAAAGATATCGTTAAGATTAAAATCCATTGGGGAAACATCATTTAGAATGGCGCACACGTTAACTAGGGAAATGCATCAATTTGTTAATTTTGTAGGGTAATTGGTAGTTTTAATGGTCCATAAGTTATGTCAACAAAATAGAAAGGGGAAAGGGAAGAAGATGGGTATGAATCAACATGTTTGTACAAGAGTTTCACTAAAGTTCTGAGAATGTGACCAGGCAACAATCTGACTAGTGCAGATTTCGGTAACTTATCCAGTAGCGAAACAGTAGCTTCTCGATCTTTCTATAGCCTGAGCCGAGACCATCGGCTGCAGTAAAGACCTCTGTACAGAAAGTAAACAAAACTTCATTATGATGTTTTTTGATTATTGTCGTGGTTCTCATTGGTTACTATTTATGTACTTGGAGTCACATGTCCTAAAAAAGTCTAGGCTGACCAACGAATGAACGGAAATAATAAAAAAAAATCAGTACTTCTTGTCATGTTTACTTTCTGTACACATGTCTTCACTGAAGTCCAGTTGTGCTTGAGCAATTATCCGGTAGAGAAATAGTAACGTCTTGATATTTCTATGAGCTTTGGTAATCATTTTCTGATGGCTGGGTAGTGACATGATAACAGTATAAAGACCTGTGTACAGAAAGGTATTCATGACTTGAAAGACTGATTTTGATTATTTCCGCGCATTTCGTTGGTCAATCTAGTTTTTTTTTGGCATATGTATTTTATTTTATAGATAGTGACCAACGAAAATAACAACAATAATAAAAATGCTATAAATGAACACTTTTTTTTACTTTCTGTACAGAGGTTTTCTGTACCGCCGACGGTGTTTGTTCGGTGGACCACGGGAAAAGTTTTCTATTAGGAAACCACGAGTGAGGAGAAACTTGGTCCACCTTGTCGGTGTGCGAGTGACTTAAAACGAGTCCTTTGACAATCCAATCCTTTGGAGTAACCAGAAATCATACATCTAAAGTGACGATATTTGACCTGTCATGTGATTTTCATTGGCTGTTAACAAAGTATGCACAGAGTGACCAGTGAAATCTACAGAAAAAGTCAAATTACATAACATTAGAAGGATGATTCCAAAATAGTCCACAGACGTTATTTCGCCAATTATACAGTCCTGCTCACCATCGGAGATAATATTTTAAAGTGCCACGTTTATTTTCTCAGTGAATTTTTTGGATAATTCTAGTGTCAACTGTCAATGAACATCACGGGAAAATTTTATGCGTTACTTTAAAAGTCTGTTTCCATATTTAGCTCACATGTCTTGTATTTGAGATAGTCACACCACAGGTCTGTATAATCGGCGAGAAACTTTCTTAAACAAGACACTGCCATGGTTCCCATTGTTTAGAATACCAACGCCATGTGATGCCGGGAGTCGAAAGGGGAGCGAAGATAGTGACACTGTTACCTGACATGCAAGTCGTAAGATGCGACCATAGAGGTTTGAGAGTGAAGTTAGCTGTCCCATCCCATGTTTGGTAAAAGTGGCCCACAAGCTATGCTAAAGTTGGATGTGGCAGGTCGAACAACGCAGATATCGCAGTCAAACTGTAAACAATGACACAAAGAATTTCGTTCTCCTGACTATATCCTGATAATCTGCAGTAGTATAAGAACGAACATAGAAGAAGAGCAAAAATACCACAATGCAATCTAGAACAGTGTTTCCCAATGTGGAGGGCACATCCCACATGGGGGCAATTTCATTGTTCAGGGGGGGGGCAGTTTGAACAAAAATTGTAGGGAATAATTAATTTTTTTAATATTAAAAATACGTATATGTTCTTGATTAGAAACTGGCCTCACAGCACGTGGGGCATTCCCCTAAGTGCTCCGCCCTCTGTTCCAGCAGCCATCCATCTCGATGATGTTTCGAGTCTAATGCCGCCGAAACAAACGTCGACATCAGGGCACAACTCTGGCCCTTGCGACAATTTCTTTGTTGTTCCGTCCACCCACATCGTGCCCTTAACTAGTTCAAGCACAACGTTGGCCTGTCGGAACAGCATGGTAACTGTTATCGAAGGTTACGACTGAAAGGGATTGTATACATGACGTGCCATGAAACTTATATAAGAAGATAACCTCAATATAAAGGCATGTCATCTACTAAGATTTTCTGTTGCATGGGTGGTTTGTCTAGTGAGCCATTGGTGAGACCCACATACGCATATATGAGACCCACATGTTACTTAGGGGAAGGGGGCATCAGATTTTTAGAAAGGCTTAGGTGGGATAAAAAAAATGTTGGAAAAACAATAATCTAGAACCACAATATTAAAAATAGACAAGCTAGAACCAAGGATAAAAGGAAGAAAAGTGTACAAGATAATATCAAATTTGACCGAATAATGTCGCTTCATATGTTGCAACTGAAAGGTACTTTCAGTGCTCTCAAAAGCTAATTCGTGTTAACTCAGAGAACGTGAGCACTAATCTCTGTGCCGAGAAATTTCAACATGTTTTCCCACATGTACGTGAGTAATGAGTTCAGTGCAGTTAAAAAAGTGATGCAGAAACTAGATTAAATCGTGCTGAACCCTGTAACGTAATTTAGACGAGAAAATTAGGTGCGCAGTTTCTAAAGTTGATATGTCCTCTAAGATGCGCCTATTTATAACATTCATCACGACAAGGTATATGTGAAGCATGGCCGCGTGGTTAGAGCGGTGGTCTCGTAACCGTAAGGTCCAGAATCCGACACCCGGAAAAAAGTGTTTTTTTTTGGATGGAGGGTAGATTAAATAACACACTCTGAATATTCCTTGTTGGTAGCACTCCTGATAATCTACAGGTGTGTAAGAACTAGTGCAGAAAAAGATGAAGAAAGTCAATCTCTAACAGTATGGAAACTGAATGTAGCAGTATGGAAAATGAATGTAACAGTATGGAAACTGAATGTAATAGTATGGAAACTGACCGATCATAATAAAGATACTTCTATTTAGTAATGATAGATGCAAAAGTCATAATTGATAACCATGAACTGGAAGGAGTCAGTAGTTTTGAATATTTGGTTGCAAACATACACAGTTCAGCAGATTTTGCGGCAGAAATTAAGAGAATTGCAATATCAAAGTCAAATTTAGTGACAAAAAATCTTTGGCAAAAGGCCCCAGCTGTAAAGTTGAACTACACCTGATTAAAGTAAACATATTTTTCTGTATCAATTTACGGTTGTGAAACATTAATATTTAAACAAATCTGTGACAAAGAGAATTGCTGTCTTCGAAACAAGATACTACAAATATTTTTTGGAATACAACATAGTCAAAATGACAAGTTTGTTTGATTGTTTTGCGTTCGCTCCATTGTAACCATCACGGATATCCGTGCGATTTCCGCCGGGAGCGTGATAACGTTGTGCCACCGTTATGCACCTTGTAGGCCTAGCACATCTGATTTCGGCATGCCTTGACAATTCGGATGGGCTACCCTTAGCCCGTGACAGCCTCTATATCTGTCTCCAGGCACGCGTAGTGGCGACTCTTCGCCCAGACGATTTTTACTCTCGTCTGACTCGCAAGAGGTGTTCCACTGTCTATGAACTTGCCTCGTGTAATTGGACGTGCTGTGCCTGTGCCCATTGGGTACTGAACCGTTTCTCATCCGTGAGCCTGGTTCCTTAAGGGGAAGAACTCCAGTTGGACCCTGGCTCTTTCGCCCTCTTAGCCGAGTAGTCATTCACCGACATCGTGTACCCCTTGTCCAAGTTCGAGTCTCACACCACGCGTTTGAGAGCAAGGCGTTCTCGAGCTGAGCGTCCTTGTCCCAATAGCGCCTGGGCCCATCAGGTACTGAACCCTTTCTCTCTTCAAGTGTATTTCCGGTGTAGGAAAACCTGACAGTAGAGTTGGGCCAGGGCTAAATCGTTGTCCCTTTTGTGCCTGAGCCCATCGGGTAAGGAACCATTTCTCTCTTCAAGTGTATTTCCGGTGTAGGAAAACCTGACAGTAGAGTTGGGCCAGGGCTAAATCGTTCTCCCTTTTGTGCCTGAGCCCATCGGCTACAGAAACTTTTCTCTCTGCAAGTGTACTTCCGGTGTAGGAAACCTTGACAGTAGAGTTGGACCAGAACTACCATCGTTGTCCCTTTCTTGCCTAAGCCCATCGGGCTTAGAACCCTTTCTCTTCGCGAGCTTATTTCCGGTTTAGGAAGGCTCGACATTAGAGTTGGATTAGGTCTTCTTGCTTTACCAAACACAAATGAATGGGTCTGGGTCTCTGCCTGTAAGGAACTCAGGTAACTAGATGCTCGTCTCGAGCTGACGGAGCTTGTAGTTCCCCTTCCCTAGAGACTTTTAACTTTCTATTTGCAGTTCGCACTGCCCTCTAGCGCTGTTCTGCCCTTTCATTGTTTCATTGTACTCGGAATGAAATCTGTCTCTCGCCATGCATCTACCTTTACGTGCATTTTACATTGGCCGCCCCTCCAATGTTCGGACTCGACTGACTAGCTTCACTGTATGTCGACAGTGTCGCTATATGTGGTGATGCTGGTGGTGTCGGAGATATTGTCTGTTTCTTGTGCAGTCAAATCTCTTTCCATCTGCTACCTCCACATTCTCGGACACGATCCCCAAATGATTTGGCCAGAATCAGCACGAGCTGCTGTATTTCTGTTTCCAGGGTGCACCGCGTGGAGGTACATTTGGGATCTTGGTTATCTGCTAACCCTGGGTCCGCCTAGAGCAATGCGTTCCCTTTGCACCCCAAAATGACAAGTGAAAAAGTATTAGGAGACGTTAGTCCAAGAGTGTTTGTTCCTAAACATTTTAACAATAATTTTGGTTTGGCAATACAAAGAAACATAATAGTATGGAAAAATTATCAATGGAAGGTATGGTTGTTAGTAGCAGGGGAAAAAGCCACCATTGGCAACGAAAAACAAGAGACATCTCTGATTGTTTAAACATTCCCTTGGCTGCGGCAGGTCAACTAGCCCAGAATCACGAAGAGTTCAGAAGATCCATAAAAAAACATTACTTTCTGGAAATAATGTCACCCAAAGAAGATGCATGCCCAGTTGTTCATTTCCCGTATAGAATACATTATGATATATTCTGTTTACCCTATACTGCTGTAATGATATATATATATATATATCCTGGGAACTGAGTGATTTTTCCAACGGATTCGACTCAAACACGTCCAGCAATTGCGGTTCATATTGGCCACACAATTATCCGATAATGGCTACCTGACACATATTTCTTGAGGTCAGAGCAGAATTCACAATTGATTTTTTTCCATCCTTCTTGTTCGATGCCGGAGTCTTCACGTAGATTTGTTTAGCAGGAATTTGTGTGGTTATGTATATGTTTTGCCAGAATATACATCAATTCACAAAAGGAAGGAACGCCACTTTGCTCATTGATTTAGATATTATCAGTTTACAGAAGGATGGAAACCCGTTTTGCCCATTGACTCAGATATTATGGTGATGATAAATTCTCTCCTCGCAATCCACAAAGAACTAACTATTTGAAAAAAAAATCATAGTAAAAAAATATATTCTGTGTTTCTATTATCGATGAAGACTGAGAACATTACGTTGATCCATTTTTGTGTTTAATTTTGAAAAATTGTGTTGCTTCAAGGGAGATCTAGTAGAAAAATTGTGTTGTTTCAAGGGAGATCTAGTAAAAACATTGTGATGCTTCAAGGGAGATCTAGTAAAAACATTGTGATGCTTCAAGAAAGACCTAGAAGAAAAATTTTGTTGCTTCAAGGGAGATCTAGTAGAATCATTGTGTTGCTTAGAGGAAGATATAATAGAAACATTGTGTTGCTTAGAGGGAGATATAATAGAAACATTGTGTTGCTTAGAGGGAGATATAATAGAAACATTATGTTGCTTCAAGGGAGATCTAGTAAAAACATGGTGTTGCTTCAAGGGAGATCTAGTAGAAAAATTGTGTTGCTTCAAGGGAGATCTAGTAGAAAAATTTCGTTGCTTCAAGGGAGATCTAGTAGAAAGATTGTGTTGCTTCAAAGGAGATCTAGTAGAAACCTCCATTGTGATTTTCTCTAGACCGTCAAGGCGTTTGATATGGCCAAAATATTTTAGTTTTCTGGATATAATCATGCTGGTTTGCCAGTTTTCTTTTACATTCATTTCTCTTCTTCTTCTTCTGCGTTCGTTCTCAAACTCGGTTTGAGATTAGCAGGATGTAGTCCGGAAAACGGAATGCGTTGTGTCATGATTTACATCATTGCTGCGATCTGCGCCTTTCGGCCTGACACATCCGACTTCAGCATGGCTTTGGGTCACTGACCCTATATGGGATGGGACAGCCAACTCCATCCCATAACCTCCTTAGTCGCCTTTTACGACATGCGTGGAAGGTAAACAGTGTTGCTATTCTTTGCTCCTCTTTTGGCCCCGGCAACACACGGGCATTCATTTCTCTCAGAATGGCTACATCGGTGATCTTTTTGATCCATGGTATTCTGAGGATTTTTCTGTAACATTTCTGTAACTTTCGTCATTCTTTGCTCCTATTTCGAGCCCCGGTAGCACATCGGGCACTATTATAATTTTGTACCGAAGAAAGTATAAAAACGTTGAAGAAATGTTAGTCATATACATATAAGAATGATCAACAATTTGAGACAAGCAAATGTTGCCATCCTTGATGCTCCTTAATCATCAGAATTAGTCATAATATTAAAGTGCCGTCTCCTCAACGAAGGTTATCAGCAGCGGTCCTTCAATATTCTTTTAGCTTGTGGGTACACTCTGAAAGACAGTATCCTGTCCATCTCACCGTACCACCCTCCTACGTATATAACTGCCCACCTCTTACTCCCTACTTCAAGAAAGGCATTGAACGTGGTGTTATTCTTGCAATATGTCTTAAATATTTTTTTTAAATTTTATGTCATTTAATAGTTTTATTTTGAAACGCAGTGTTGTCAGAAGCTCTGTGTTAGTTTTTTTTTCTCGTTCTATTAAGTGTTCCATTTTCTTCTATGGTACAGTACAGGGAGAAGTGCCTAAACGTTTAATGAAACAAATAATAGCTTGAACAGAACTGACCCTAAATTATGTAACGAAAAGAAATATCGATAAAGACGCACATTACTGTCGCTAATTCAGCTGTTGAAACCATCGATCTACAGACTGAGCGCCCCCAATCCGCCCCTTTACTACCCTAGGAGTTAGGTGTGGGGCCTCTCAGTGCGTAGCGCGCAGATCAATATATCCGGCAACAGACTTAGCGAGTTCTTATTCTTCGATTAAAGTAACCACTTTGTTTTTTCTATGACGTCTCGAAAACTGAATGAAACTGCGCATACAATGAAAAAGTTGGAATGTATGCACTTCTCCCTGTATTGAACCTCTTCTATAGATCAACATAACTAAGGTATGAAAAGGATTACTGAAAGATGTTAAAAACACGATTAAAATTAAGTTTGACATTAATCTACAGAAAAAATGATTATTCTAAAAGTAAAGCCAACATCAAGTATAAAATGAATGGTTGAATATTTTATTATGCTGTGAATGTTTAACTTAAAACTGTTCAAGAGGCGTATCGGATAGACTTCATTATACTCACATTTTCCCATATGTATATTCTACATGGACATGCACTTAGAATGCATGGTAACATACTCACTTAAATAAACCCATATATGGAAAGCAGAGGGGGAAAGAAAAGTAGGTCGCAGAAATGAAACTCTACACAGAACTATCAACAGAGAAAGATCATTGTTAGGCATAAGCAATACACAAGAACTACAGCAATTTGTAACGGCACGCACAACATGGAAGTGATTGCTGCTATATGTGCAATCTTTGGCTCAAAAAGGAACTAACTCATTCGCTCAACAGAGCGGAATGTCTCCTGCGTATAGTACGACTCACAGCACGTAACTCCGTAGATTCAAACGAAAATGCCCAATGATCTCCAGAAAATACATCTGTTAACAAGACAACACAGCCAATTATCGAATAGCGATTTCTTGAGCACAAGGTAAATGTATGAACCACAATGACATGGGGATCATAAACAAAGGAAGATAAAATGTCTAAAAAGGGAGATGAAACTCAAAAGAAGTATTGAAAAGTCAAACACCCGCATTTTGAAGGAGATAATAGAATAGTGATACTACATACAGCCATGAACATTGTAAGAGGTTTTTGGGGGCTTTTAGTGGGAGGAATTGGCTGTTCCATCCCATAGAGCGATAAACTGATCCAAAGCATTGCTGAAGTCGGATATGACGGGTCGAACAGTCGCAGATATTGCAGCCACGCTATAAACTACGACACTGTATTCCATTCTCTGAAGTCCATCCTGCTAATATATTGGAGTTTGAAAACGAATGCAAAACGAAAAAAAAAAGATCAACATCTTGAACTTTAAACATTGAAGAAAAAATTGAAAAACATTAGAAAGATTGCTACTTGAAATAAAAATACAGAATCACTTTGAAACTGCGAATGATGAATATATTCACCAAATCCTGATATAGAAATATGGACACAGAATAATTATTTGGAAGACACAAAATTGTTCCCTTGAAGATTGTGATGTGCAAACAAGAATATATTGCTTTTCGTTAAAACATAAAGAAGGTAAAAATAGATAGAATTACAGATCAGCTTCATATCACGCTGTTAACTCATCAGTTCCCAGCAGCTTAGACAGTCGTAGTTAGAGTTTAAAAATATGAAGAATTGATCCTCGACCAAAGGTGGACAAAATATGGCCCCGGGTCAAATGCGGCACACCAACCCATTTTTTTGGGATCGCCAGACTAATAAAAAATGTCATATAAAATGTTACTATATGCACGGATATACGAGATTAGAAAATATCAAATTGCAATCTGTGTCAAAATGAAAAATACGATTAAAAACGGAAGAAATTATTACGCCAAACTGCTGATGTAACTAGCTGAAAACAATTATTCCGTCGTCATCTTTTGATATTTTTCTTCGAAGACTTCAAATTTCAGGCAGCAAACGAAAATGTTGAGAAAATTGTCTATGGTTGACGACGACTACTTCAACCTCCTTTGACAGTTAAATTTACTAACCAAAAAAAAAGGTTTCTGATCCCAATCCTACACAATCAGTGCTGAATCTGTGTAGCCAAGCCACAAAAATACTGCTTACCTGTTTGTTAGACAATCAGTAATTAAATGCAAGCAAAACTTCTAAGGATAAATGCACCTTGACGTCAACCATGTTTGAATGCGCGTCATAAATGATTGCATGAACTGTAAAAATGAAAATCGATTCGAGCGAGACAAAATGCTCCATAAAAATTCTTACAACGCCTGTCTAGAAAATAAATAACATAGATATTATACGAGGCTTGAAATGTAAAGTAAAATATAATAACAACAATATTATGGTATTTGCCTCCATATTTCGAGCACATTTAACGCAACATTGGTTTAGAAAGAGTAATTGATCATAAATAAGACGACAATAAAACATTTATAACCGCGTGGTCTGTGCATGGATAGTTCACAATTTGTTGAACGAGTTTTAAGTTAGTTGCTTGATAAAGATGTTTCGATAGAATTTCTATTCTGTAATGAAATATAGCATCATATTTACGTTTTTCGTCTTTGGAGCTGACGATAAATTACGTCAAAATTTGCGGGAAGAGGGGGTGTCGGGAAAAGTTTGACAGTTGTTGACAGAGGTGTAAAAGGGAGGGAGGGAATGAGAGAGAGAGAGACAAGTTGATCATCAAAATGGTTTTTATGTGACAATTAAATTGTGTTTTATTGAAACATTTTTTCAGAGATCTTTAACTAATCCTGCAGTTTGGTCATCCTCGTAGATGTTGAGATATTTTTACTCTCCAAGAACGTGACAGAGAACATGTTGAGTGTTTTACTCTTGAAGTACGTGCGTCACAGAGAACATGTCGAGTGTTTTACTCTTGAAGTACGTGTGTCACAGAGAACATGTCGAGTGTTTTACTCTTGAAGTACACCACTGAGAGAGAGAGAGAGAAGATGTTGAGGATTTACTATTGAAGTACGTCACAGAGAGAGAGAAAGAGAGAGAGAGAAGATGTTGAGGATTTACTATTGAAGTACGTCACAGAGAGAGAGAGAAAGAGAGAGAGAGAGAGAAGATGTTGAGGATTTACTATTGAAGTACGTCACAGAGAGAGAGAGAAAGAGAGAGAGAGAAGATGTTGAGGATTTACTATTGAAGTACGTCACAGAGAGAGAAAGAGAGAGAGAGAAGATGTTGAGGATTTACTATTGAAGTACGTCACAGAGAGAGAGAGAGAAAGAGAGAGAGAAGATGTTGAGGATTTACTATTGAAGTACGTCACAGAGAGAGAGAGAGAAAGAGAGAGAGAGAAGATGTTGAGGATTTACTATTGAAGTACGTCACAGAGAGAGAAAGAGAGAGAGAGAGAAGATGTTGAGGTTTTACTATTGAAGTACGTGGTAGAGACGCAAACGATGGGGTACTCTAAATATTAAAGAAGCATTCTTCCGTGTGGCATGTCCTCTGGATAACGTTATCCTCTCTCTCAATCTGTAAACCTCACAGTTTTGTACAAGCTGTTTTCCTTTTTCTTCCAGTGTCATATTCACAAGATCTTTGATATCCTTTGTCCATCATGATCAGGAGTATACCAATTATTGTCTTTATGGGAACCTTTCCTCCATAACTAATGTTTCTAATTCATTATGCATTTTTATGTCTAAAATGTGTTAACTTTTGTTATGTGATCGCTTTGATAAGTCGATCTTCTATTTTTATGTCTCTGCGCCTTTGTTGGATCTTCTCTCTCTCTCTCTCTCTCTCTCTCTCTCTCTCTCGCTGTCCATGCTATTCTTATGGACTTTCTACAGTGTTTCATTTCAAATGCGGTTATGTTCTTTTCCATTGCGGACGTGATTGCACAAGACTCACAATCATATGGTGCCATTTGAAAAATATAACTTCTTAATTTATGTAACTGCGTTTTTATGTTTGCTCCTTGACAAAGATTTTTTATCTGTGATGTTTTTTTTTGTAGTGCCATTGCTAATCGTAATCTGTTTCTGGTGAACAATCTCCTCTGGTGTTAAATACTGACCCGAGATATTCAAAGTTGCTGACATTTTCTAGTTGTTCGTTCTTGATAATTATTTTAGGTTGGGTCCATTTCTGTTAATCTTCATTAATTTGGCCTGTTTCTTTTTTCATTGTGAAGAATAGTTTGTGTCTCTCTTTCATGATCAGAAACCAACGGTGCGAAAACCTCACGTGGGAGACTGAAATGTTTGAAAAACAGTTTGACAGATGGGTTGAGAAAGATAAACTCTTCAAGGGCATGCTGCATGAGATGTGAGATAATGCAAGCTCTTATGAAGAGGTATAAAATGTTACGGTTTGTGATACACAGTAATAATTGAAACCATCTTAACCACAGTAACGCTTTCATCATCATCATCATCATCATCATCATCATGTGACATATTCTTTCCAGAACGTAATCTTCCCTATGGATCTCTTGAATTCTCCACGGTCTTGAGCAAGTTGCCTTGCCTCTTTTAGTGACATATATTCATTCATTTTCCTTCAGCGCTGAAGTTAGCGCATAGGGCAGAGGTCAGATCTCTCCAATCCTGTCTGTTGAAAGCTATTCTGTACAGTTCTTGAATAGTATGAATATTGGCTGTTTTAATTTCTCTAAGTATTGTTCTTCTGATTGTTTCCTTTGGTCTACCCCTGGCTATTCTGCCTGTTGGTATCCATGCAAGAGATTGGTGGTGTATTTTGTTGATGTCTGCGCGTAAGACATGACCGATATAGGACCAACGGCGTTTTTTTTATAACATCTGTGATGTAGTTTTGATTTTTCTCTTCTCTGATTTTATCATTCGATTTGAATTCATTTCAATGGGTATTAGTTATGCTACAAAGACATTTATTCTCGAAACTCAGTAGTTTCTTTTCTGAAGATAAAGAACTTTTCCAGCTCTCACATCCATATGATAGCCCCGGAATAACGCAGGAAATAAACGTATTTTCGTGCGTGTGCTGATTGACTTTGGCTTCCAGATATTAAACAGTCTGTTAAAGACTATTGAAGCTAATGCAATAGGAGTTGTAATTTCTGTCATGATATCACCGTCGAGTGTTACTTTGTTCCATAGATAAGAAAATGTGTGTACTTTTTCAGGTTGTTGCCCATTTAAACTAATTGCGCTAGGTAAACTGGTAAAGTCTATAATTTTTGTTGTTGATTAGTTGATTTGGAGACCTATTTGTCCTACGATGTGTTTTAATATATCAGTTTTTGTGTGTGCACCTTGATGGTTTTCACTCAATAGTGCAAGATCATCGGCAAAATCACTGTCTTATTTATCCATTTAATTCCTAAAGTTACTGTGGATGTTATTTTTCTGATACCCCAATCAATTACGATATTGAATAGCAATGGTGTTCAGGGCAGCCTTGTTTGAGACCAGTAATCTCAGAGAACCATTCTGAATTGCCCTTTTCTGTTCTGACACAGCATTTTGGGCTTGTATAAAATGATTTTATCACATTTATATATTTGTTTTGAAATTATATATTTTTAAAATTACCCAAAGCGATGGTTGATGGATGCTGTCAAAGGCTTTTTGAAAATCAATGAAGTTTATTATGAGATTAGATCTAAATCCTAAACATTTTTCAAGTAATGTTCTAAGAATGAATATATGGTCGAGGCAGGAGCTTTCTGGTCTAAAGCCTGCCTGCTCTTCTCTAAGTCTTTTGTCTAAGGATGTCTTTACTCTTGCAAGCATCATATTACAAAGAATTTTACCGGGTACAGATAGCAGTGTGATTCCCTTCCAGTTATCACAGTTTGTTAGGTCTCTTTTTTTGGTAGTTTGATAATGATACGATTTTTCCATTGTTGGGGTGGGCATTGGTTTTTTCAAATCATATAGAAAATATCCAGTAAAAAGGACAAGGTATTATCATTTGCTGCTTTTAAAATTTCACTTGTGATGTCATCTTGACCTGCTGCTTTATTGTTTTTTAATTTCTTAATGGTTTGTTTTACCTCTTCAAGGGTGAACTTTTCTATCGAGGCTACTAATGGTGGCATTGTCTCCTCTTCCTCTAGATTTGGAGTAGATTGGGGTGTTGGTCTGCTAAGAAGATCTTGGAAATGTTCGGCCAGTCTTTGCTTTTGTTGCTCAGTTGTTGTTAGAACTTTGCCATGTTTGTCTTTAATAGATGCGTTTGGGATAAGTGGCTAGTTGTACAGTTGTTTAGTTATGTGGTGTAGTATCTTGCTGTTGTTGTGTTTTGAGGCTCATTCAGCTTCCAATGATAAGTTGTTTATATAATTGTGTCTGTCCTTTCTAGCGCTTGTTTTAACTTCTTTGTCTAAAAATGCGTATGTGAGTCTGTTTTATTCCTCGTCTTGAGTGGTTTTTGTAGCGAATATTTTTTGCTTAGTCAGTTTGCGGTTCTGGATTTTTATCCAAGTGTTCTCGTTTATCAATTTCTTCTTATTGTTTTGTACGAGACCGGCTGTATCCAAAGCAGCATTTATTGCAGTATTTCTAAAATTCTCCCATTTCGTTTCTATGGATGTTTTGGGATTTACTAATTCTGATGGCTATCTAAGTCGGTGTATTGGTTGGTGATTTCGGTGTTATATTATTCTTGTAAATCACTCTCTAGTAGACGTCTTGTATCGATTTTTCTGTGGTAGATGGTCTTTTGATGTTTTTTAAGTTTGATTTTTAGCTTAGCTATGCATAGATTGTGATCACTTCCAATATCTGCTTATCTAAAAGCTCTTACGTCCTGTACAGCTGAAATTTTTTATTAATACAAAAATGGTCTATCTGGTTTTTGGTTATTTTGTCTGGTGAGTTCCAAGTAATCTTGTAGATAATTTTGTGCGGGAAGAAGATATTCGAAATTTTCAAATTTGCTATTTCACAAAACTCAATTCATCTTTCTCCATTGTGGTTTAGTTCGCCTATGTCATACTTTCCAAGATGTTTTTCTGTTCCTCTGTCTTCATCACCAATTTTGGTGTTAAAGTCACCCATGACAATGATGATATCGTGTTTGGGTACTAAATTTAAAACATCAACTAGAGTGTTGTAGAACGTGTCCTTCGACAAATCAAAAGCATCGTTAGTTGGTGCATAAAATTGGATTATTGATAATTTGAAATCGTGTTCGAAATCGTGCAATAATAATTCTATAGTTGATTGACTCCCAGTTTAATAACGCTTTTTCAGCCTGAGATGACATTATTTCAACTCCTTCCATGTGGAGATCAGGTCTGCCTGAGTAAATAATGTGTTTGTTGTCGTTTCGAAGGTATAATATCCCTGACCCAGTCCAGCGACACTAATTCCCAAAATATTTATGCCGCAGTTGGACATTTCCCTACACATCTGTTCTTGTTTACCTATTTGATATAACAATCGTACATTCCAGTAACCTATTTTAAATAGATCGTTTGCATTTAGCATTTTTGATTGGTTTTGACTTAGTGTTGTAGACATGTTGTTTAACATTATAAGGAGTTATTTGTTTGTAATATGTTGTTGTTAACTAGATCTGACTGTACGACACCCACGATGATGGTGAAGAGAAATCACATCTGCTATCCTAGATATCCGATGTTGTAATACACTGTGTCACAAAATAATTCATTTGAATGAAAAAGAATTGGAAAACTGACTTCTGTTACACAAATCTGTCTGTCTGGACTTTACGATGTTAGCTGATTAATCCAACGATCGACGGAATGACCCAGACTTGATTAGATAAACACCCTCCATCAACGGACCGGCAGTCCATATATATATATATATATATATATATACGACTTTACGATGCATATGGCAGGTGGAGTGTGGTCTTTGGCATGTGGAGAATACCTGTTGAGGTACCAAGTAATATTAAAAAGTTTCCACAACAAAGTTACTACAAGTTTATGCGAGCATATTTTTCTAACACACTACTTAGAACAATGAGGACAAATAGATACTGTCTGAACATTAGAACAAAGATACTTCAAAAGGATGGCGTCCTAAATACTGAAAACGCTTTTTATGTTACGGGAGAAGAAATTCTACCTACGCTTAAACTGTCCAAACATACTGCGTCAGGGCCTGATGGTATAAGATATGATGACATTGGTAAGATGCAGCATGACGAGTTGGAAGAATTTGTATGTTTATTTAACAGAAGCTTCAAGAATGTATCGCGCATGAAGTGATAAATGTACCGATGACAGTGATAAAGGAAACGATATATTGCTGGCATTTCAAAGTGCTACAGGTGTCTATTTTCGTACTAATTCTATAAGTATGCTTCAACATATCGGCCTATATATCTGCATATATTGTTCTTGATTCTTAATTAGAAACTGGCATCACAGCACGTGGTGAGACCCACAGACGCAACCGCATGCGCATCTACATATATATATATATATTGATTGAACGAAGTTATAGGAATATAGAATAATAACAATACTGAATACTATTAGAAAATTGCTGAAAAAGTTATTACTAAAAAAATGACATGCTTGCTTGGATAGTTGCATCATCTTCCGCTCAAACTTGGGGGATATCACCCACACACAGAGACATTGTGTAATGCGGCTGTTTGTGATCAGTTTGTTTATGAAGGTTTCCATGCATGTATCGTGATGTGTGCTGTGACGATTAATTTGGAGAATGCTTACAACAGGGTCTCGTTGCATCTCCTGCTGAATAGATTGTTAGGAAATTAGCATAAACCCTTCTCTTGTGAAATGGATGTTCTCAGTCCTGTTTCAGAGGATGGTGGTACTGAAGTAGGGCAGTTGGACATCTGACTCAACAACAATACATCCAGGTCTTCCGTAGGGTTCAACATTGTTCCCTGTGCTCTTTAATTTTTTAATTTCTCTCTTTGTCTCTCCTCCCTCTCTCTCGCTCTCTCTCTCTCTCTCTCTCTCTATATATATATATATATATATATATATATATATATATATATATATATACACATATATATATATACATACTATGAAGGTAACAGGTTGGAACGGGTTGGAAGCTGATTGGAACTGGCAGAACCCTTTAATATTCTGGTGTACCTTCAGGGTTTAGAAAGGAGACCTATTATTTAAGGTCTACTAAGTGACATTAATGTGACATTGTCTAGTTGTGTAATGTATCTGGAGATCTAGTAAACCTAGTGAAAGATATTGAAAAGATCAAAGGAAACATATTAAATAGGAAAAATATCAAAGTCATGTCTTTGCAGGATATGGGGAGTTTTTAACGGGTGTAAAGGTAACCCATAACATTCAACTGCCGTATGTGTGTGAGATGTTAGCGATCTCATATTTCAGTGTCTATGCTATATGAGGGCGGTAGCCAGCTCCTCTCCCTCATAGTCTTTACTTCCCGTAATGATACGGCATCCATTTAAGGCTGGGTATACCATGGAGCCGGTGCTGTCTGAAAAAAACATTTATGTTTTTACTGAGGAATGAACCCAGGACCACACATATGCGAATCCAGTGAAGTTTGTGAAGAATTCCCGCAAGCCTTTCCCAGAAAATTGTTATCCTCTATTATATAACGTTACATTCAAAATAACGTTTAACATAAACTATTTTACCTATGGTAACTGGCCGTGGTGAAGTCATGCAGTAAAATGAGCTGCGAGATGAAAAGTGGCCAAGATTGATACCACTAAAAGGTTGTGATTGCAAAATAGTCAAATATATCTTCTACATACACATATAGACCAACCGTCGTTGGAGACTTTTATGTGATAACAAAATATTGGAATATACAGACCCTCTTAGTTGGAAACCTCTTCTAAAAAAGTGGATACTGTTGAGAAATAGAGTCTTCTGAATATGAAAGAAAGCTATGTAAACCCTCCATTACAAAAATATAAATTAGAAACAAGAGTCTAATCGAGTATAATTTATGGGGAGTAAAACAAATAAAAAACAACCAAATGTGGTAACTGTTTCAGGCAATTAGAATGATCATAAAGGCATGAGCAGTTTGCATGATTAAAGGAGATTTTTACAAACACTATCGCAACTTCCGTCCATGCTTCAGTGATTGTGAGACGTGACATAATTGGATTCTGGTTTTGTTGGCACAAAAAAGAAAATGAAGAGCTCCATTACACACATAAAATGGAAATGAAAAAAAAATGTATATACTGCTCAAAATATGAAGATAGTTATTTCTGCTGAAGATGTAAACATGCATTTATCACGTTTAATCTTATGTTTGCAGATGATATTCATCTCTGTTGCTTTGCTTACGTGGTTTTTCCTTTTTTTTACATCTAAGTTTTATATTTAAATTAAACAAATAATAATCTGCACACTATTTACTTTCATATTTTATAGCCATACTACTTATCTTCTTCTTCTTCTTCTGCGTTCGTTCTCAAACTCCTACAGATTAGCAGGATGTAGTCCGGAGAACGGAATGCGTGGTGTCATGGTGTACAGCATTGCTGCGATATCTGCGCCTTTCGGCCTGACACATCCGACTTCAGCATGGATTTGGGTTACTGACCCTATATGGGATGGGACAGCCAACTCCATCCCATAATCTCCTTAGTCGCCTTTTACGACATGCGTGGAAGGTAAACAGTGTTACTATTCTTTGCTCCCCTTTCGGGCCCCGGCAACATACTACTTATTTGATGATATGTTTTATCATTTGTGTTTCTGCTCAATTTACGAAAATAGTTTATCATAACAGATGAAGATTTCATCTGAGGATATAATCGAAATCTTTTCCAATATATAAGGTGTATATGAGTTCGCTGTGCACACACTAAATACTCCAATTAATATGACGTACTGTCTTCATAAATGTAAATATATGTACAGCGACATTGTAGACACCCGGTATACACTATTCGGTGATGTCTAGGAGCGCTTCTTTGTAACAGGAACCGGGAGTGCTGTGACAAGATGTCTGTCTTTCTATCTATACTCTGCGGCCCTTGTTTGCTTTGCGGCGTCAGGGTAGAAGAGTTCTCCGGCCTTCTTGTGTGCAGTTTGTAAGCTTGTTCCTGTGGCTTCTTTGATGTCCGTGATCCATCTTTTACATGGTCTGCCTTTGGCTTTATAGTCGAAATGTCTTTGTGTCATGGCCATCTGTGGTATGGGCAGGTTCCTGCCACTAAGATGTTTATTAGTGCTTAAATAGAGTAATTTTGAAGTGTTTTACCAGAGTGTAATCGGTCTAAGGTTAAAGATTACAGAAATTGTTCTTTCAATACATCAGTTATTCAGTCTAGTGTTGTTAGAAAGAATTGCAAGCTATTCGTAAGTAATGATCATTCTCTGTCATTTGTCAGCTGAATCTAATTGCTAGTGTAATTCTACTCAGATTCTACGTGGACAATTGATTAACTTTATTGCACGGATATTGTTATTACATTTTGATGGAGACTGTAACGGTCTAACTGGTTTATTGAAGATTATGATCCGTTGCCACGTAGAGTTGCAAGAGACGTGATATATTCAGACTTGGTAGTCGTCTATAGACTCTTAGTATAAGAGGCGTGAAAAGCTATGAAAATAACATCGAGAAGTCGCACGTGAAGTAAGGGTTGATAAAGTACTAATCAACTTCAAAATGTAGCATCGAGGCGGATTTTCTCGAAAAGCCACAGTATTCACTCGATCACGTGAAGATGCAGAGGAGAGTGACTGATAGATGGGCTGCACTCTGACACTAGCCCACAGCCAGTGGTATTCCTGACAGATGCAAGGCCAGTGCTTCAGGTTCTGCAGTCTGGAAAACTAAAAACTACATAATGAACTGTCCTACCAGCAGCTATGCAGCGGTTACCCTCTCACTGCAGAATACCAGAAAATAAAAATAAATTTAAAAAAAACAGACCAACTGGCTGGTTAAGGAAGGTGCTGCAGAAGACCAACCAGATGTACCAATCACCTATCATCAGAAAAAAACCCAGATGATCAAGTCAATAAGAAAGCCACAATCACCAAAACAAGATGACTATTACATTATGAATAGATCAGAATAAATTATAATTCTACGCCTCAGAAGGGGAGACAACCGACTCCGTAGTCACATATACACAAAATTCAAGATTCCGAGAGCACGGTCATATTTACATGTGGACAGGGAGCACAAAGTACCAAACATATACTTCAAGAATGTTCTGAGCATGAAACGCTGAGGGAGACATTGGCCTGAGGTAACAACACTGGAATCAAAGCTCTAATGACTACTGTGAACTACAAAAGACAATGAATTGTATTCATGAGACAGAGTTACAGATATAGAAATGTTTAAAGTGAACGAAAGAAGAAGAAGAATATGAAGAAGATGGGCTGCCATCACGGCATGGGAAAATGCCAGAAACTGAGCGTATAAACATCACAAAAGAGATGTGGAGAAACATGATCATTTACAACACTCGGCATGGCACTTGCTGATTTATATAGACATTCATGTGCGATAATGCATGCCATTCTGATTGTTGCAGTGCGCCTTCTTGCCAAATGTCGCTGACTTCAGCATCTTTCCTTGCTAGGCAAGACTGTGGTCCTGCCCAATTGTAGGAGGGCCAGGCCAGTCTTAGTTTCCAGCCTCTGCTGGCTGGACTAAGCCCAATCTCCTCACTTCAGTTATCACCAAAAGAAATCCATGATAAAAGCACAACGAAAGCCTAACTTAGCTTCCCGGAACGACTACCACCTACTTAAAATACTTCAGAACATATTCTTCAAGAATGTGCAAGTTATAACACATTAAGGTGTAACATACTGGCCTTCTGATACACATATGAATGTTAAACTCTATGGTACAAAACAAGAAATGGAAAATATGCCCAATTCACACAAGAAACAACACTGCAGATATAGACAATATTAGCGAACGAAAGAAGAAGAAGCTGATTGATACCACGTAAACAAAGTGTAGGACTATTGATGGAAATGAAAACGTTGCCATACTGCATCTCCACTCTGTGAACTAATACATCTCCACTCTGTGAACTAATACATCTCCACTCTGTGAACTAATACATCTCCACTCTGTGAACTAATACATCTCCACTCTGTGAACTACTGCTTCTCCACTCTGTGAACTACTGCTTCTCCACTCTGTGAACTACTGCTTCTCCACTCTGTGAACTGCTACATTTCCTCTCTGTGAACTAATACATCTCCACTCTGTGAAATACTGCATCTCCACCCTTTGAACTAATACATCTCCATTCTGTGAACTAATACATCTCCACTCTGTGAACTACTGCTTCTCCACTCTGTGAACTAATACATTCCCACTTTGTGAACTACTACATTTCCACTCTGTGAACTAATACATTTCCACTCTGTGAACTGCTGCATCTCCACTCTGTGAACTAATACATCTCCACTCTGTGAACTAATACATCTCCACTCTGTGAACTACTGCTTCTCCACTCTATGAACTAATACATCTCCACTTTGTGAACTACTGTAATTTTCATATCTAGTTCACCTGTAATTTTCATATCTAGCTCACTTGTAATTTCATTTCTAGCTTACCTGCAATTTCATTTCTATTTCCTTAATTTCATTTCTAGCCCACCTGTAATTTCATTTCTAGCTTACCTGTAATTTCATTTCTATCTCCTTAATTTCATTTCTAGCTCACCTGTAATTTCATTTCTAGCTCACCTGTAATTTCATTTCTAGCTTACCTGTAATTTAATTTCTATCTCCTTAATTTCATTTCTAGCTAACCTGTAATTTAATTTCTAGCTCACCTGTAATTTCATTTCTAGATTACCTGTAATTTTATTTTCTAGCTCACTTGTAATTTTTTCTAGATCACCTGCACTTTCATTTCTAGCTCACCTATAACTTCATTATCTGCAACAAATAAGATCAACCTAGTCTATGAAATGGGTACAAGAATAAAATTGGAAAATTACAGGCGGGCGGTGTGACGGCGCACCATATCAAGAGTAATTTGTCACTAATAACAGAATAGAAACCCATGCACCGTCTCATTGCTTATACATATTATTAGCAACATTTAATTTTTATACTATAACTTAATACACCCGGGGGGCACAAAGAGGTATAACATTAAAAATAATATAATCTTGTTACTATTACTATTAAAGCTAATATTTACGAAAAAATTCTTATGGGCACTAACAAAATAACAAGAGAGAAAGCGTACTACATGTGAAAAGGGATGTCTACGAAAAGTAGTAAATACAGTCTGAAGAGATCATGTGAGTATTGAAGAACTGTTAGAACAAAGTATGTAGTCAAATATATTTTTTTTAAAAAGAGATTGAAATTATTCGGCCATTTAATTGAGAATGAAGCCTTTCTTACTCGCGAGCAGCGAGAGCATACAACATGAAAATGGAAACAGCAAGATACAGAGAAAGACCAAGAGGAATTTGTATTGAAGAAGTAACCAATATTCATGAAACGTCATAATATTACTGGACGTCAATCGACTGTCCGGCTATGTGGCACAGATCGCGTCTGTGACGGCAAATGTACCGAGTTCGATCTTCGTCTAGTTTAGGGTTTAGCGAGAAGATAGATAGATAGATAGATAGATAGATAGATAGATAGATAGATATATAGATAGATAGATAGATAGATAGATAGATAGATAGATAGATAGATAGATAATATTGTATAAAATAAAGATGCATACAAGTCTACAAGAATCACTACTTTCAATATCGAAACGACGAAAACGTGCATTTCTTGAACATGTATGCTGACATGGACCATTCAGAAAGCAATAGCAAACTGCGAATGTATTTATATTGCCTAGAAAATCACTACAGTCAAATATTGCTTGTTTATCTATGTCCTAATCTACGTCCAAATAATCTACGTCCAAATAATCTACGTCCTGAATAGGATACGCTACCAATTTTTTTATCAAACGACGAAACGTGTCATAGCCAGAAAACCAATCGTTATTCAGTCATGCCACGCCTTACAGCAAAAGCAGAGAAAAGACAAAAGTCGCTGGTATTGTACAAATGTTGATAGAATCGGTGTCAGACTCTCAAACCCGTCATGAATATGTAAGTCATGGTGCAAATTATGCGGATGATTGCAGAAATAACGTTACAAGACACACACGTAATACTCCTTCAACGGTTCCTAAGCTCTTGCGAAACACAAAGCTAACAATTTGGAGATCATATCCGAGCACTGCAAACTGAGATGAAATGAGGATTGCACAAGACAAACGATATCTTTGTATAAAACCTTCATGACGATACCCCCGGTCAAAACACATGTCGCAGGAGAGTGAAAGAGAGCGTCTGACCTGAACATGCGTGTGTTATGCCTCAAAATTCTCGAAATTCTAGTAGGAAGCATGAGGATAAATTAAAAATTCTTGAGACCAACGGGAATTGAGATGCGGTTAGTCAAGTACGGAAAAATCCGTTTACTCTTGCTGCAGGCGATTCAGTGCCGTTAGAACGGACTGGTTCAATTCCCGTTGGTCTCAATAATTCACGAAATCAACATTAGTGAGCATTGTTTGGAAGACGTAAGACTAGTGTGTTGGGTACAATGTGAAGGAATGCCATATCTAGAGGTCGTTGATAAGTGCAAGTAAAATCGATAAAACACAGTTCGAAGCCTATATCGGAAGAAATGTTCGTGCTCGGAAACCAAGCTTCTTATTATTACTATAGAACATTGTGGAAAAGTAAATGGCAAGACGCCATATCGTCCCAGAAATATGTGTGTAGTGGATAAACTTGATTTTGTGCAGGATATACAAAGGCAAGATGCCATATCGTCCCAGAATTATGTGTGTAGTGGATAAACTTGATTTTGTGCAGGATATAAAAGGACAAGATGCCATATCGTCCCAGAAATATGTGTGTAGTGGATAAAACTTGGCTTTATATAGGATTTACTATACTGATGATCAATTTTCATATTTGTAATATTGTATATTACATTATCTAGGAAGCAATATAACAACAGCTGGCAAGAGCAGTAAAGAAATGCGCAATAGATGTAGTAAAGCATACCAAGCCCTAGGGCAAATGACACCAATTTTTTTCAAAAACAAAAATACACATTAAAACACCAAAATAACACTTTTCAAAACGATTATTATGTCAACGATGTGCTACCAATGCCAAAAATGGACAATGACAGCACAAGACAAACATAAACTAGTGACAGCTGAAATGGCATGCTTACGCAGAATCCTCGGAATAGCGCTAAGAGACAGAGTGGGAAATGAGGACATTAGAAAAAGAACCGGCACCGCCCCAATCCTGGAGCTAGCAGATCACATGGTTTGCACACATCCATCACACTACCACCAGACAGTATACCACAGCAAGCTATGATACACAGATACAGTGAAGGCAGACCTAGAGGACGACATCGAAAACGATGGACCACCGATATAAAAGAGACGATAAATTTCACAATATACTCAGCACACACGAGTGCCATCGCCAGAGAACTCTTCTACCCCTGACACTGAAAGGCACCAAAGGGTTTAGCCAGTAGATATATAGATAGATAGATAATATTGTATAAAATAGAGATACATACAAGTCTACAATAATCACTACTTTCAATATCGAAACGACGAAAACGTGCATTGCTTGAACATGTATGCTGACATGATTTCTTGTCAAAAAGGATATTACAGGAAACAGTCCAGGGTGGAGAAGCAGTGGCGATAAAGAAAGATCATGAATAGACAACATAAGTCTGGATTTGTTCTCACTCGTCCACATTGCTGATTATAACAATAGATGGAGAAACATGTCGTGATGCATCTGATGTGGTACACCTACGATCCTGAAGGTTTATTAGCTTATGGACATTCATTTTTGTTTTGTTTGTTAAACAAACCTGTTACGTAAACAAAATTGTCTCATTTTTATTAATAATTGAAAGCTTTTGATATAATTTTTTGTATTAATAATACAGTTGTTTGTTTTACCTTCAATTGAGTACCACAGCGATTTCTGGTCAGATTTTAATCAGAAGAGTGGATACACTGTACATCCTTTTTTATTTGTGCCATTTGGTCTTGTACATTGGATTTCAACACAACAATAAACTAATCAGGAATAGAGACAACAGAAAAATTAATGAAACTAATGAGTTGTAAACTGTGTTGTATAAATAAATTATCAAATAATATATTATATTATAATATTTGACATAAATGTTCTTGAATAAGCCGTTGGAGAGTTGATAAAGAGAGAACATTTGAAATAATCCTGTCCGTGTGTTGCCGTAGCCCTAAAGATATGCACGTAGCAGCACAACGACGACTTGCCATGCATGTCGTAAGAGTCGACTGTTGCACCCTATGACGCTAAAGCCGTGCTGAAGTTGGATATGTATGGCTGAAATGTACTTATATCGCAGCCAAGCTGTAACTCATGACACAAAGCTGTCCTTTCTCTGGGCTACATTCTAATCATCTAGAATAGTCTGAGAGCGACAATAGAAGAGGAGAACAACCTTAGATGTAACATATAGTCAACAAGTAACGACAAATGGTAGAAGAGAACAACCTTAGATGTAACATATAGTCAACAAGTAACGAGATATGATTTTGACAGAACTATACTGTATTTGAAAGAACGATGATAAACAGTAATGACGAACAATATTAGTGAGATGAAAGATGTCGACTAATGCACGAGAATGATGAATACCGTTAAGGAGATGAAAGATGAAAAGTGGACTTATGGATGATTATAATGAACAACATGTGGGAGATGAAATATGCAGAAATGGTCGAATAAGTGGTTTTGAGCCATATTAGAAGAAAGACGAAGAAATGGTCGAATGAGTGGTTATAATAAGCAATATTAGCTAGAAGAAAGATTAAAAAATGGTCGAATGAGTGGTTATAATGAGCAATATTAGTTAGAAGAAAGATGAAGAAATGGTCGAATGAGTGGTTATAATGAAAATATGAGAAGAAAGATGAAGAAATGGTCGAATGAGTGGTTATAATAAACAATATTAGAAGAAAGATGAAGAAATGGTCGAATGAGTGGTTATAATAAACAATATTAGAAGAAAGATGAAGAAATGGTCGAATGAGTGGTTATAATGAACAATATTAGAAGAAAGATGAAGAAATGGTCGAATGAGTGGTTATAATGAAAAATATTAGTTAGAAGAACGATGAAGAAATGGTCGAATGAGTGGTTATAATAAACAATATTAGAAGAAAGATGAAGAAATGGTCGAATGAGTGGTTATAATGAAAAATATTAGTTAGAAGAAAGATGAAGAAATGGTCGAATGAGTGGTTATAATAAACAATATTAGAAGAAAGATGAAGAAATGGTCGAATGAGTGGTTGTAATAAACAATATTAGAAGAAAGATGAAGAAATGGTCGAATGGGTAGTTTTGATGAGCAACATTAAGTAGATGACAGATGAAGAAATTGACGATTGCGTGGTTATGATGAATAACATTAGTAAGATACAAGATGAAGAAATTGACAAATGAAAGTTTATCAGAGTATACTATTGTTGCATCAGGCAGAACATTTTATCTATATGTCTGTTACAGCCAACCTTCAGCGAGAAGTCGGCTCTTTACCTAATCTGATTGAAGTAATTAGGATTAGAATCACGTTGAAGATCAGTAAAAATAGCTTGGCGACCTGATGAATAGAATTTCATTTCGAGCGGACTCTAGGATCTCTATAGCAACTAGCCACGAGTATTACTTCTGTGTTAACGTGTGGAAAATCACTGGTGCCACTCAGTTCCTTTTTTTTCTTCGAAGATATAGGCTTTATCTATCATATATGGTCATTTAAAAAAATCTTTTTAGACTTAGAAACTTGGCAGTTTAAAAAATATTGAGTGGTAACTATGATGTGGATATTGCCGTGGCATGTAGTTCTCACATTCGTTTTATTGTAGAAAAAAGTATTAAACTGAAATTGAAAATGAGACGTGAAATATTATGGTTACAAATTAATTACTGTTTCTCTATTTTTGTGTGTGCTCACTATGTGTTTATTATTGATGTCTATCTTGAAGTTCCACAGTATTCGTTGTTATATACTTCGAACGTACTTTTATTATATTCATATGGAGGGCATTACATTTTATGTATGTTATCGTCTATTGCAGTGATTCTCAATTTGTTCAGCTTTAGCTCACTGAAATTAAAATTTGCTTGCCGTGTTTCATTGAGACCTAAAAATGTCTTTCGTTTGTCTTCAACGATTTTTATTACTTTCCGCAGAATAATCGTATATTGTGTGTTTGTGCGTGAGTGTGTGTGCGTGCGTGTGTATGTGTGTGTGTGTGTCTCCTCCAGACCAATTCGTGAATTCACCCCTTTCCTATCTATCAATGTGTGCTTCGTGCTCCCTCCTTCCACCACAAATATATAGACCCCTGTGGAATGTATGTCCAACGTAGAGAACCGATGGTCTAATGCACGCGTTCTTTTTTTCCTACTTTCTCAAGTCTATTTACATTTTCAAATTCTGTTTAAATTATGAGAACTAACCGTCATACATTATTTCTAAGCGCATGATTGGTCTGAAGCCAGCTTCTGAAACAACACTCAATCGATATTTAAAGATGATAGATTAGATCTACAGTAGCTAATGAACGTTGCTGATGCAAATGAAATTGTACGCCGAAAAGTTTTGGCTACAAGGACAAATAACTTTAAAAATAAGAATGGTTGTCTTTCTGTAATCTTATAGTAAATAAATAAATTTGGGTACTATACAAGAATCAATGGACAGGTTTCTACTGAACAAAAAGCTGACAATTAAACGGAACGAAATTCCGATAAAGACACATCTTCCGACACAGCCAACGTTCTACACGTTTAGTAATGAGAACCCCCTATCAGTCGATATGCGCGCTTCACACTGAGTGGTGGGTGGTTATGCAGTCTGTTGCAAGCAAATCGCTAGATCAGTATCTTTAGTCATATTTGTATTTAAATCTCCGAGAAACGGAAGCTCAGTGCAGTAACATATGAAATTTAAAAGTCGGACTGTTGCCACGTGATTTGTTCACTGATTCTTGTATTGAACCAAACTTTGTGTGCACTATTTAAGTTGTTGTATTATGTGAGTATTTTTTGGCATCTATTGATGCTACGCCACTTTGTTTATGTTTATGGCGATATATATTATTTGATCTGGTCATATCTATGGCTATCGTATGCCTATAGCAATAGATATAATTCGGACAGGTCAGATCATTGACAGTTGTATGCTCATGGCGATAGATGTTATTCGATCAGGTCAGATCAATGACTGCCATATACTAGCGGCAAAAGCTATCAGGCAAAATTAATGACCCACATATGCTAATGACATTAAATATAATTCGATCAAACCAGATAAATGCCTGTCGTAGCCTGTCGGAAATACATATATTTCGATTAGGCCATATTAATGACTATCGTAACCTTACAGAAATTCATATCTTTCGATCAGGAAAGATCAATGACTATCGCCTGCTGACTGCAACAGACATCCTTCAATCAGGCCAGATAAATAACTATCGTCTGCTGACTGCAACAGACATCCTTCAATCAGGCCAGATAAATAACTATCGTCTGCTGACTGCAACAGACATCCTTAAATCAGGCTAGATCAATGCCTATCTCTGCAACAGAAGCCGTTCAATCCTATCAGAGCAAACCAAGGGCGACCTCCCTATCGTAGGTTGGCTGTAATAGATCTCCCCTGATCATGTCGGATAAAAAAAAGCTATCGCCAGGCTCTGAATTAGCTGTAATAGATCTCTCTTGATCATAAAGAATCAGCTACATATCATACTTTGTCTGTATTGATGTAAAAATGTGCAACATTTTCTGTTGACATTGCAGCTTCTCATTCTCTTTATGACTCCTTTCAATTTATAGTATTACCTTTTTTGTTCTGTCTTCGACTTATGGAAAAACATGATAACAGAACATTAGAGACATCAGAGATATGGTTCTAAAGAATAGTACTGAGAGCGTCATGGATAGCTAGAAAGATTAAGAGGTACTAAAAGAGTCAAATACGAGACGGGGGTTACTTAACAATATCAGAAAAAGATAATCTGTATTATTTTGTACACGTTATGAGACATGGAGATGTGTAGACGTTATGAGACATGGAGATGTGTAGACGTTATGAGACATGGAGATGTGTAGACGTTATGAGACATGGAGATGTGTAGACGTTATGAGACATGGAGATGTGTAGAATATACGGTAGTTAAAACAGGCAATATACAATAGACAATATCTTTGAGCAAACAAGTGCACTTTTTAAGGCAGGTTTGTTTCATTGTATGAGGATTGTCAATAAAGAAGAAGCGATAGAAGGCGAAAGAGATCGAGGATGACAGCTTGCGAAAATATTAGATAGTTTAATGTCGTGGCATAGAAAAGAGTCGGAAACAGTCCTGATAAGATATACTGGAAATAGAGAGCTATGGAGATCCATGCGGCACATAATGATAATGTCTACAACTTTTCTTGTAGTATGGTTTCAACAGTAATGTTTACCTTTGTACCAAAAATATATAGTGTGTTCTTGACATGAAACGAAAACAATAATTCAATAATTTTCTATATGTTCGAATTCTTTAATCTTTGTGTTACTTTTCTATAACGTAAGCTGTTACGTTTCATTGAAGTAAGCTGTTACGTTTCATTGAAGTAAGCTGTTACGTTTCATTGAAGTAAGCTGTTACGTTTCATTGAAGTAAGCTGTTACGTTTCATTGAAGTAAGCTGTTACGTTTCATTGAAGTAAGCTGTTAGTTTCATTGAAGTAAACTGTTACGTTTCATTGAAGTAAGCTGTTACGTTTCATTTAAGTAAGCTGTTACGTTTCATTTAAGTAAGCTGTTACGTTTCATTGAAGTAAGCTGTTACGTTTCAATGAAGTAAGCTGTTACGTTTCATTGAAGTAAGCTATTACGTTTCAATGAAGTAAGCTGTTACGTTTCATTGAAGTAAGCTGTTACGTTTCATTGAAGTAAGCTGTTACGTTTCAATGAAGTAAGCTGTTACGTTTCATTGAAGTAAGCTGTTACGTTTCAATGAAGTAAGCTGTTACGTTTCATTGAAGTAAGCTGTTACGTTTCATTGAAGTAAGCTGTTACGTTTCATTGAAGTAAGCTGTTACGTTTCATTGAAGTAAGCTGTTACGTTTCATTGAAGTAAGCTGTTACGCTACAATAAAGTAAACTGTTACGTTACAATGAAGTAAACTTTACGTTTCATTGACATACACTGCTACGTTTCAACAAAGTAAACTATTACTTTTTTTGCATACTTCGTATTGTTCGTTCGCCCAAGCCGCCATAGGCGAAATTGAGCTTTGCTTGGATAGTGATGATGAATTTGATGCGATTTATGACTACGGTGTGTCTGGATATGGCTAATGAATCATATGCTAGCCTGGTGGTCTTTCTTCTTCTTCTATTTCTTCTTCTTGTTCAGCGTTCATTCTCAAACTCCTGCTGGATCTCTCTTGTAGCAGAATTATGGTTCTTACATTTCCAGCAGGATGTAGTCCAGAGAATGGAAATGTGTTGTGTCGCCGTTTTATTTGCGCCAATGGCCAGACACATCCGTCTTCGGCGAATGATGGTCTCTCGGAAGTCATGAGCATGGCATTAATCAAATTATGTTTGTGTGTGAGACCTCATATGGCCGAGGAGTCCAATCCGGGCTCTGAAAACCCGGTGCTGTGTAAGCAAAAATGTAGTAGGTCTTGAGATGAGGGAAAAAGTCTGACCGCTTCTTCCGTTCTTGTCTTTGTCGAATATCCTGAAGTATTCTACTCTGTTCACACAGGCTAGAAGGTTAGGAGTGATGATATCCCAAAGAGCTTGGGTCGACCATGCAGGGGTTAAGAGATGTCATTGAAATCTGTTTCTTTCTTGCCTGTTATAAGGACGCTAACCAAAAGACAGTTTGTTATAAGATATAACCGTCTTTTTCGTTGTTTTGGAATTAATATAACGTACAGCGGTCAGTTTATAGAGATACTTTCGACATGAGAACACGCCACTGTGGGGAATGAAGTATATATATATATACTTTGGGGACAATCCTCGTACAATAAAACAAACCCGCCATCAAAAGTGCTTGTTTGCTTGTCTATTCTTTCTTTTGTCTATCCCCAGGTGAATGATGGCTGATAGTATCCACACTTGCCGTTATAAGTAAGGCTGGGAGCATCAGTTGTCATTCCAAGGTCATACATATCGCCTTGATTGCATTATTCCATTTTTTTCCAAAAAAAAAAAATGTTTTCTATCCACCGTGTTCTTGGTCTACCTTTGGCTCAATATCTGGATATTCTTTTCTTATATGCTCTTACTGGTATTTAGTTTGGGTTCATTCTCATAAAGGCACCGAACAATTTTACTTGCTGTCTTTCCATACGTTCAATGACAGAAAATCTTAGTAGATGATATGCCTTTATATTGAGGTTATCTTCTTATAGAAGCTTCATGGCACGTCATCTATACAATCCCTTTCAGTCGTAACCTTCGATAATAGTTACCATGTTGTTCCGACATGCCAACGTTGTGCTTGAACTAGTTACGGACACGGTGTGGGTGGGCGGAACAACAAAGAAAACTGTCGCAAGGGCCAGAGTTGTGCACTGATGTCGACGTCTGTTTCGGCGGCATTGGATTCGAAACACCATCGAGTCGAATGGCTGCTGGAACAGAGGGCGGAGCACTTATGGGAATGCCCCACGTGCTGTGAGGCCAGTTTTCTAATCAAGAATCAAGAACCATACTTCCAATACATGATATTATACCAACTCTTTTTCTAATTTGTTAATTTCTTATTGTATCTAATTTATTAACCATTGCTGCTTTTCTCAGACACTTCATTTCACACATAACGATTTTCTTCTGTTGCGAAGCTCTTAAAGACTATATTTAGCATTGGTAGACACTTTTGACATTGGTTAAAAATTTTTTAGATAGTATCTGTCTTTTTATTTTCATCTTGATCTTCGGATATAGTGTAGAAGTAATGGTGACAGTTGGTAAGTCGGCACTGTGTTTAATTTCTGACACATTGTTTCTATTTCTCTGTCTAGTCTTTCATTTTCGGAAAAAATGCCACCTAGTTCTTTATATTATTTATCTCGTCTCCCTTTGGTATTATCTATTGTTATATCAATTGATGTTGCAAACTTGTTAATTATCATAACTTCTGTTTTTGTTTGTACGTTAATTTTCATGTTATACTTCTTGCATACTATTAGCAATGCATTATTGTGATTTTGCAAATTCTTCTCATTTTCGTATATTTGACTTTGATTGTCGGCGAAAAGTTCATTGATTTCATGATTAAATTTAATATCAGGTTTATATTCAATTTTTTTTCTTAGTTGATGTGAGTTTATTTTATGATTCTCTCTATATGCAGGGCCGGCCCTAACAATTTCGGGACCCAATGCGAAATGGAATGCGCGGGGCCCAGTCTGGGTAGGGAAGAGGATAATAAAATAAATTCTAATCTAAATTTATGGGCCTATGAAGCTGGGGCCCACTGCGACCACATAGGTTGCAATGGCCTAAGACCGGCCCTGTCTCTATGTATATGTTGAAGAATAGAGCTTAAAGCACGCAGACGTGACTTACTACAGATATTTTTCTCGAAATATTCAGTCATTCAATCTGTTGTTCTTATCAAGCTGGGATAATTTTGGTGTAATACTTTCATATTGTCTAACAGCTGACCTCTAATTTTATAATTTACTATTGTTTCTCAGTGAATATCTCTCTATTTACTCTGTCAAATGTCTCTTTCCTGGTCTACAAATATTACTGTGTTTAGATCTTGATTGTACTCCATTACCTTTCCACTTAGTTGTCTCAGTGTGAATTTTCCGTTTGTACAGCTTGCCCCACTTATGAAACCAAATTAAACGAGACTTAGGTGTGGTTCTGCAATGTATCGTATTTTCAGTTCTATAATTTACGAGTATATTTTACCTGTATGATTTAATAAGGAGATGTCTCTATATGATTCACATTCTCTCTTACTACCTTTGTGTTTGTATATCCGTAGAGTTACTGATTTTTGCTGAAAGATAGATAAACATTATTGGGCAATGTAAAATGTAACAAAGATTACATCTCAATAGAAAATGTAAAATGTAACAAAGATTACATCTCAATAGAAAATGTAAAATGTAACAAAGATTACATCTCAATAGAAAATGTAAAATGTAACAAAGATTACATCTCAATAGAAAATGTAAAATGTAACAAAGATTACATCTCAATAGAAAATGTTATTGCATGTGTGCTTGAAAGTACTTACGTAAAATACAAGGTAGATTATCTTTACAATGAACGCACAGACTAACAGACTATTGAGTATGGGTACGAAAAATACAAATAACAGTATAATAGACAGTTTGAACCTTAAGGTATTGTTCAAGAAAATACAAGACAAACAGTGGAGAAACAGTAAAACGGTAAAGTTAATAGCGCTATTACACAAGCGCTAGACGGCAGACATTTAACAACAGAGACATCCGATGTAACAATGACGTACTTATAACGAAGTATTGTCACAGAGACGTGCACTAAGGAGATATAGAGGATGAAAACGATATAAAACAGCTACGGCCGAAAACATCACGAGCGACAACACAACAAAGTTTCCCAAATCTAAATAAATAAATGATGGGTATTAAGACCAAATGCTTAAGGGTACCTTTCTGCAATATATAGCGATTTGACAGGGTGTTATAGCTCTCGTCAGTGGTGCATGATTTTAATGCAAAGGTCTGCATATCATGGACCATGCGATATATTTTATCAGTATGATGCAAGCCTTCGAATTGCCGCTCCCTTAAATTGTTTTTCCTCGAAATGCCACTACGACAATGAATTTTGATTGGTGCCGCCTGATGTGGCTGTCTCTCTTCATCATAGTTCGGGCACCACGATAATCAGTGCCAGTGAAAGGTATAGCGACAGTAGTATGTGTTCTGTTGAAAATGGCATGAAGATGTCGGCAGAAACCGGCACTTAGTCTTTTGACAGTTTCGCCTATACATTTGCTGTTACAACGTTTACGAAAGATAACGTAAATGACGTTACGGGATTCACATGTGAACTCATCGTTGATAGTGACAATTTCCTTAAGAAATGAAACGACGCGGTTCTGCATTAAGTGAGAACATCTGTAGCATTGCCGGAGTCCATAACGAACCGTGCCAAAATAGTCTGAAACATTAACCCCGAGGTGACTGTGTACCAATATATCATTAAGATTTTTTAAGGAACATGACACGAGTTTTGATTAAAAAGGAGAAGAGAATAATGTTTGAACATGATTCTGCGGACAGTAGAGTTATGGTGATGAAATGTACGGAACAAGTTAAACCCTACCAGAAGAAGAAGTGCACTGAGTATTAGTCAAGGATTCATGACGAGAGTATTTACATACACGAACATTCACATGCGAATCCCGTAACGTCATTTAACTAGATCTTTCTTTTCAATTTATACCACTCTATGCCTTGCAGAGTCAGGGGTAGAATAGTTCTCTGGAGATGGCCTTTTTGTGTGCCACATATATATTTATTTTCGCTGATTTTTTAAATTTCTGTAATCCATCATTTGTATTATCTACCCCTGGTTTTGTATCCATCGTGTCTGTATAGCTGGGGGTCGGGAACCTTTTTGTCTGAGAGAGCCATGGGCACCACATATTTTGAAAAGTAATTCTGTGAGAGCCATACAGTATGTTTAAAACTAAAAATTCAAGTAAATGTGTGCATTTTGTGTAATTTCAACAATAAAAGTACAATAATTATGTCTCTGAATTCTTTTGAATAAAATTGTTATGCTGTTGCTAATGAGTATTTCTTACTTCTGATGCTGAGCTGCAGTAGACTTTAGTTAATTTGTAGAATGAAATATTGATATGCAATTAATATGTAGATCAAAGGAGTCTAAAGAAACATTTTTTTTATAATCGAACATTTGTCTGCGAGCCAGATCATCAATAGAGCCACATCTGGCTCACGAGCCATGGGTCCCGACCCCTGTTGTATAGTAATGCTTTTTGAGGGGCACTATCTCATGATAGTCTGGAAGCCTGTGAAGGCCACTTAATCTGTTGCCTTCTGATGTAATCGAGGATTGACATTGTGTTTGTTGGTCGTTAGATGTTTTAATTTCTGATTCTGTCTCTTATTGTTACTCCAAGAATTCAACGTAGAAATGTCATTTCTGTTGTAACAAATTTACTTTTGTCTTTTGTTGTTAGTGTTCACGTTTGACATTGACAGCACAGTCATGATATGATGGTCGTTTTATGTAAGGCAGATTTAGTATTTATGTTCACATGCTTTCTTTTTAAAAAATAGGAAATATCTGTCCTAAAATCTGTTACGCTATGTTGCATCTGTGTTGGATTTATTGTGTGGTTTTCCTACCGTCATTAAATGAAAGAAAATTATAAAGTTTTTCTACCGTAATTCAATGAAAGAAAATTATATAGTTTTCTACCGTCATTAAATCAAAGAAAATTATAAAGTTTTCTACTGTCATTAAATGAAAGAAAATGATACAATTTTTTACCACCATTAAATGAAAGAAAATTATAAAGTTTTCACTTTTTTTCTTCAGCTGAACAATATTTCACATTTGAAGCAAACCAAGATAGCAATAAAATTGTGTAATGTTTGTTTTATTTCATTCTCATTTCCCATATTTTCTTAATGCTCGTCACTATGGTAACAAATGTATATATGTACGTCATTTTATAAAATACACTTTATCATTTAAATAATTTTACTTGTATGTTTTTAATCTCCGCACTGCGTGATCTGTTTGTTTGATTTGCGTTCGCTCCATTGTAACCATCACGGATATCCGTGCGATTTCCGCCGGGAGCGTGATTACGTTGTGCCACCATTATGCGCCTTGTAGGCCTAGCACATCCGATTTCGGCATGCCTTGACAATTCGGGTGGGCTACCCTTAGCCTGTGACAGCCTCTATATCTGTCTCCAGGCACGCGTAGTGGCGACTCTTCGCCCAGACGATTTTGCTCTCGTCTGACTCGCAAGAGGTGTTCCACTGTCTATGAACTTGCCTCGTGTAATTGGACGTGCTGTGCCTGTGCCCATTGGGTACTGAACCGTTTCGCATCCGTGAGCCTGGTTCCTTAAGGGGAAGAACTCAACAGAGGAGTTGGACCCTGGCTCTTTCGCCCTCTTAGCCGAGGTGTCGTTCACCAACATCGTGTACCCCTTGTCCAAGTTCGAGTCTCACACCACGCGTTTGAGAGCAAGGCGTTCTCGAGCTGAGCGTCCTTGTCCCAATAGCGCCTGAGCCCATCAGGTACTGAACCCTTTCTCTCTTCAAGTGTATTTCCGGTGTAGGAAAACCTGACAGTAGAGTTGGGCCAGGGCTAAATCGTTGTCAATATTGATCAATATTGTTTTTTATATGAAATACTATGTTTAAGAGCTGGGGGTCATTTGTAGGCTGTAAGTATTGGGATCACTTTCAGGCTGTAAGTATTGGGATCACTTTCAGGCTGTAAGTATTGGGATCACTTTCAGGCTGTAAGTATTGTGATCACTTTCAGGCTGTAAGTATTGGGATCACTTTCAGGCTGTAAGTATTGGGATCACTTTCATGCTGTAAGTATTGTGATCACTTTCAGGCTGTAAGTATTGGGATCACTTTCAGGCTGTAAGTATTGTGATCACTTTCAGGCTGCAAGAGCTCCGATCAATTCCAGTTTGCAAGAGTTGCGATCAATTACAGGCTGTAAGGATTAGGATCACACCAGTATTTTAATTATTAAAAATACTTTCAGGTCTCAAGGATTGGGATATACTTCAAGTTTTAAGGATATGAAACACTTTCAGCTCCTAAGGATTGGGATCACTTTCAGGTTGTATAGATTTGAGTCACTAACAGATTGTTAGGTTTGAATATCGTACAAACTACACTATTTGAACGATAACAGTCTGCAAAGCGCGTGATCCATTTCAAGTGTGAATAATTGTTATGAAATCAGTTTGCATAGATTGTGATGAATTCAGTTTGCAGAGATTGGGATAAATTCAGTTTGCAGAGATTGGAATGAATTCACTTTGCAGAGATTGTGATAAATTCAGTTTGCAGATATTGTAATGAATTCAGTTTGCAGATATTGTAATGAATTCAGTTTGCAGCGATTGTGATGAATTCCTTTAGTAGAGATTGTGATGATATCAAGTTGCAGCGATTGTAATGAATTCAGTTTACAGAGATTGTGATGAATTCAGTTTGCAGAGATTGTAATGAATTCAGTTTGCAGAGATTGTGATTAATGATACGTTGTAAGATTTAGGATTCTTTCCAGATTGTGTTTTTATCCACACCGATTTGCAAAAGTTGTGATCATTTCCAATGTGGAAAAAGTAGTTCTACTTTAAAATTGTGAGTGTTGAGATTGAATTTTCACTATCACAATATTTTCCCATTATCGGATTCCCATTGGTTATTATAGTCAAACGTGGAGTAAAAATATTAGAATGGAGAAAACTATCAATAAATGTGTTGAAATCTCAGATTTTTCATCTCTCTGTTCCGTTCAATTTTTGGCGACAACTTTTCGAGATGTTGGTGATAAAGTACAAATGACTTAGTCTGTTCATCATAACTACACTAAATATAAAGATAAGTGTAGGATTACATCATATGTTGGGAGATAGAGAGAGAGAAATGTAGAGAGATATAGAGGTAGAAATATCGAGAGATAGAAAAATATAGATAGCACGATAGAGATAGAAAATATAAGTAACAAGATAGAAAGATAGATACGAGAAATGAAGAGCAGATCTCCGGGACGTATTCTACTATACTGTTCTACTATACTGTTCTACTATACTGTTCTACTATACTGTTCTAATCTGAAAGAAAACTAGAGAAACTGTTATAAAATTGTGCTCAGTCTAACAATTTTAAGACAGCATGTGAACACGTCATCAAAGCAACACTTTTGATGCAGGGATCAACGTGGCAGTCGGCCAGAATAGTGATCATAATAGTGATGCCAAATCTGCTTTACAAATCCGCCAGAACGAAACCCACGCCATTCTACCTTATCTTATTACAATCACTTCTATCTCAACTAGATAACCAAGCAAAATAAGTAATTCTCCGCTGGACAAGGAGGAGGGGAAAAGTAATACCTAATAATGACGCTTACAAAGATAGATCAAAGTGGCCTTTGTTATAATATATTAATATATTATACAAGTAAATTAACGTACTGGCATTGAAGATAAAGGGAAATAATTATCACAGCTGAGGGGAATTGAACTAGGTTCGTTTTAGCGGCACCGAATCGCTTTGACACTCAAGTAAACAAGTTTTCCGTAATTTACCAACCACATTCCCATAAAAAATGTGATCTTGTCACGACATTCAACCTGTATACTCAAGTTACTGAGAACGGACCAGTTGAGACAAGAAGCATTACAACAATAACGAACATCCCGTACAAGTATTGATATATCATTAGGAACACAAACACAGAACATCCATATACGTATTACTATGAGGTAAAAGACTTCCTGTGAACATAAATAACATAGAGACAGAGCAATGTAGCTTCAAATAATATCTTATACAAGTAAATTCAAGTAGGAGGCATGAGCATACATGAAAATAATTCTTACAGTTGACAGGAATTGAATCAAGTCCGTTCCAGGGGCACCGTATCGGCTGAAAGGACGTATAATTCTGTTACATATAGTCATTCATATATCAGGTGAAATTAAACAGCAGATCAGCATGCCAAAATTGGAATCGATGAATTCTAGCCTTCGCCAGAAAATCCTATAGAAGATTCGCTATCACTTTCTGAAGTGAAACCCAACATGAAAAACGCCACAGACATGCAATGTAACTCAGCTTACAAAAGGAAGCTAAAAGACAATGTCATTCCCAAGATTGAAAGAACGAAAGAAATCATTTTTAGATTTCCGTCCGCTTGCCCGTCCGTCTATCTATGCGCTGTCTCCCTTGTTTGCCGTGGACGTCAGGGGTAGAACTAGAAGAGTACTCTGTCTGGAGATGGCCTTCATGTGTGCTGTTTTTAAGATTGTTCCTGTTGTTTCTTCGATTTATGTGATCTTTTATATCGTCTGCCTCTGGGTTTATAGCCGTTATGTCTATGTATCATGGCCATCTGTGATATGCTGTCTGTTGGTAGCCTGGAAGCGTGTGAAAACCACTTAATCTGTTGTCTTCTGATGTGTTTCAATACTGGTATTGCTTTGGTGATCTCTCTGATGCTATCGTTTCTAATTCTATTTCTCACCCGTGTGTTGCCGGGGCCCGGAAGGGGAGAAAAGAATAGCAACACTGTTTACCTTCCACGAATGTCGTAAAAGGCGACTAAGGAGGTTATGGGATGGAGTTGGCTGTCCCATCCCGTATAGGGTCAGTGACCCAAAGCCATGCTGAAGTCGGATTGTCAGGCCGAAAGGCGCAGATATCGCAGCACTGCCGTAAACCATGAAACAACGCATTCCGTTCTCCAGACTACATCCTGCTAATCTGCAGGAGTTTGAGAACGAACGCAGAAGAAGAATAATAATAATTCTATTTCTTAATGACACTCCGAGTATTGTTCGTAGACATGTCATTTCTGCTGTCACTAATTTTCTTTTGTTTTGCACTGGCATTGTCCAGCTTTGGCACTGGTAGCACAGTGATAGGATAATAATAGTCTTGTATAATGCAACTTTAGTGTCTTATGTTTACATTTTTGTTCTTAAGAATACGTGTCATCTGTCCTAGGATGTGTTTTGTTGCATCTATTTTGTATCTCTACTTCACTCGAAATAATGCGTCCTAAGTTAGTGAACTCCATTACCTGTTTAATGTGTTAATTATCGATGGAGTTAGTGATATTTCTTTCTTTCTTTACTTTTGCCATTATTTTGGTCTTAATATTAATTTTCTTGTTGAAGTTTGACATGTTGTGTGGAGTCTGGTGAAAAGAACATATCTATATATAAATGCGTATTGATCTGCGATTTCAAGTATTGTCCTTGGTTTGTATTTCAAGGATATTCCCGTTAAAGAGTAGAATGGAAATTTGCACTTTTATATTATTTTCTATTGATTTATATGTATTTGTAGTGATGAAATACTTTATTTTTTTCCAATATATTCTTTGACTATTATTTCGAAGGAAAATACTGTTTCAGAATTTCAAAATTCCTTTACAAATCTAATACGCTTAGCTTACAACTTCCATTTATGGCGTCCCGAAATACTCTTTTCCTGAAGATAACGAATTCCCCATGGAAGCTATGCAAATAAAAGAACATTATAATAAAATAACATTTTCTTTTGAGGAATAACAGATTGTTGTTACATGTTCCCGCGCATGTTCTGTGAGCCATGTACGCAACCCCCAGAGATTACTAGGTCAGTGGCATTTCCAGAAGAAATAGCGCGCTTATAACTCACAAACACAATGACACCGCTATTTATTTCACAAAAGCTTCTGTAAACTACCTGAACTTTCTGACGTCTCAGGTAGAAGATTCGGAGAATAATCAGCTAATTATTACTTCCCTGTTTCAGACTAATCAAACTACTAATGATATTACATGGATGAATCAGGAATGGACAAACGAGGCTTATTACAGGAAGTAGTAATAAGCAATGTTCCTAAAAAGGAAAGAAAAAACGAGTGTCTAACAATTTCTAAGAAGAGTAAAGTCATTTTGCACAGAATGTTTAAGACTGTCCAATCTGCTGGGGAAAAAAATATTAGAAAAAAATAATGTGAAATAATGCGAAATAATTGTAATGTAAAATAATCCAACATAATTGTAATGTGAAATAATGTGAAATAATTGTAATGTAAAATAATGTGAAATAATTGTAATGTGAAATAATTGTGATGTGAAATAATTGTGATGTGAAATAATTGTACTCTGAAATTAGAAAACTACTAACGTCCAAACGAATTATGAGCAAAAAAATTAGAACTATAAATTGCCGCATCTGCTACACATTAATGTATGGCTCAGAGATATGGATAATGAACTAGCAGACATAGGACAAAATGGATGCCTCTGAGATGTGGAGATACAGAAGAATAAGGTTAGCTTCACAGAAAGAGAAAGAAATCAAAGAGCTTCTGACAACACTGCGTACGAAAACGGAAGTAGTAAAAAACCAAACAAATACAATGTTTTGAACATATTAAATCATATGACACTCTTGTTAAAGACATTAATTTAAAATACAATTTAAATTTCGGGGGACCAAGAGGTAGAAAGATACACAGGCGAAAGGTAAACATCATAAGATGGACATGATACAGTATAGAAGGGTGCACCAACAAACTAGAAAAATAAATCATGTGGTAAATGTGATTGTAACCACACTTTGGGTTTAGCACACTTTGTTTCGCAGAGACACTATTGTGATCAAAACTGTTGTTTTGTGAACCCTGAATCTGTTACTGTCATGAATATGTGTTTTGGGGTGTCTGATGTTGCTATACAGATGTATACATCAGCGTTTCTTATACCGATTCAATGTAAGTCGGTGTAGTGTAAGACACGTCTGCAGTGTTCCGTTCTCAGTCAAAATATCGTGACTCATTCGTTTTAGTTCAATCTGTTGATGTCTTGCTCAGGTGTTTAGCTTTTATTGAAGTCTCTTAGATTGTCTTAGATTAAGTAAACTCCACTGTTTGATTTAGATAATAAGAGTGGGAAACATGTACTCACTCAGAGCTCTATGATCATCATAGTAAATGGTAATGGTTCTTCAAGAGAGTTCTGTTGCACCTAAGGGGGTTACAGCGTCCTGATAGCGAGGCACGAAGAATAAAAATGGAAATTGGGGGTGGTAACTAGCTGAAACTATTTTGACAATACATAAGATAAGTGACACGGAAACATGCTTCCTATAGGCACACACGCCTCTGCGAGCAAAAACCTGATGGTAGAGAACGGGAGAACAAAAGTTTGAGAACCGCTGATTTATGGGTTGGACAGCCAGACATAAAGCAGTCCAAGTCCAATAAAGTCATAGCAGCATCAGATTTTATGTCAATGCTTCTGTTAACAAAATAATTATGTACAACAGACACGTCAGTGGGGTATATATAGAAAATATTCTGCAGTCGTTGCTAGGCTACACAATCCAGTTTGATTTACCACAATTCTGCATGTAAATGGTAATAACCAAATTACATACACCCACGCCTAGAAATTCTGATAGTCCCACAAGTGGCACATGCAAGCATCAAATACGTATGAAATATAACTCAGGAGAAGACTCTAGATAGTTGGTGTCTGTAGGTATGAAATATAACTCAGGCGAAACATCTTTATTGATAACAAGGATGGAAGAGATCTAAAACTGGTAACTCCTGAAGATCTAAACAAACAAACAAACAAACAAACAAACACACATATGCCATGTTAAACTAATAAGACGTCTGTCTAATGTGGTTGAGCAACAATATTATTTTGACTTGCAGTTGAAGCTGATTACAGAAAATAATGTTTGTAGCAAGGAAATTACATTTGCCCTAAAGCAACATTTCAAACAGTTACCTTATACCATAACTTCGTTTAGCAAACTTAGATACGCTAACTAACACAGAGACAACATGAGTATGATGTGCAGTTCTAAATATCGTCAAAATTAACGTCAAAGGATAGTTTAAACATAACAACATACATAACATGATTGGCTGGAACAACATACACAACATGATTGGTTCGAACAACATACATAACATGATTGGCTCTATATACAAATTATTTTCTATTTGGCTTTTTATAGAAGATGTCGTGAATTCAAATAACATATTGCAAAAACAACATATAGCTTATTTTGCAAAACGTCTTGATCTCGGATAAACATTTGCAACTCTGAAGTTAGCTCCTTTTAAGGATATTGTTAAAAATAAGAGTTATTGAAGGTTATAAGCATATTTGGACATTTTGACAATTTGAATTTGTCATCTACAAATTATCTCATAGATTTTGAAGCGATTCTGACATAGCACAGACATAAATTTGTGTCGGATATTTCTGAACAAGACTAATATATATATAAAAAAGAACATTATATATATATATATATATATATATATATATATATACATATATATATATATATATATATATATATATATACATATATATATATATATACATATATATATATATACATATATATATATACATATATATATATATACATATATATATATACATATATATATATATACATATATATATATATATATATATATATATATATATATACATACATACATACATACATACATACATATATATATATATATATATATATATATATATATATATATATATATATAATTTATTACGAAAATATCAATCTAATTTTCATGGAAAATAATTAATTCATAATAATTAATTACTTCAGTCTCTGATAATATTAATTTTAATGTTACCCTAGCAGCAAGCCCGTAGATGTAGGGGAAGGGTGGGGTTTCCTTGGTTAATAAGAAGCTGATTGCTGTTGTTTAGATCTTCAGGATATACGAGCGATTAACTCTTCCTATGTCTAATGGTATAGTTTCTTTCATGACCGACTTCCGTAATAAAGACCTGTGTACAGAAAGATAAATATGATATAAAAGGTGAATTTTAATTATTTCCGTGCATTTTTGTAGGCCTTAGATATTTCTGACATGCGATTCTAAGTATATAAATCACGACCAACGAAAACACGACAATAATAAAAAACGTAAAGAATGAAGTCCTGTTTGCTTTCTGTATAGAGGTCCTCTTTATTGTCAACGGTCTAGGTTTCTCTATAGCTTTTGTTCATACACAAAAGATTAACTCTAAGTGGTGTTAGTCATCGGATCATCATCACTGCAAACTGGACACGTCCATAGTTGCTCCGATCTTTCCCTGAATGTATCTTCCAGTACACTTCTGCTGACAGTACCGGTCCTTTGCTGGTTGACCATCATTCTTCTGCGCCCTCCAAAGTGTTCACTTTTAGCAACACCGCATTTCAAACCCGGTGATAGAAAGTGAACAAAAAGGTATTAGTTTAAACATACAAAAGACAGAAACAATGATAATATCAGGAAATAGTTCCCCATCAAATAGTACATTAATAGTAAACGAGAAAAAGCTTAAAGCAGGTGAATAGTTTCAAATATTTAGGAACATTAATAACTTCAGATGGTAATTGCAAGACCGAAATTATAAGCAGAATAGGACAAGCAAAAGCAGCATTCCATAAAAGGAAAAATATCTTGTGCAACAATTCCATATCGATGGATACTAGAATACGTGTCCTTGCTACTCTATGGAAGTGAAGCATGGACAATAAACAAGACATCACAAAAATCATTGGAAATGTGGTTTATTCGAAGAATGTTACGCATTCATTGGACAGCAAAGATTACTAATGAAGAATGTCTTAGTAGGATGGATGTGAAAAGATGCATTATTTATAATATAAGAAAAATACAGTCAACTTTATTGGGCACATACTGAGAAGAGGAGGCATTGAGAATATAGTGACAATATAATGAAAGATAGAAGGGAAAAGATCAAGGGGAAGCCCCAGAGAAAAGATATTAGACAGTTTGACTAAATAGCTTCGATTGACGACACCAACAGAGGTGATGACATCTACAAAGAAGAGATCGATGTACATGGTGAAATATGATCGCCAACGCCATTCGGCACTTGATGATGATGATTTCAAACCCTGATCTTTAATCCTGGCCATTGAAAAAAGAATCATCCACATTAGTCTCACTCTCTTATGGAGTTCAAAACGTCAGTGGTGTACTATTCTCTGAGAAGTTTTCAACTCAGATAAGATAAAAGAAGTTGATAAAAATTATGATAACAGATTCTTACCCATAACAGATTCTTACCCATAACAGATTCTTACTCTTAGCATGTTTTCCCCAAAATAATAAATTATATATTTAAAAAAACCCATTAAAAACTCTCCAGAAGAGATTGTGTTTGGTGAAGTTCACCCCCGTTCTGCAAAATCGTATCTACGACCATGCCTTGTAACAATATGGGAAGTTTAATAGTCGTAGAGAATTGGCATCATTGTACTCGGGTTACCCCATATGCACTCCGTCCCTTTAAACACAGCTGCATTCTGCATGATGAGAGTACCACTCATAGCACGCAACTCCGTAGCTTCTAGCTACGTATGAGGTGATTCCTGAAAAAAATCACATTGTAAACAAGAGATTGGGGGTTCATATCCCACTAGCACAGTAGCAAGTCATCCCTCTAGCAACGTATCCAGCTAGCAACACATCCAGCTAACAACACATCCAGCTAGCAACACATCCAACTAGCAACACATCCAGCTAGCAACACATCCAGCTAGCAACACATCCAACTAGCAACACATCCAACTAGCAACACATCCAACTAGCAACACATCCAGCTAGCAACACATCCAACTAGCAACACATCCAACTAGCAACACATCCAGCTAGCAACACATCCAACTAGCAACACATCCAGCTAGCAACACATCCAGCTAGCAACACATCCAACTAGCAACACATCCAACTAGCAACACATCCAGCTAGCAACACATCCAGCTAGCAACACATCCAACTAGCAACACATCCAGCTAGCAACACATCCAGCTAGCAACACATCCAGCTAGCAACACATCCAACTAGCAACACATCCAACTAGCAACACATCCAGCTAGCAACACATCCAACTAGCAACACATCCAACTAGCAACACATCCAGCTAGCAACACATCCAGCTAGCAACACATCCAGCTAGCAACACATCCAACTAGCAACACATCCAACTAGCAACACATCCAGCTAGCAACACATCCAACTAGCAACACATCCAGCTAGCAACACATCCAGCTAGCAACACATCCAGCTAGCAACACATCCAACTAGCAACACATCCAGCTAGCAACACATCCAGCTAGCAACACATCCAGCTAGCAACACATCCAGCTAGAAATGATGATCTAACAACTAATTGAATAATTACATTATAACCCCTCTGAATACGAGACATGGTTCTAGAAGGATATGACAGTCGTAAACCAAGACGACGATGTACTCAAACTATAATAGGGGTCATGTCTCCAGGAAGATGTAACAGTTGTAAACTAAGATGACGACGTATTCATGCTATTAAAGAAACCATTTGACTGGAGTATAATAAGTAACTGTAGATGGATAGTTATCCAGGTAGGCCGTGACGAAAGAAAGAACCGTTCACACGATGAAATATTTTGTATTAAATATTTTCTGTTGGGATCTTCTCATGATCCAAGATTGGCAACGCGCAACTGTTTCTCAATAATGCCAGATTTTTGTCTGGCTGACAACCAAACACAAGTTGCCAATAATTGATCCCGATCTCAGATAAAAATAGAGCATCCGAGAAATCTTCTCGGCCCATCCTTTCACAGATTCTCCATTCTAAATGCCATTGACGCCAACACGTATTCACTACTTTATGCTGTGTCCAGCAAGCAACGCCATTTAGCATATGTGGACATAAAGAAATAGATCGGTAGCTGTGATATAACTCTTGTTTGCATCATTCGTTATGTAACGTATTTGAATATAAAAACATATTAAGTATAGACAGAAGAAAGATAAATACACTATTACATATAAACCAACTAAAGCAAAACATTAAATGTAGGCATCACAAAGAGGCACACATTATTCTATATGAACTAACTAACGTACATTTATTTTCGTCCAGAACTCAACTATAAAGAGACTGGCTTTAAATTAAGTCACCCCTTTTTTTGTGTCAATTTGTGAACCTGCACCAGGTCAACAACTGTCAAAAATTCAGCGGACCTCCCTACTTAATTTTGTTAACATCCCTCCCCAATTCCCTCAAATTTTTGAGCAAAAAAGTACGAAAAATACTTATTTTTTAAATTTCAGAATTATAAAATTCTATTCCAAATTCTATTTAATTGGCGTTTAAATACAGTATTGTTACGGTCAGCATTTCCCACACAGAGTCCCCCTCATACTTGTTAACAACTTTCACACATTTTCAGACCTCCTCCCTCAATTGTTGAGATAGAATATGGTCAGATCCCTTCTCCATAGTGTGGTGCAGTGTTTATTGTTACAAAAATTGAACTGGATCACGGCTAAGCCTACTTTCATGACGTTTTCTATGGAAACTGTTAATCCCAAAGGCCTAATACACACAATGTTTCAGTGAAATAAACACCATATTCTCGGTATGTCTTATTTAGGGTATACATAATTATACGAAAAATAATCTTCCAATAAATGTTTATATTTACCGTATCTTCAATGTTATTCATGTGGTGTGTAATATATGAAATAAATTGATCTTGGTGACAGAAGTCCAATTATAAATCTCATTTTCCTATTTGCTGTATTGCTAGTTTGACTAAGAAGTATATACATTTACAATAATTCAGTACACGTTCAATGCGTTAATATTAGAGAACGTCGGAGTTTGATGATGTCTCATGCGCAGCCAACCACAGAAATAACAAATGCATGGAAATAATAATTAGGTGACACCCGGCGCTGCTCAGGGTTTATACCTTCCCTGGCTTTTCATGCACCAGTTCATGTTCATGTTGAACGGAAATAATCATTATTATCAATATTACTCATAAAATAAACTAACAACGATAGACGACGTTTCGAATAAAAGTCTTCATCAGGATGAAAGCCACTAAACGAAGCAAACAATATATTGAACTTAGGAAAGCACATATAAGGATGGTAAATGGAAGACATTCATTTAGATTATAATTTTCCTTCCAGATGAATACTTTTAGTCGAAACGTCGTCTGTCTCTGTGTATCGTTATCAGTCCTTTTTATTAACTAAATATTGGTAACACTTGTACCTATTTCCGCTTTCCACTCATTTTGACATTTGCCTTGCGTAGCCACCAGTCCCCCCCCCCCCCCAATCTTCAGTTTCGAGTTGTTTCCCGACATTGTAGATTTATCGTTTCATTTTAATATCTATTCCCTTCCTGTTTCTTTCATATTTGTTATTACGTTTCATAATCACCTGTACAAATATTGTGACATCACTCGTTGACGTAACAGTTTTATGTCACAGTTGGAGCAGGATTCGATGTCACTGAGATGACAGAAGTCAGGATTACTGACCCAACAACTGAGTGATCATATACACCATCTCCATACTATATCCCTTATAAAAGCCAAGAATACTCCAAAATGTATTTGAAACGATAAATACTCTCCAGTGCGTCTGATATCCTCTGACACTTTAGTTTTATATATATATATTATACATAATATATCCCCATCGAGGCCAGAACCTGGAAGTGGTGATGGGGGTTAGTTCAGCCATCAGAGGCTGGAAACTAAGACTGGTCGGGCACTCCCACTCGAGCAGGATCATAGTCCGGCCCAAGTAAGCAGAGTGCTGAAGACGGAGGCAACCAGCCAAAAGGCGCACAGATAATCAGGTTGCCACGCATAAAACACAATGGAAACATGTCTGCATCTAATAACAGTTATGGTGCCTGCCCTGTGGCGGACGTTTAGGCAAGGACGTTGCCGGGCCCTATGCCTCGAAAGGGCCCAACCTCAGTTACTGGAAGTCCTTCTCAATTGCCCCAAGGAGCCAGGAGGCAAGGGAATAGAGCTACTGGCCAAACAAACAAACGACCAATAAAAATAATGCACTGGAATGCTGAGGGTGTCAACAGTAAAAGAGATGGATACAGCAAAAAATTGGAAATTGAAAATGTCCTCAGTGAAGAACAAGTTAATATATGCTGTATCCAAGAAACACTCCTCAGCAGCGAAATGGCCTTCAAAATCAGAGGCTACCAGTGCTACCGATCTGACCGAAAGGACAGGCGAAAGGGTGGAATTCTGACACTAGTTAAAAACAATATCAGCGCATGTCAGCTGGAAGTATACATGGGCAGGGCAGAATACCAGATGCTCCACCTAAAAACAGACAGTGCAGAATTCCATCTCCTGAACTACTACTGCCCAAACGATAAACCATTGGCACTATACACAATTCCAGACAAAGAAAGGCTTATGGTGTGTTGTGACTTCAACAGCCACTCTCAGAGCTGGGGCTACGATCATATCGACAAGAGAGGTGAGGAACTTGAGAGCTGGCAGGATGAAAATAATCTCATCCTTATTAACCAGCCATCAGACTCACCAACCTTCTACTCGAGAGCATGTCACACCACCTCTACACCAGACCTGGCATTCCACTCACCAGGCCTGGAATGGAACATCACACGTGTCGTTGGAAAGCAGCTTGGGGGTAGTGACCACAGACCAGTATTTCTGGAAATTCACAATGAATATACCAAGGACAGCAGCACGCTCACTAGGTGGAACTATAAGAGGGCAGACTAGAAAATGTACCAGCATTTAACAAGTGTTCTAGCTAAGGACATGAACGTGGACAAAGACACCAATAGAGCAGTGAGTGAATTTAATAGATGTATACGACATGCTGCTAGTAAAACCATACCCAGGGGGCACGCAAAAACTACAAACCCTACTGGAATGATGAACTGGAAAAGCTGCAAAATGAGATGGAAACATCTAGACAGCAGACTGAGAACAGACATAGCCAAGAACATCAAAACAAATATCAGCAAACAGAGGATAAATTACAAAGAGCCAAGTTACAAGCCAGACGGAGCAGCTGGAAGGAAAAAACAGAGTCGCTGAACCTAGAAAAAGATACTAGGAAATTATGGAAACTTGTAAAACAACTAAATGATGAAGGTACAGGGAGAAATACCAGAATCACACTTTATAAAGAAAAAACATTTTAACAGGTAAACATTCAGCTGATTACTTTACAGATTCCTTTGCAGAAGACAATAACGTCAAAGTCAGCACAGACAAACAACAGGAGGTTCGAGCGAACCAGCAAAACATTGGACAAGGCGAACCTATACCTGAAGTCATGAAGGCACCAATCACAATGAGAGAACTGGAGCATGCAATATCCAAATTGAAAATGAAAAAGTGCCCTGGAGCTGATGGAGTGTCCAATGAAATGATTAGAAACCTGCATTGCTGCAAGAGCAAAGCTGTTGCAGATCTTTAACACAAGCTGGTCCACAGGTAATGTACCACAGGTGCGGAGAGAAGCAATAATGATACCTCTCCTCAAATCAGGAAAAGATGGCAACACAGTCTCCAACTACAGGCCCATCAGCCTCACAAGCTGTCTATGCAAAACAATGGAACGCATTATCAATCTTAGAATGCAGTGATACCTTGAAAGTGAAAACCTTCTGGTATCACAGCAAGCAGGTTTCAGACAGTGCTACTCTACTGAAAATCAGGCAACAAGAGATTGAGGATGCCTTCCAAGATAAGAAACTGGTACTAGCAGCATGGAGAGACCTCAGGAAAGCATTTGATAAGGTCTGGAAAGAAGGGCTCTTACAGAAATTGCGAAATTGCAGGGTTAGCTCAAGAATGTACAAATGGGTAAAAGCATACCTGCATAATAGAAGAGCCAGGGTACACTTAGATGGTCGCAAGAGCAAGAAAGTTCTACTGCGTCATGGAGTCCCCCAGGGAGGAGTCCTTTCACCCACACTTTTCTTGGTTTACATCAATGACCTAGTTGCTTAACTACCATCAAAGTGGCAATGTATGCTGATGTCCTGGTGATCTGGTGCACGGAAGAACATGCGACAGTGGCCACTAAACAAATACAAAGAGCTATCGATGCCCTAACCTTATGGACAAATAGATGGTGCGTCAGCATTAACACAGATAAGTGCAGCACTACACTCTTTACCCTCTCACCAAAACAAAAAGCCGGTCATATCAAGATAGATGGAGAGCTCTTGAAAGAAGACAAACAACCAACATACCTCGGAGTTACTTTTGATGATAAGCTGACATGGAAGCAGCACATAAACAAAGCAACAACAAAAGCCAGGAGGAAGTTAGCTATCCTGAGAAAACTAAGTGGAACCACATGGGGAGCCAGTGGGAATATACTCAATAAAGTTTACCAGCAAGGCATAAGACCACACCTGGAATATTGTTCAGCTGCGTGGTGTCCTGCATCAAACACCACATTACAAGATCTAGATAAAGTGCAAAACCAGGCACTTAGAATAATGTTGGGAGCAATGAACTCAACACCCATAGCAGATATGCAGAAAATGGGAAGAATGCAAACACTTGGCGAACGCAGAGACACAAAAGTACTAATTCAAGCAGAAAAGTTTCAGTGTATGCCAAGTCATCCAATGAAGGAAATATTCCAAAATCTAGCAATGGGGCGACTGAAAAGAAGCAGCTTTATCCATCAAGCTAAACGACTCCGTAGACAACTTACAGACCTACCTGAAGTTGACAGCCCCTTAAGGTCTGTACCAGAACAAACCCCATGGAGTGAAAGGCATGGCATGCCAATATACATTCAGACCCATGTGAAAGGAATATTAAGCGAGGACGAACTGAACAGTGTGCAGCGGAGGACAGTTACCCTCAGTTTCCTGGATGAGGAATATCCACAAGATATATGGGTCAGAGTATGCACAGATGGGTCAGCACAGAATGTTGTGAGGAATGGAGGTGCAGGTGTATATATAGAATATCCACACAAGCCTAGAGATACAATCAGAACACCGACAGGAAAATTCTGCAATAATTATGATGCAGAAATCCAGGCAATTAGTGTGGCAGCTAAAAAACTGCTGATCTCCAACTCTGACCTACAGCCTGTGATATTCCTGACAGATGCAAGGTCAGTGCTTCAAGCTCTCCAGTCTGAGAAACTAACAGACTTGAAAAAACTACTTAGCGAATTGTCTTACCAGTATAGGGTAACCATGCAGTGCATACCCTCTCACTGTGGAATACCAGGAAATGAAAAAGCAGACCAACTGGCTAAGGAAGGTGCTGCCGAAGACCAACCAGATATACCAATCACCTACCATCAGAAAAATCAGATGATCAAGTCAATAAGAAAGCCACAAACACCAACACAAGATGATTATCACATTATGAACAGTTCAGAACAAGTTATAATCCTACGTCTCAGAACATGACACAACCGACTCCGCAGTCACATGTATACAAAGTTCAAGATTGGCAGCACGGCCATGTGTACATGTGGACAGGCAGTACAGAGTGTCAAACATATACTTCAAGAGTGTTCTGAGCATGAAACGTTGAGGCAGACATATTGGCCAGAGGAAACAACACTGGAATCAAAGCTCTATGGGACACTGTATAAACTACAAAAGACAGTGAGTTTTATTAAGGAGACAGAATTGCAGATATAGACATGTTTCAAGTGAACGAAAGAAGAAGAAGAATACATAATATATGACAATATGGCATGAAGACAACGCCATTCATCGTGGCTGATTGGTCTGAAATAATAATAATAATAATACCGTAAGAATCCATATACACTGGCCTTGAAAAATAATATATAATACATGTTGGAAACATATGCCATACTAAACATTCTATGCACTCATTAAAAAAAATAAAACCGCTGAAAGGACGCATATTGCTAACTTCATAGCCATGTTGTCTCCCAATATCTAATCCATCTCATTAAAAAAATACTGTATGCTGCATGTCGAGGGTATTGTTAAGAGCCGTTAACTTCACATTTCAAGCACATGGCGCTTACCTCCGAAGTTGGATGAGTCGGGTTAATTGTACAAATAAAATGGAGGAGAAACACATATTCCTTCTGTGCACTACATCCAGCTGGAAATCTAGTTGGACTATTGTCTTACTACACGAGTTTGAAGAAGAACATTACCACACAAAGGAGTAAAAATAAAATATTCAACTCCAATCAATGGATGATTCTCATGGATCTGCAGAAAAAAATGCACTTTTGAAGAAATAATCGGTTCCCGATTTCGAAACTGGAACATCGTGAACTCGAGTCAAAGAATTGGTCCTCGACGAGGTACAAGTCCCGCCACAAGCAATTGTGCATCCAGACCGTTCAAAAAGCAATGGTAAACTACTGAACGTATTTACGAGAATATTACCTAGAAAATTCACTGCAGCCAAGAAATGCTTGGTTGATGGCTACAGCCTGAATAGGATACGCTACCAATAGATCAGGGGTCGGGAACCTTTTTGTCTGAGAGAGCCATGGGTACCACATATTTTGAAAAGTAATTCTGTGAGAGCCATACATTATGTTTAAAACTAAAAATTCAGGTACATGTATGCATTTTGTGTAATTTCAACACTAAAAGTACAATAATTATGTCTCTGAATTCTTTTTAATAAAATTGTTATGCTGTTGCTAATGAGTATTTCTTACTTCTGATGCTGAGCTGCAGTACACTTTAGCTCATTTGTAGAATGAAATATTGATATGCAATTAATATGTAGATCAAAGGAGTCTAAAGAAACATTTTTTAAATAATCGAACATTTGTCTGCGAGCCACATGCAGACATCAATAGAGTCACATCTGGCTCGCTAGCCATGAGTTCCCGACCCCTGCAATAGATTCTAATTTATTTTGTGTGACATATCGTTTCAAGTGCTAAATATCATCAAGATGTGAAGATTACCTTCTCTTCGTTCGTTTTCAAACATCTGCATATTAACAGGACTAAATCATGAAAAACGGAATCCATTTTGTCATAGTTTACAGCTTGCCTGCGATTATGTTAAATGTAACTTAGTTCTTACAGCATTATTAAACTTCTATCGATAACCAGTTGCACTTCTCATCGACAATAGTGTTAAAGTCGAGAATGGGAAGAGAGAGAGGGAGGGAGAGAGAGAGATAGAGAGAGAGAGAGAGGGCATGCGGAAGAGGATAGGGTAATAATCATAATTTGTTTGGTTTGTTGAGCATGTAATTAAAACTGTTTTGATCCAATGCACGTACATTCAGTCTGTGACTGAAGCCTCGTATGATAATATCAGGGCGTTGTGGCTTTTTAACTAATTACAACCATATGGTCTGGGACAAGTTGTAATTGTTATCACGCCGCGTGGCATTCTTATGTTGAAGGCAGATTCTGTTAGATGTCTAGGTGAATGTTCATCTGGTGTTGTGTCTAGGCTGCTGTGATGTTAATGTTTAGTTTTCTAGTGAGTATCCAATTGGTGTTATGTCTGGTCTTTGTGGTATAATGTTGGATAGTGTTCAAATGGTGTTGTGTCTGTTATTTGTGGTATGATGTTAGTTGTCTCGGTAAGTGTTCAACTGGTGTTATGTCTGGTATGCTGTGGTGTTAATTAAAGTTCTATTGAAATCTTAGTCCTGATAAGAACTCAGTAGCCGGATGTATCGAAACATTAGCGCAAATAAAAAGACGACACGCTACATTTATGTTCTTATGACTGCATCATGCAGCAAATCCAGTAGTAGCACTGTCTTTCTATGGCATCATATATCTGTGAGGGGTTGAGAATGAACGTTAAAACAACGCCCAGACAAGGACATCTGCTTTCCTTATACACAATTACTGCAACATCTGACATGAACACTGGAAAACATGACTTGACAAGAACACCGGAAAACATGATCTGACACGAACACTGGCAAACTGACGGACATGAACACTGGCAAACTTGACCTGATACAAACACTGGTAAACTTGACCTGACACGAACACTGGCAAACGTGACCTGACACGAACACTGGCAAACCTGACCTGACATGAACACTGGCAAACTTGACCTGATACAAACACTGGCAAACTAGACCAGACATGAACACTGGCAAACTTGTCCTGACATGAACACTGACAAACTTGTCCTGACATGAACACTGACAAACTTGTACATTTTACATATATTGTACGAGTGCAAGTGTATAGTAACACGTGTCCACAATTGTCAGTTCTCTTTGTTTGTAGTGTGTTTATTACACCACTTATCATGTGTATTGTCTTTATTAATTTATCATTTATACTTATTTATCATATGTATTGCCTTTAGTAAATTATCGTTTGTATTGTGTTTATTAATTTATCATTTGTATTTAGTCTATTAATCTGTACTACTTATAATAAGTCGACATATCAAACATGAGAACATTCTTTGCAACGGATTACTATAAACGTACATGTCAATGAAAGTGTTAGATGTTATAAAGAAGAAGAGGGATGCCCCTGACTATTGGCGCAAATAAAATGGCGACACAAGGCATCTATGTTACCTGGACTACATCCTGTTGAACATTGCTAAAGCTGTTGTTTTCTTACAAGAGAGATTCGGTGTGAGAATGACGACAACATACAAACAAACATATAGAACCCATTCTTATTTTATGGATTCACAGCACAAACTGTGAAGAAAAAAACCATCCCTGGTACTGTACTAGAAAACTTCAGAACATGCAGAACAACATGCCTAATTATTTCCCTTGTCTATGTTTGTAAATTTCGTGTTAATTATTTATTTTTTCCCCCACTTAATTTTAATAATTTCACATAATTTTTGGGGAGATGGGGTAAGGGTTTTGGTTAGAAAATTTATGTTTTACATAACTAACCCTAGCTTCAACCCAAAATAAATAAATATTTAAATTATTTAATGGTGGACATAAAATTGACATAGGCACGGTACATAATTAAACATGTTGTGGCGTCTAGTCGAAAAACTCAGTGAACTGGAGATTACTGAGTTGTGGTTATTGAAAGGAATTATGAAAATATCTCGGAGAACTGAGAAAGCTAATGTAGAATTCATCAAAGATACTAGTCTAATGACCAATTATGCTGAAAATTACAAGCAGACAGTCAGGATTTTTAGGACATGTGATGTGATACGTATTTGTAAGTTGTGTTTAGTTACTTATTTGTAAGATGTATTTTGTTACTTAGGTGTAAGATGTGTTTTGTTATTTATGTGTAAGCTGTGTTTTGTTACTTAGGTGTAAGATGTGTTTTGTTACTTATTTGTAAGATGTGTTTTGTTACTTATGTGTCCCCATCGAGGCCAGCTCCTTGGCGTGGAGATGGCGCTTAGTCCAGCCAGCAGAGGCTGGAAACTAAGACTGGCCGGGCCCTCCCACATTCGGGCAGGACCACAGTCTTGCCTAGCAAGTAAAGGTGCTGAAGTCAGCGACATTTGGCCAGAAGGCGCACCGCAACAATCAGAATGTCATGCATTATCGCACATGAATGTCTATATCTGCATTATCCCGTTATGGTGCTAACCCTGTGACGACTCACCAGGCAGGAGTAGCACCGGGCCGTATACCTCGAAAGGGTCCACCCCATACGACTGGAGGTCCTCTTCGATTGCCTTGTGGAGCCAGGAGACACAAGAGTAATATCACTGACCAACAAATATTACCAACCAATGAGACACCACTTACAATAATGCACTGGAATGCTGAGGGTGTAAATAGCAAAAAAGATGGCTTTAGCAAGAAATTAGAATTAGAAAACACCCTTCTTAAGGAACAGGTCAGCATTTGTTGCATACAAGAGACACACCTCAGCAAAGATGTAGCCTTTAAAATTGCATGTTATCAGTGCTTTAGAGCTGATCGAATAGACAGAAGAAAATGAGGTATACTAACTCTAGTCAAAAATAATATCAGCGCACATCAAACTGAGCTATACATGGAAGGAGCAGAATATCAGGTCCTTCAACTAAAGACCAAGAACACAGACTTCAACCTACTAAATTATTATTGTCCAAATGACCAGTCCCTTTCCCTGGACACAATACCGTACAGAGGAAGACTGATAGTATGTGGAGATTTTAATAGTCACTCACAAAGCTGGGGTTATGACCACATGGATAAAAGAGGAGAAGAACTTGAAAGCTGGCAAGACGATAAATGTCTTCTATTGCTTAATAAGCCAAAAGATCCTCCAACACACTACTCAAGAGCATAGCAAGCCACTTCCACGCCAGACTTGGCATTGTACTCAGCAGACCTAAACTGGGAAATCAATAGAACAGTGGGGAAGCAACTTGGAGGTAGCGACCATCGACCAGTCCTCCTTAGTATTAAAAATGAACTCAAGGAAATGCATGTAGTCTTCCAAGATGGAATTATAAAAAAGCAAATTGGGGACTATTTAAACACCACAGTAGTGTTTTAGCTGGACAAATAGATATGGAAGGAAAAGACATAAATGCCATAGTCAAAGAGTTCAATAAATGTATTCATCAAGCTGCCAAGGAAGCAATACCAAGAGAAGCACGCAAACAATACAAGCCATACTGGAGTGAACAACTAGAACTGCTGCAAGAGGAATTTAAAAAAACGCGGACGGAAAAGGAAAATAACCCAAGCCAGGAACATCACAACAAACATCAACACGCAAAAGCTAAATTCCAAAGAGCCAAACTAGAAGCTAGAAGAAAGAGCTGGAAAGATAAAACAGAATCCTTAAATTTTGAAAAGGATGGAAGAAAACTGTGGAAACTGGTCAAACAGCTAAATGATGAGGGAACAGGAAGAAGCACAAACATAACACTCGTACAGAATGGCAAAATGATTACAGGAAAGCAAGCAGTAGATAATTTAACTAGGATATTTGCTCAAGACTGCAATATTGAAATTAGTCCACAGAAACAGCATACAGTGCGGAGCGACCAAAAAAGTAAATTGGAACATGCTCAGACTAGAATCAGTGATGAAAACAGCGCAGATGAAATTATGGATACATTGTTCACATACAGTGAATTGGAATTAGCAGTCTCTAAACTAAAGCTAAATAAGTCCCCAGGTATTGAGGAAATATCAAATGAAATGATAAAGAATCTAGGAACAACAGCCAGAAGGAAACTATTGGATATCCTAAATATTAGCTGGACTACTGGGAAAATACCACAAATCTGGAGAGAATCAATTATGGTCCCTTTGCTTAAACCTGGAAAAGATGGAACAACACCAACTAGCTACAGACCAATTAGTCTTACAAGTTGCCTGTGCAAAACAATGGAGCGCATCATAAACCTAAGACTAAAATTTCACATGGAAAGTAGAAAATTCCTTGCACGACAGCAGGTAGGTTTCAGGCAATGCTACTCCACAGAGGATCAAACCACATACCTCTCACAGGAAATTGAGGATGCTTTCCAAGACAAAAAAAATCAGTTTTAGTGGCATGGATTGATTTACAGAAGGCCTTTGATAAAGTATGGAAAGAAGGATTGCTTCAAAAAATGAGAAACTACAAGATATGTGGAAATATGTATAGATGGACGAAAGCCTTTCTTCACAATAGAAGAGCCAGAGTACAAGTAAATGGCAAAAAAAGTAGGAAAGTATTACTACGCCATGGAGTGCCTCAAGGAGGAGTTCTATCACCCACTCTTTTTCTCATATTTATCAATGATCTAATTGAAGAAATACCCTGTGGAACTAAGGCAGCACTATATGCAGATGACTTGGTTCTATGGTGCACACATGAGAGCGTCATGGTTGCCACAAAAATGCTTCAGAGAGCCATGGACATTTTGACTAATTGGGCTGACAAATGGTGTGTAAGTATCAATATAGAGAAGTCAGCAACAGCCCTTTTTACACTTTCACCAAAACAAAGAGCAGGAAACATCTATGTAAATAAAACTATCTTAAAGGTAGATGACCAACCCACATATCTTGGTGTGACATTTGATGCCAAAATGACACGGAAACATCATATCAGCAAAGCAGAAACAAAGGCTAGAAGGAAGATAGCTATACTAAGAAAACTGAGTGGGACAACTTGGGGAGCTAATGAAAGAATTCTAAAAAATGTATACCAACAAGCCATTCGACCACACTTGGAATATGGTTCTACAGCATGGAGTTCATCATCAAACACTACACTACAAAACCTAGATAGAGTACAGAACCAAGCACTTAGAATCATTACAGGCGCAATGAGATCCACACCAATCATAGAAATGCAGAATATCGAAGGGGTGCAGTCATTGAAAGAACGTAGAGATACTAAAATTATAATTCATGGAGAAAAGTTTCTTTCCCACCATAGTCACCCAATGAAGGAAAGATTCCAGAATCTGTCACAAGGACGGCTTAAAAGAAGCAGCTTCATACACCAGGCCAAGCGTCTACGTAGACAGGTATCGAATCTACCAGAGGTAACAATACCACTGACATCTCAACCAGAACACACCCCATGGGAAAAACGGATATGCCTACCAGTGACCATCCAAACAACAGTAGCAGGTGTGCATGGGGATGAACATCAGAATAATCTGCAGAAAAGAGTAGCAGCTCTCAGTTTCCTCGATGATGTTTACCCAAGTGATCTATGGACCAGAATATATACAGATGAATCAGCACAGAATGCAGTAAAAAATGGAGGAAGTGGTGTATATGTAGAATACCCAGATGGCACCACTGATACCACTTGTATACCAACAGGGAATTACTGCAACAACTATGACTCTGAAGTCAAAGCTATTTATACAGCTGCAGAGAAACTGTTAACATTGGACAGGACCTCACACCCTATTGTAATACTTACAGATGCAAGGTCAGTACTAGAGACATTACAATCCAATAAACTTCCAGAGTTAAAAGAGATATTGTCCATAGTACAAAATAGGTGTACAAAATAGGTGCAATGGATTCCATCACACTGTGGAATAGCAGGAAATGAGAGAGCTGATCAACTCGCCAAGGAAGGTGCTAACATGCAGCAACCGGATGTACCAATCAGCTATCACCAAAGGAAATCCATGATAAAGGCACAACGAAAGCATAACTTACCTCCACGGGACGACTACCACCTACTTAACAGACAAGAACAGGTCATCATATTTCGACTGAGAACTGGACACAATAGACTAAACAGCCATATGTATACAAAATTTAAAATTGGCACAACAGCAAAGTGTAATTGTGGACAAGTCAACCAGACTTCAGAACATATCCTTCAAGAATGTGCAAACTATGACACATTAAGATGCACATACTGGCCTTCTGATACACCAATGAATGTTAAACTTTATGGTACAAAACAAGAAATGGAAAACACTGTCCAATTTATACAAGAAACAACACTGCAGATATAGACATTATTAGCGAACGAAAGAAGAAGAAGAAGTTACTTATGTGTAAGATGTGTTTTATTACGTATGTGTAAGTTGTATTTTGTTACTTATGTGTAAGATGTGTTTTATTATGTATGTGTAAGTTGTATTTTGTTACTTATGTGTAAGATGTGTTTTGTTACTTATTTGTAAGATGTGTTTTGTTACGTACGTGTAATATGTATTTTGTTACTTAGGTATATGATGTGTTTTGTTACTTAGGTAAAAGATGTGTTTTGTTGCTTATTTGTAAGATGTGTTTTGTTACTTTTGTGCAAGATGTGTTTTGTTACTTTTGTGCAAGATGTGTTTTGTTACTTATGTGTATGATGTGTTTTTTTAACTAATTTTTAAAATGTGTTTTGTTACTAGTTTGTAAGATAGATATGATAACTTCCGTTTTAGTTTTACATTGTTTAGAGAAATAAAAAGGAAAGAAGGGCTTCACTAAAAGGGGGACGGGACACGAATAATAAAAAATGTAATTAGGATGGCACGGACCCGCATAACGGGTACAAATGATATATAACAATATTTTTCACAGATGCACGATTTTTTTTGCTTAGGTCCCATGGGAGAGAGGCAACGAAAATAATTTGTCCCAAAAGGGGTGTCACGGATAAAAAAAGGTTTAGAACCAGTGCAATAATCGGTTCTTGGTGATGGTCTAGAACTCTAGAACTTCAGAAACTGTTGTTTACCAGCGCTAGCTCGCAAACTCCCACTGGAAATCTCATGTATTGGACAATGACCATACTATATTTCCAGCATATTGTAAATACAGAGAACGGAGAGTTGTTATTTCACCATGTTAATTGTACCATTTGTCTGACACATTCAGTGGGATTCAGAAGTTAGTTCGACGACTTTTATCACACAAGTGCGAACCAGCGAATGTGACAATGCAGAAATTAACAAGTTTATGTTTTTTTCTGATTCGTCTAGGTTCGTAAAGACCGCGTCTAATGATTCAGTTTATGCTAATGTGGCCAAAATATACATATGTGGTGTTGTCAGTTGAATTTCAAGGTCACATTTTAGAAGGTGATTTGTTTCTGGTAATTGGTTTCTCAGACTCCCAATAAATGATTATATCTATCTATCTATACACTGTGGCTCTTGTTTGCCTTGCGGCGTCAGTGGTAGAAGTGTTCTATGGAGATGGCTTTCTTGTGTGCTGTTTGTAAGCTTGTTCCTGTGGCTTTTTTGATTTCCGAGTTCCATCTTTTACATGGTCTGTCTCTGGCTTTATAGCCTTGATGTCTATGTGTCATGGCCATCTGTGGCTTGCTGTCTGTTGGTAGTCTGGAAGTGTGTGAAAATCACCTAATATGTTGTCTTTTGATGTGTTCCAACACTGGTATTGTTTTATCTGTCTGATGTTATCTTTGCTAACTCTATCTTTTAATGACACTCCGAGAATAAAGGGTTACTTGGTTTATATTTAGAAAAAAATGGCTTCTAAGACCATCTAATATTTTTATTTATTTCGCATCGATTTTTTAAATTCTTGGACTAAGCTGAACCAATTAAATTTTTTAAAACTAAAAGTTTTCCGATTTACTGTGCTATCAACGGCTTGCCTCCTCCTTATCCAACCTTCTGTACATCTGATGAATGTGTATATTTGAGTAATATATTTATAAAAAGGAAAATGTAATGTATAAATGATTAAAATGTAAGAAGATGAAGGTGTTAGGGAATGTTGAATATCAGGAAAAAAAAATCTACATCACAGAGTAGAACATATCTAAATTATAGAGTAGAACTTATCTACGTGATAGAACATAGTTTATCTGTATGATAGAATGGAATATATTCACGCATTGATGTGAAACATATCTAAATGATAGAAAAGAACGTATCTATATGATATTGTGCAAACTATCTTAGCGATAGAATGGAACAATCTATATATATTATAGAACATAACATATCTAGATGATAGAGTAGAACATATCTAAGTGATAGATTATATCTATATCATAGAACATCATTTATCTATATGATTGTATAAACTATCTACGCGATAGAGTGGAAAATATATACATGATAGAACATAAATTATCTATATAATAGAGTAGAACATATCTAAGCGACAGAGTGGAACATATTTATATGATAGAACAGAACTATATGATATAACCGAATTTATCTATATGATAGAGTAGAACTTATCTATGTGATAGAACATAACTTATCTATATGATAGATTAGAACTTATCTATGTGATGGAACAGAACTTATCTATATGATAGATTAGAACTTATCTATATGATAGATTAGAACTTATCTATGTGATGGAACAGAACTTATCTATGTGATGGAACAGAACTTATCTATGTGATGGAACAGAACTTATCTATGTGATGGAACAGAACTTATCTATGTGATGGAACAGAACTTATCTATGTGATGGAACAGAACTTATCTATGTGATGGAACAGAACTTATCTATGTGATGGAACAGAACTTATCTATGTGATGGAACAGAACTTATCTATGTGATGGAACAGAACTTATCTATGTGATATATTGCGAACTATCTACGTGATCTGTTAGATCAGCAACACTGGGAAGAAAACAAATCCAAATAGCAATTTTTGGCGAGATTTGGCAACAAGTCAACAGTTTCGTATATCCGAGACACACAATAACAAACAATGGTAAAGGCGAAACCGAGGTTAACAAGATGGTATGAATGACTGAAATTACTCTCAATGACATGACGATACTACTAGGTGATGTCGGTCTTTGCGTCCATACAGACGGTTAGAAAGTAGGCCAGTGTAGGAAGTACAAATGGACTTAGGAAGACATTAAATTGCAGCCTCTTATAATCTGAGATTGACGGATAGTCGATCCTCGCCAACGTAAAATGAGTAATGTAAAGAGATATATCTACTGTATGTTTAATGTTTGGATCAGAAACATGAATAGGAAAGCAGTTAGAAAAGATAATTTATTTCCTGGAGATGTGGATATGTAGAATTATGGGGAGAACTTCAAGGAAAAAAAGAGAAAACAAGTAAAGAGGTTCCTGTAACACTAAATATGACAAAAGTACTACAAAAGGAAATTTAAAAAAACAACAAATACACTATTTAGGAAACGACATTTTATTGAAATCAGACAGTTTTTGAATAAAACGTTGAAAGGAAGTGAGAGGTTGACAGAAATACAAATATAATGGAAACATCATGAGATAGACAGGATGCATTCTAGCAGAGTGCACTACTAAAGCAAGGGTAAGATAATGTTGGAGTTTCCGTGCAGCCAATTTTCGATGCGGAGACGGCACTGATGAAGTAGAACCTATCTACATCAGTGATTCTCAACCTTTTTCTAATCGTGTACCTGTTGTATAACCCCCCACCCACCCCTTTTTTCTGAGGTCCTAAAATATATTTTCTTCTTTAGAACTCGGCAAGGTTTATATATATATATATATATATATATATATATATATATATATATATATATATATATATATATATATACACGGTAAATGTGCAATCTTTTAATTTGTGTAGTGTGTTTAATAATAATAATAATAATAATAATAATAATAATAATAATAATAATAATTAATAATAGGAAGAATAAGAACTATAACCCGTCAGCGTCAAGGGTGCCACACTAGACATCAGAACAAAACGTTTTCCAAACATCTCTATTCTTATTCATTTGGAATTTTGTAGAAAAATCTAGTCCTTCCTTGATATTATCAATTCAAGATTTTCTCGTCTCCATCCCCTCTCGATTGTTCATTGCAAAATAATGTTAGAAAGTGAGTCTGTCTCGTTACATGTCTAAACTAAGCAAAGTTTACGCCGTTACATCAATGCCAAAAGTGGTTCTTGATATTCTGAAAGTATGTTTATTTGCTTCTGGACGAATGCATTTGTCTTCTGTTCTATATAACTAATTCTTAACTAACGTCTGCAGCAGATGTTTTCAAAAACCTGAATTATTCTGTCTGTATTCAGTGTTCAATTCATCCGTATAAAATTATAATTATCCCTAACAAACTGAATAGAGCAATATTTACATTTAAGAGTGCTGTATTTAATATATATTGGATGTATATTGCGAATTTATACCAAACAAAATAAATATGGTGTAAAACATTATGAATATTAGGATGTAAAAAAAATATGGTGTTAAAACATTATGATTGTTAAGTTGTATATACAATTTCATCAGTTTTAAAATCATGTACCGCTTTATAGGTTGTAAATCATCAACGACGTTTCGAAACACAACAGATTACTTTCTTCATAGCTTAGCGATGAACACAACGTTTTTTTACAGGCAACATGTAGGTTTTCATTGTTTCTAATTGGCATGGATGTTGAATTTCCTACAGTTAAAATTAAACTAGGTATACTGGCTACTCGAGACACACTTATTACAACTGAACCACAGAGTCTCGGGCAGGAACATATTAACTCAATTATTATTTTCAGTGCTCAAATATTTGTTCAAGAAATGTTCTATCTCCTAATAATTTTTGTTCAAGCAATGTCTATCTCCTAATAATATTTTATATTATATATACAACAAAAACAGAATAACATCAAAACAACATTAATTATAGCTACAGCAACATAAAAACAGCAGCAATAACAGCAAACCCATCAGCAGTAGCAGCAAAAACTTCAACATCAACAGCAGCAAAAACTTCAACATCAACAGCAGCAACAACTTCAACATCAACAGCAGCAACAACTTCAACATCAACAGCAGCAACAACTTCAACATCAACAGCAGCAACAACTTCAACATCAACAGCAGCAACAACTTCAACATCAACAGCAGCAACAACTTCAACATCAACAGCAGCAACAATTTCAACATCAACAGCAGCAACAACTTCTACAACAACAGCAGCAACAACTTCAACATCAACAGCAGCAACAGTAGAAGAAACAACAATTTTAGCAGCAACAGTAACAACAATAACGGCAAGGACAGCAACAACATCAACAGCAGCAACAGCAGCAGCAGCAGCAGTAGCAGCAACAATAACAACAATAATAATAACAAAAGTTAATGACAACAATAACCATCACTCAGGCGTTGCAGAGTCCGAAAGGACAAAGAACATAAACATTGTGACTGCCATGCATGTCGTATGAGTCAACTAGGATATTCTCGGGATAGAATTGTCTGCCCCACCTCATATACGGTCAAAGTGACTCTACGCTATGCTGAAATCTGATGTGTCCGGGCGAAGGCGCAGATATAACAATCAATATGTAAACCATGACAGAACGCATTCCGTTCTCCAGTCTACATCCTGCTAATCTGTAAAAATTAGAGTACAAACGCAGAAGTAGAAGATATCACATATAACTCATCAAGGACACAGAGGTGCCACACTGCAGACGGATCCATACAAAAAACCCAAGAAAAAAAGCTCTACAAAAATGCTTATACTTCGCTTCGCCAGTAAAAAATGTTTTGTGTATAATATAATGGTCTAGTAAGATCCTTAGTGAGTCCGCGCCACGTCAATACACGCTGTACCCTGACTGTTGGTAGTAAAGCATACATCCGAACAGAAAGTAAACAGAACTTCATTATTTATGATTGTGGTTATTGTTACGATTTTCGTTGGTCCCCATTTCTATACTAGGAGTTGCAGGTAAAGATCTGTTCTCTTTCCCCAGCTGGTTCGTTATCCCCGCTTACCGTTAAGCGTAGGGGGTGATGGGAGCTCGATCTTGTTTTCCAAGGCCAGATGTGTCTCCTCGGCTGTGCTATGACAGTGTTTGTTGAAAATATCCCTGACGTTTTCTATCTATCTTTTAACTGGTCTTCCATTGGCGTTGTACCCAGATCTCAATTGGTTATATGCCTTAACAGGCAACTTGTCGTGATGCACTCTCATAATGTGACCAAAACACTTGATCTGCTGCCTTTCTATGTATTCCGTGAAAGGCGTTATATATATATATTCTTTCAGTGATATCATCATTTCGTAATCTATCAAGACTGGCGACCCCTGCAGCTTTCCTCAAGCATTTCATCTCACATGTCACTATCTTTCTATAATGTGAAAATGAGAGAGACCGGGTTTGACACTGGTAACACAGTGATGGTAGGAATGTACTGTAAATCGTTTGTCTTTTAAATTCCATCTCGAGCTTTGAATGAAGATGTAGTGGTGACAGTTGGTATATTACTGTATTTGCCTTTTGACATCTCATCTCTATCTCTCTATCAAGACTTCCATTTTCTGTGAAAATGCTACCGAGATATTTGAACTCCGATACTTGTTTCACAAGGAAGCCGCGTAGCGCACTGGCTTCGCATATGAGTGGTCCTGGGTTAATTCCACAGTTGAGGCAGAATTGTTTTTCAGATCGTAACGGCTCCCATGTCTACAAAGCCTTAAATGGGTACCGGATTAATCCGGGAAGTAAAGACTGCGAAGGAGTGGAGATGGCTACCGCCCTCATTTGCAGAGCTTCTGAAATGTGAGATCGCAACATCTCACACCCCTACGGTATTAATAATTGCTTTGGGTTACTTTACTTACTTGTTTTACTCCTATGTTGTCTATCTGTATGTTTAGGGGCCTCGGTGTTCTGCATTTGTCATAATTTCTGTCTTTTGTGTATTGATCTTCATGTTGTATTTTCTACATGTTGCAGGTAGTGAGTTAAAATGATTTTGTAGTTGTTCAACGTTTTCATATACGAGGCTCTGATCGTCTGCGAAAAGCAGTTCATTTAGTTCATTGTTTAGTTGCTTTGAGTTATCTTGTTCTGAGGCGATGATGTTACCCTCTGAACATTTTGCTTCTTTTATTATTCTATGTATACATTGAAAAGCAAAAGTGAGAGCACAGGACACTGACACACTCCAGTTTTTGTCTTAAATGCGTCTGTGATACCATCTGATGTTCTTACCACGCAATGGCAGTTTTTATATAAATCTCTTATACTTTCTAAAAATTGTCCTTTGATATAATACAGTTCTAGAGTTTCCCATAGTACGTCTCTGTTGACTCTATCAAACGCTTTCTCCTGATCTATAAATATTGCGTTTAGTTCGTTTTTGTATTCTATTGCTCTCTCACTCATTGTCATTGCGTGAACAAGGTGTCTGTGCAACTAAACGATCATCTGAAGCCAAATTGAGAGGGGCCCAATTGGGGCTCGGCGATGTATCTTGCACTTTGTTCTATAATCTTTGCATAGAAAATCTATGCAAAAGACGGTACCCGAACATAGTTTTCCAAGAAAAACAATAACACATGATGAAATTAGAACACGTTCTGCTTTTAGGCACTACATTTTAATTTATAAAGTGGATTTGTAGGTCTCACAGTGACTATAAGCCAATTTTTGATGTTGTCAAAGTTTCGCAGCGGCTGTACGCCTGTGTTAATTTTTTTTTCAAAGGTTCACACCAGCTGTAAGTCAATCTTTGATGCTCTTGAAATGTATTTGACTATTTACATGTTCCTACACTTAAAAACTGCCTGTTTTACAACAGACGCTATTTCCTGGTTTCAATAGTCTTAATTGGACCATATTTCAGAGAGAGTTCCATGCTGAAGTCGGATGTGTCAGAACGAAATGCCCGATATCGAAGCTAAGCTGTAAACCATGATAAGACGTATTCCTTTACCTGGATTACATCATGTTATTCTAGAAATTTCTGAACGAACACAGTAGAGTTCAATTACTATAAATAGAATGACATCTCTTGTCTTATTGTCAATTTAAAAGTAGTATACCGTTTCAACGTTTCTTGTGCAATTTGGTCAGTGATCCCGAAACCTTTTTCGTCATCCTGACTCTAGATCACCCCCATACCACCCCGAGATTCTGATTCGCACCCATGAAGCCCCTCACCGCTCCCGGAAAGGGGGGGGGGTGTCGCCCACTTTTAGAAACCCTGATTTAATGTTACTATGATTTTCATTTTTCCATGTGTTTATACTTTGTCTCGCAATCAAGGAAAATCATGGATAAAATAAAATGACTCACTTTAGAAGTCGTTTTCCAATGAACCCACAGGTCTTATATTGCTGATGGGGCCTGATTCCACGCAATCGTGACATATTGTTGTTTAACCGACTCTTCCAGTACTTTTGATTGACGTGGGATGCAAATTTTACACAGAAATGACCAATCATTAGTGGCATCACCCAAGAAAGGTGACGTAGTTTCGGGTCTGTGCACATACATATTCTGGTGAAGCACTTGGTCATTTCATTGGAGAAGTAAAAAGATAGTTTTTATTTTCCACACCATCGGAGTATGTTTGATTTTAAAAAAGGGGGGGGGGCGTTTAGTCTGAGATTTCGTTGACAGATAACATGCACGCGGATATTGACGTAATTGATGTTGTCAATGTAGTTGACTTTGTCAATGTAATTGATGTAGTTGATGTAGCTTATGTTGTCAATGTACATCAATGTGGCTGATGTAGCTGATGTTGTCAATGTACATCAATGTGGCTGATGTAGCTGATGTTGTCAATGTACATCAATGTGGCTGATGTAGCTGATGTTGTGAATATAACTGATGTTGTCAAGGTAGGTGATGCTATTGATGTAGCTAATGTTGAGAATGTAATCGATGTTGACTTTGGCGCTGCGTATGCAGTTGATGTTGCTATACTAGTTGATGATATTCTTTTCATTATTATTATGAGTGATGTTTTTTATGTAGTTGATATTGATGTTGTCCATGTAACCGATGTTGAATTTGTATATGTAATTCATGTAGGTTTTGTCCATGTAACTGACATTGATGGTACATATGTGTAATTGATGTTAGTGTTGGCGATATAGTTCATATTGTCAATGTAGATTATGGTGTAGATGCAATTAATATTATCGATGTAGTTGATGATATATTTTGTGATGTCAATGTAGTTGATGTTGATGGTAATATTGCTGTCAATGTTATAGATGTTGATGGTAATATTGCTGTCAATGTTATAGATGTTGATGGTAATATTGCTGCCAATGTTATAGATGTTGATGGTAATATTGCTGTCAATGTTATAGATGTTGATGGTAATATTGCTGTCAATGTTATAGATGTTGTTGGTAATATTGCTGTCAATGTTATAGATGTTGATGGTAATATTGCTGTCAATGTTATAGATGTTGATGGTAATATTGCTGTCAATGTTATAGATGTTGATGGTAATATTGCTGTCAATGTTATAGATGTTGATGGTAATATTGCTGTCAATGTTATAGATGTTGATGGTAATATTGCTGTCAATGTTATAGATGTTGATGGTAATATTGCTGTCAATGTTATAGATGTTGATGGTAATATTGCTGTCAATGTTATAGATGTTGATGGTAATATTGCTGTCAATGTTATAGATGTTGATGGTAATATTGCTGTCAATGTTATAGATGTTGATGGTAATATTGCTGTCAATGTTATAGATGTTGATGGTAATATTGCTGTCAATGTTATAGATGTTGATGGTAATATTGCTGTCAATGTTATAGATGTTGATGGTAATATTGCTGTCAATGTTATAGATGTTGATGGTAATATTGCTGTCAATGTTATAGATGTTGATGGTAATATTGCTGTCAATGTTATAGATGTTGATGGTAATATTGCTGTCAATGTTATAGATGTTGATGGTAATATTGCTGTCAATGTTATAGATGTTGATGGTAATATTGCTGTCAATGTTATAGATGTTGATGGTAATATTGCTGTCAATGTAGTTGATGTTGATGACAAGTATAAATGAGATCTATGCGTAAAGTTTTATTCAATAAAGAAATAAGACCAGCTGTAAGAACTATTCTTATTTTTACTAGAGGATCACTCTGAAAAAAAAATTGTTTTGGAAGCAGAAATCACATGATACGAATTGTGAGATTAATGAAAAGGAGACTCTTGTACTTGGCTATGTCTGCTCTTGAGACAACGTTGCCAATATTGCGAGATTCATGAAGGCATCCAGCGTTGAGAAGAAAAAAAAAAGGTTTTAAAAAAAAGAACGAAGAGAGAGCTGGTAAATTGAAAAGAATTAATATCTATGTATTCAATAATTCAGATAACTCTCAGCAGGAAAACATGTTCATGTTTTCTGTGGATGTAAAGAATACTCGGTAAAAATGTATAGAATATGCAACACCAAGTACACGACGTAGGGAAAGTCGGAGAGGGGGGTGTTCAGAAGTTCAAATGTACACAGGCGTAGTTAATAAAACATCAAATGTAACTACGTGCGAAACAAACACAAATACACAAAAAAAAAATAAAATAAGGATAATCTTTGGTGTACAACATTATTTGTGTTATCGGGCCGAATTGATCATATCTGGTAAGTGAATAGGACAACAAGCTTTTTTTCAAACTCTTTTTTAGTTAGAAGTATTTTCTTATCTCTGTGGCCAGTTCATAAATACTTTAAATCCTCATTGGTGGGTCATTAAAGTGGCTCGGTGAGCCGGATTTGGCCGGCGGGTAGTATTTTCTCGAACTCTGGGATAATTGCTTGCAATCCATCGTCTCTGTTGTAAGGTTACATAGAAATAGTCAGCTACCAAAAACTGTTTTTGAATCTTTGTTTTGTTAAGTTGGAGATTCAATCAAAGAGAGAGATAGAGAGAGAGATAGAGAGTGTGCGTGTGTGTGCGTGCGTGTGTATGTGAGCGAGTGTGTGTGAGTGAGTGTGTGAAAATAAAACTTTGGAACTCACTAGTGCTTTCTAGTGCGTTGTGTGGTTGTGAAAGTTAAACACTCACTGCATACATGGAGAAGATTACAGACCGTCGAATACAAGTGTTTCAGACGAATCCATGCGCATCTGTTACAGAGAAAATAAGACAAATGTGTACGTCAGAAAATAAGAGAGATGTATATAGGTTCACACAAAAAATTAATTTCAAAATGTGATAATTTTCTGGACATGTATGCCAACATGATTCGTCGTCAAAAACAATATTACACGGAACAGATGAGGATGGAAGGAGCAGAGGGAATATAGAAAATCATGGACCGACAATATCAAGGACCCGAAAGGTCAGGATTTTTATCACTCGTTTGAATCGCTGAAGATAGAATTCATGGGGGACTCAGTGTGTTGATGCAGCGAATATGGTACCCCTACGACTATGACGAGATATTTATTTTAGGAATGGTAGTTGTTAAGACAGCAGTGACGACGAGTATCAAATTGATGGATATATCGGTTCTCAAAAACATGTCGAGTCCGGTCATTCGAATAGCACGATTTCGTAGTTGTCACCTCATGCATGTGACACATATTTTAATTTATTTTTGAAATATATTTTTTTTAAAAAACAACATATTTTATTAAAGCGAAAAGCGACTTAGCTCACTAAAGTGGAAATCATCAAAGCTTAGAGTGAAGACATGCGAAACTGAATATAAGTAGTGGTAACATTAATAAAAAGTCTAATCGAAGCAGTATTTCCCAAAAAACAAACCCTACCATAAACAACAAATTTACACGGCACAAGCGTTACACATTAAACATAGGAAACCATAGATAGATACTGCAACCAATAAGACAATGCTAATATCTTGGACAATTAGACTTACATAAAACACAGGTATATATTTCGCTTCAATGGGACACGACAGACTATAGCTAAAACTAGTAGGTAATGATGGGCAATGATGAGCACACAAGAAATCATAAAAACTACAATACACAAATCACATTCAACGTTTCAACCAAAAGGTCTTTATCAAGACACAAACAAAACATCAAAAGACGACGAATGGAAAAATTATCACAACATCCAACGGAAATCGTCTTTTGATGTGTTGTTTGTGTCTTGATAAAGACCGTTTGGTTGAAACGTTGAATGTGATTTGTGTAGTGTAATTTTTATGATTTCTTGTGTGCTCATCATTGCCCATCATTACCTACTAGTTTTAGCTATAGTCTGTCGTGTCCCATTGAAACGATATATAAACCTGTGTTTTGAGTAAGTCTAATTGTTGTTACGTTTCACGCAGTTAGGTTGTATTGATTTTAATATCTTCGACACATAATTACAAATAAAAGATTGGAAACAGAAGTTAAACGGAGAATACGAGTGGTTAAAAGTACTTTTAATGACATGATAAAAATATTAACATCTAAGCAAATCACGAACTCAAAATGAGAATTAAAAAATGCTATAATAAATATTATATATTTATTCTACAATTATGTATCAAAAAACATTAAACCATCAAGAAACAAGGATAATGAACAAACAAATAGAAGACAAAATTGATACATTTGTGATGTAGATATGTAGAAGAATAGGAAGCTCTTAATGGAAAGAGATGAAAACAAACAAAGAGGTTCTGACAATACTGGGAATAATAAAAACTATTAAATGGAATAAAAAGGATAAAGATTAAATAGTTTATGCATATTAAAAAGGCATGACACCTTGATCAAATCATGACTTGAATGTACAGGGGGACAAGCAAGAGGTAGGTAGAAATACAATGAGAGGGAAACGTCACTAGATAGACAGGATCCATTCTAGCAGAGTGCAATACCAAAGTAAGAGACAGAAGATGTTAGATGTATGTTGCAGCCAACCTTCGTTGTGGAAAAGACACTTGGTGATGAGTATTACTCTCCAGACAATATCTATACTCATCTGGTGTGTTTTGCAACATTTTACGGCTCATATGTCTCCTGCCTAAAACTGAAACAGAACCAGGCAGGTTAGCAATGTAAGCTGGAACCGAACTAGGCAGATTTGCCATGTAAGCTGAAACCAAACCAGGCAGGTTTGTGCCATGTAAGCTGAAACCGAACCAGGCAGGTTTGCCTTGGAAGACGAGGTCACTGCCTGTCATTCACGGAGTCAGAATGTTAGCTTGTTACAGACTGTAACAAACGCGAAGTCAGAATGTTAGGCTTTATTAGGATTGTACAAAATACTACTTACAATGAAAGAAAAAGAGCAGTAAAATTTCCTACAACGTGGCAAATTTTAAAAAAATGGGAACCAAAATTATTTTTAAAAAGTTAAATAAACAGATCGAACGTTTTGGCCACAGTGACTTTGTCAAGATACTGACAATGGCAAAAACTGGAATTAGAATAGACAAACTATATTAAAAGGAAGGTTGTATAACTATACTACTATATGATTAGAGTAGAATACGATAATATTAAATAGAATATGTTGGAACGGAAACAATCTGGCGGAAATTATTTCATATTGATACCCTCGATAAAACAAGAATATTTTAAAATGATTGCATCTTGATTGAAGTGAATTATATCTTATTAAACTGAGAGAGGGAGATCTGTACCAAATTATAATATTGGATAATCTTAATAATGTTGGATTAGATTTTTGTGTGTAACATTTAACTGGAGGTGATGTTTCTGGTCATAATAACATGCAACAGCTGAATCTATTTTAGGAGCTATTCATTCAATTCGTTGTTTAATTTGACAGTTTTGTTTAAATTAATAGCCCACAATTCCACGGTGTTTCGATTTATTTTCTGTTATACTACTATATGTACCAAGAGTCGGTTATCTCCTAATGTGGTTGATAGATTCACAAGAGTTATCTGCAAATAGTGGTGGTTTTAAAAATCTATCTTGTATACATTCTGATCTGACACGATCACAGAGCTCACTGAGGTATTCTCATGAACTCATCATTTTTCTATGTTAGTCTAAAAGTGCTCCATTAATAAGGCTCATTCTATTTTCTTCAGGCAAGCATTGCATTTGTTTTCTTATCCTCGGTGTTTAACACGTATTTATTTTGTGTCCTATTTTTGTGTGTGTAGCATGTTAAATGCATTACAGATTGAGCTAATTTTCTTTCACATCAACTCTATTGTTAATAATTTTATTTAGTCGTATTTTTCTATCTATCTATCTATCTATCTATCTATCTATCTATCTATCTATCTATCTATCTATCTATCTATCTATCTATCTATCTATCTCTATCTATCTATCTATCTATCTATCTATCTATCTATCTATCTATCTGTCTGTCTGTCTGTCTGTCTGTCTGTCTGTCTGTCTGTCTGTCTGTCTGTCTGTCTGTCTGTCTGTCTGTCTGTCTGTCCGTCCGTCCGCCCGCCCGCCCGCCCGCCCGCCCGCCCGCCCGCCCGCCCGCCCGCCCGCCCGCCCGCCCGCCCGCCCTTTCTGTCCATTTTTCCCTTTCTGTCCTGTCTGTCTGTCTAATCTATCTTTGTCCGTCCGTCCATCCGTCGGTCGGTTAGTCTATCTGTTGGCCTGCGGATTGTCTGTCTCTCTGCCCTCCCTCCCGCTCACACTTGTCTCTTTTGTATTTTTTATCTTGTCCGTATGTCTGTCTTGTCGGTTGGTCGATCCGTCTGTCAACCAACCAACCAATGAATAAACTAAACAATTAATCATTCTGCCCATCAATCTAGTTATCCATCTGTCATAGTCTAGTCTAATCTAGTTTAGTCTAATCTTGTCTAGTCTAGTCTAGTTAATTCCAGTCTAGTACAGTCCTGTCCTGTCTCACCTCCTTCCCTCCTGTTAGTATGTCTATCTACTTAACTACTCATCCAATCATCCATTCGTCTCTCTGCCTGCCTGGTTGTCAGCAGACCAAACCGTTTTTGTCCGATTCTCACCTTTCATCCATCCATCCTTTCAACCAACCATGCAAATATGCATTAATCCATCAAACCATCCACTCAGCAAGTCAACCAGCCAACTGTGCATTCAGCAATCCATACATCAACCGATTTATTCATCCATCCATACATATATCCATCAAGCCATCCAGCCATCAATTCATCCAGCCAACTATCCATTCAGCAATCCATACATCCACCTATTTATTCATCCAATTATACATATACCCATCAAGCCATCCAACCATCAATTCATCCAGCCAACTATCCATTCATCAATCCATACATCCATACATATATCCATTTATCTACATATCCAATTCATTCATCTAAGATTAATATTAAGCGACTCAAAACGTCACTTAGAAATCGACGATTTCAAATAAGAAAATATCAGAACACATAAATTATAAACAATCTTTACGCTACATACCATTTGATAATAGCAACATAAAATATAAGAACACATAAATTATAAACAATTGTTACAATACATGTCATTGTGATAGGAACAACAGAAAGACAGCCGCAACAAATATCCGGTTATTAACCGAGAAACGCTGTATATTGAATCATGAAGATGCTAACAGTGCAAGCCGTGTATACCATTAGCGACCTCTTGTTATCTTCTCTAATAATATAAATCTACTATGTAAATATGTGTAGATTATGTAGATTTTGTCCTTCATATCTAGAAGGTTCATTCTCAATGTAGGCCAAATGACCCCGCTGGGGAGAAAAGGGGGCGGGAGCACATATTTGCTGTGGTCCACTAATCTTCTTCTTCCTCGTTTTCCAGCTGAAGTCAGATGATTTAATCAATAAACTGTACCGTGGTCATAAGTCCTGATACAGGGTCGAAGAACTTGTCCGTCGAAAGCTGTTTCATATGGTCATAGATTACTTCTTGTGTTGTAATACAGCGCTCAATCCTGCACAATATTTTCTGTTTTCTGGAGACTGTCATAAGTGTACATATCGATGTCACCAACTTCAAACTTCCTGTGTCTGTGTTGTTTGTGGCTGTTGTGGTGTGTTCTCACTCTAACAAACAATTGTTACTTTCTTCCAAGTTTGTAGACAGCATCGTCTTTTCGGCTGCATGAGTGGGTTAGTTTTATTTCATGTTTGTGGAGCTTTTTAGGATGGACTACATTTCTGTAAATGATACTGAAATTTCTATGCGTTGTTGTTTGCAGTTCCTTCCACTTTGTGGTAGCTGGTCTATCTCATTTCCTCTTTGTGTGTGTGGAGTGACCTAGAATCCGCTGGAGAAATACGTCTTTTGTTTGGTTGTTTAGTTGAAATAGTGTGTTGTTTAAGTTATTCACACAGAATGTGGTTGGGTTTTGCAGGGCTTGCAAAGCAAATGTAGCATTGGTCAGGATCACTATTCTTTCTTCCTCCAAGTGGGATAGTCCTAGTAGCATAAACCATGCTTCAATTGCTGGAAACTGCATTTAAATGTGGAGAAAAAGCGCCAGAGACTATTGTTTTTTCAGGTTTGTTTCTGTTGGCCAATTCTATAATAATTTAGGCTGCTGTAACACTGTATAAATTGATTGGGTCATGAGAAAGAGCACTGAAAATGAGCTGACAGGAATAAAATGGATTAATAATACCGTTCTCAAAGATCTTGACTACGCAGATGACCTGGCCCTTTTGAGCGCAAACCACACAGATGCTCAATCTAAGTTTGACAATCTCCACCACTACTCAAATCAGATAGGGTTGAAAATCAACACATCAAAAACTCATATACTAGATTTTACGAGATCCAACGACAACATAGAAATTCAAAATGTTCCATTATTAAAAGTCAACAATTTTACATATTTAGGCACCAATCTAGCATTGGATGGAGACTCATCAAAAGAGATTTTACACCGTATTGCCCTTGCAGCGGGTGCTTTCAATAAACTACGCAACATATGGACGTCAAACACACTAAGAAACACCACAAAACTCAAGTTGCTTAACTCCAACATCATCCCTATTCTATCATATGGGTGCGAAAGTTGGAAAGCCACAAAAGCCACAGATAAAAGACTCGACTCCTTTGAAAACAAATGCCTACGTACCATTCTGAACGTTAAGTGGAGTGACTTTAAATCTAACACTACTATAAGAGAGGAAAGCAAACAAACCTATATATCTTCCTTCATTAGACAAAGGCGTTGGACTTACATCGGCCATGTTCTCAGAATGAACAGCCTAAGAATTCCCCAGCAATCACTATATTGGGTGCCACCTGGAGTAAGAAGAAGAGGGAGACCTAGAGAAACTCTACAAAGAACCATTAATAGAGAAGGCATGTCAATGAACCTAAACAACACGCAACAATTGAAAGACCTGGCAACACAAAGACAGAAATGGAAGGCTATGGTTTCTGCCCTATGCGCCGCCTATGGCCCTGGAGGAACATAACATAACATAACACTGTATAACAGGAGATGTTGGAGATAGGTTGCAGCCAACCTTCGTTGCTGAGACGGCACTTAATGATGATGAACACTGTATAACAGTAATATTTACGTAAAACACAAGACCGATCAACTTTACAATGAACGATGGTACTTTGCTGGTACTAGTGACGTTGTGTATCTCATCGCTACATAGCCGGACAAATTGGCTGTTATACCTGTTATAATTTAACTGCTATACGTATTCTATGTGGTTCTATAATAGTATATATTTATTGCTATTAACATTGTATATTTGCTGTTATAAACGTTAGATAATTGCTGTTATAAATATTCTATGTATTAGCTTCTATAAATATTCTACATTTGCTGCTATAAATATTATATATATTAGCTTCCACAAATGTTCTGCATTTGCTGCTATACATATTCTACCTTTGCTGCTATAAATGTTATATCTATTGTGATATAAATGTCGTAAGGTAGTATAAATGTCTGCACCCACTGAACGTCTTTACACAAATGTTAGGAGCAATAACAAATTCTTCGCTGAATTAACTGTGTAACTGCTTTTCTGCTAGAACTTTTAGCTGGACAAATTAGCTCATACACCTTCAGAGTACCTTCCTTGCACATAGATTTTTGGTCGCGACCGTCGGCTTATAAGTGAGGACGTTTTCGCTAAAACATAAACATTAACTAGTCTCCGATTTGCTTGAAATCATGTGGTTGGCCTTGGATGTTTCTGGCATTGACTCCAAGTATGTCAATAACGACCAATTAAATGTCAAACAATAATCAAACACATATCACACGGGGTCCAAATTAATTCAGCTAGGAGGCCTATATTATGTCGAGAGCCACGTTTTTGGTCAAGTAAAATGTATACCTAATGGTGAGATGTCCTCCCTTTAAATTTGTTTATGTAGAAGATTTAAAGCAAACAAAATAGTGGAAATGCTCTGACACTTCAACATTTATGCGCAAACATTACAGCTCATGTCAATCTCGTATTGGGTAAAGTGGCTTCTAACGCAACAAGTGGCGTCATGGTCAGCGAAAACAAGTTAACTCTGTAGCTGCAGTAGTGTCACATTGTACAATGGACCCCATGAAAATACACACGTTTCAATGACGTCATATTGAGCACATATACTGGATTTGAAATTCAGTGCACAGCTGCTTTATAACACCATATATAGTTCTAAAATAGTATTTCTTTCTAGTCTGTGTTAGGTGTGCTATCAATTGCTCAACCTTCGAAGCATATGTAACAGCTATAGGAATCATCATCATCATCATCATCAACTCGCAGCGAATGCTGGCTGCAACATACCTTCAAAATCCTCTGTCTATTGCCTTCATGACGAAGTCTGACATAATGCATTTAATCAATATCATAGCTAAATCGAATATGTCTGACCGAAAGGCGCAGATATCGTAGCCAAACTATAAACTATGATAACGATCTTCTCACTCTGTACTACAACCTAATAATCTGGAGGAGTTTGAGAACAAACGTAGAAGAAAATTAAGTCCATCTCATAATATTTAACCCCCCCCCCCCCCAAGCACATCTACCTTTTATTTTTTATTAATTTTACATTCAAGAAAAACTATTAACAATGAGTCTCACGCTTTTTGCTTGCCCAAAAATATAGTCAACATTATACAAAACAAACTAAAGCGACGTTTCTACCATAAGATCTGTATCAGAAAAATTACAGAACAAGCAACAAACAATTTTTATTGCTCTCTGTCTTAGGACCTTATGGTTGAAGCGTCGATTTAGTCTTTCGTGTATACTATTAACTATATTGTTTTGGTGTCGGTTTAAACTGTAAACCACATTACTTTGTGTTCTTCTTTAATAATATTGGTAAGGGAGTTGTACTGCAGTCTCACGTAATATCGATTGTCGCAAATGTCCAACATATTTCAAGTGTTGTATTATATGTGTATGTATCGAAGACACGTACCCCATCCGAGTAGAAGGCTTCTTCAACAGGCATTGCATTAAACCGAAAGCTGCAGTCTCCTTGGTATGAAATATTAACTCCACGAATTCAACCCACTGCACATAGGAAATAAGAGCAAGTTGCTCGTAATTCCTCGTGTTAGTTACACAAACAAACAAATAAACATACATCAAAGACGTTATTTCATATACAACATGTCATAGACATACCAATTTCTAATCTGTCTAGTTCTCAACTGTCTCGAAATGTCTTAGCCATGGGAAAAATCTCCTCAGACGTAATATTCGTTCAGAAGGAAGCAAAATCGGAAGAAATTATGTTACATTCTGAAGATGCCAATTACTAAATTGCTAACACTAGGGTTATAACAGAATATATAAAATTCAGTTGATATTGTTGTCATTGTATTTATTATATTTTGGAGATAACCGTTTTATCGCCTTAACTTTCTTACGAAACAAGATTTCAAATGCTTCATTTGAGAAGATTTGAGTACGATCTTTTGGATATTTCTGTGAAATGTAAAGGTTCCCATGTGATTTTAAAAAATTAATATGCATAGCATATTATATAATAAGCTTGTAACGTTATATATATATATATGTATGACATTTTGCGTCTTACACACTGTTGTTTAGCAAAAAGAAGAAGCATTCAGCATTTTCTCAGGAAAGAGAACATTTCAAGCCATCATGTCACAGCAACAGAAGATTTTTGCTTGCGTCCTGCTATTCTTGTTGTTTCTCTGTTGATAGGTTTGCTAAGCCTGGGCGGCTTATATGGGTGAAATGGGGTAAAGTGCCTTATATATATATATATATATATATATATATATATATATATATATATATATATATATATATATATTACACACAGTAGCATCACATCGTTGGAACTGGAGAACTTGTTTCTATCCTATGCACCGTATTAGTCGCTATTAGAAATATAATCTACGATTCCATGGCGATGACGGGTTATGCTCGGAAGACTAATCTGATTCACAAGGAGTCTGCAGTACATACAAGGAATCTCAGAAACTTTCATGTCATTTGTGTGAACAGAAACTTTCTTGTCATTTGAGTGAACAGAAACTTTCGTGTTATTTGTGTGAACAGAAACTTTCGTGTTATTTGTGTGAACAGAAATTTTTGTGTCATTTGTGTGAAAAGAAACTTTTGTGTAATTTGTGTGAACAGAAACTTTTGTGTCATTTGTGTGAACAGAAACTTTCGTGTCATTTGTGTGAACATAAACTTTTGTGTCATTTGTGTGAACAGAAATTTTCGTGTCATTTGTGTGAAGACATGTGAACTATTCTATTGTGTGTCTTCTCAAACATGCAGCCCATGAATTAGCCGATATGATTTTGTGGTCTTTATACCAAATCTGTTGTTGTTTTCCATCACGACTCATGACTTGCAAACACTTTTACCGAGGTACAGGTCGGCAACAAGATGTTTTACTGAACTGTAATTTTACCATAAAGAAAATGCTTCGATCTTCCATGCAAACTCCTTTTCAATATCGTCTTATCTGCTGAGTTATTGTTCGGGGCTGACACTACTGTATTTGTGTCACTTCTGGGCTGACCCTATTGTTGTTTTGTCACTGCGTATTCTCTGTGTCTCCAACCAATGACACGCACGACGGATACTATGAAATAGCTTCACTTACTGGAGATAACTTCATTTACTGGACATAACTTCAGTTTCTTGAAAGAGCTTCACTTACTGGAGGAAGCTTCACTTACTAGAGATAACTTCATTTACTGGACATAACTTCAGTTTCTTGAAAGAGCTTCACTTACTGGAGGAAGCTTCACTTACTAGAGATAACTTCATTTACTGGACATAACTTCAGTTTCTTGAAAGAGCTTCACTTACTGGAGGAAGCTTCACTTACTAGAGATAACTTCATTTACTGGAGGGAGCTTCATTTACTGGAGGAAGCTTCACATACTGGAGATAACTTCACATACTGGAGATAACTTCACTTACTGGAGATAACGTCACTTACTGGAGATAACTTCACTTACTGGAGATAATTTCACTTACTGGAGATAATTTCACTTACTAGAGATAACTTCATTTAGTGGAGATAACTTCACTTACTGGAGATAACTTCACTTACTGGAGATAACTTCACTTACTGGAGATAACTTCACTTACTGGAGATAACTTCACTTACTGGAGATAACTTCACATACTGTAGATAACTTCACTTACTGGATATAACTTCACATACTGGAGATAACTTCACTTACTGGAGCTAACTTCACATACTGGAGAAATCTCATACTGGTTAATTGAGAATGACAGCAGTATAAGAAGAGTTAAGAGATTTGTAGCCCTGTTTGCGTGACGCTGTTTGCATATCATTGTTTGTATGACTCTGTTTTCATATCGTTGTTTGTATGACTCTGTTTGCAGCTTACTATTTGCAATATTTGCATTCTTCTTCTTCTTCAGCGTTCATTCTACAACTCTCGCTGGATTTATCTTGTAGTAGGACAATGGATTTCCTACAGGATGTAGTTCAGAGAATGAATATTCGTTATATCGCCGTTTTATTTGCGCCAATGTCCCAACTCATCCATCTTCGGTACAACAGTGTGTATGATTCTCTTTGCATGCACATTTTCAGGCAAGTCAATGTCAAGCCTTACTTTATGACACCACATAGTCTTACGCAATAGTGTCACGCTACACAGTATTACACTGTACAGTACCACGTCATACAGTGTCATGTAAGCAGAAATTGGAGTCTGCCAGGCAGACTCGAGAATACTTTTAACTAGAGAACATGAGTGCGGGGCATAGGAGCATGATTTTCCTACCACATATGCTGCTAGTAACCGAGCACCAATGGGTTTGCCCAGAAGGCAACAACATCGATTCATAACCATTAATTAGTTAGTAAAGATGACCAAAAGAAGCGGCGTCGTAGCTAGACAGGAGCGACCGGTAAATGCAGGAACATAAATAAAACAGTACCCAGGGGGCACCACGAATGAAATGAACTTAAATTATGTAAAGATAAAATGGTGAATCTTCAACAGATCTCCAATATTGGCGCTTTAAAGAAGACTTCCAGAATAATATCATGATGATAGTGTTATCCAAAGTCCATTTGGTACAGAATTGGAACAAAATTAATGCATGTATCAAAGTGTACAGTATATGAGAACGAGCAACCGTTACCTAGAAACATAATAAACATGTTTCATGTCTGAACTATATACATGTGCACGATCAATGAAGTCCAAAAAGTGTTCACTTTCACAATATCATTTCAGTTACGTCCTACAACATGAAACATAACGCGTTCAGACACCATTTATTACCACCATTTTTCGTAACCATGCGGTCGTTCAAGATATTTTATGGACCTGGTTGATCAATAATTACGATTGCATCCGGCATTGGATGTCTGAAACCAGAAACTTCCCCCGCAGCTAGGTGTAAAACAATAATTATTGCATTCTCTATGTTCAAAAAATCAAAAAAATATTGCAGAATCAACAATACTTGTATGATATTTGAAGTATATCACATTTGTGTCACCCATCGTGTTCTAGGGAGTCTACTATTATTTACCCGTTTCTATTGTCAACATTATGGCCAACTTTATATTTCTGGACCATGGGAAGATATAGAAGTACGTATCTGTAATGAAATTTATGAAAAAAAACAACAACAACAAAGAATGAAATGGTTTGATCATCTTCTAGTAGCCCCTTCAAGTGTGATTTAGAAGTTCTTCAAGATCCTGTATCCATCGTAGACTTAGTCTCCGTCATCATCTCTTTCTTGACACATTTCCCACCCCATGATGAATTTTTCTAACTAAATTGTAGTTTTTTTCTAATACAGTTTCCAACAACCTCAAATATTGTATTATATCACATAAACAAGTGTCCGATAGTGAACGTTCTCTAATATAATATGGTCAAATGTTCAATAGTGACCTTTCTCTAATATAACATGATCAAATGTTCAATAGTGATCTTTGATATAATATGATAAAATGTTCAATAGTGACCTTTCTCTAATATACTATGATCAAATGTTCAATAGTGACCTTTCTCTAATATAATATGATCAAATGTTCAATAGTGATCTTTCTCTAATATAATATGATCACGTGTCCAATAACCTTCTGTTATTCCTCAATCAGACGAATTCTTGGACCCTCACCCGTCCATTGATATTACTTTTTTCAGACGTTTTGTACCTGGTGGATCATATGACTCCATTTGAGAGCTATATCAAGTGACATAGTCTTTCCAGAATATTGTCTTCGTCGTGGATACTCTGAAAGCCTCTCTGTCCCGGGAAAGCAGACTTGGATTGGCCAGAGACATCTGCATACATTCTTCGATAACTACTGAGAACTACTGTTTGAGAACTACTGTGCTAAAAATTCCCGTAACAATGTAAAATTTTACTTGAAGTAGTTTTCTAATGTTATTTCGTCATAAAAATAATCTCCGTGGCGTAGCGATGAGGACAATTGCCCTGTGTTGACGAGATCACTATTTTAAACTAATCTACGGCGTCCTATCTTCAAGTGCATGTTTTCTATTATTGCTCTAAATTGTGCAGTGGAGTGCTTTGAATTATACTCTCAGAAGGTGGCATGTAGTACTATTGAGAGGGCCGGGGTACATTTTCGGAAACCCAAGTACATTAATTTCTCTATGCTTTTTTGAACATTTTTAACGTTATAAAATATAGCATCAATCGGGGCTAGTTTTATGATGTTCACGTTGTGTAACAGAGATATAGAAACGCGTGCTACAACTAGCAAAAATATTGCTCATTATTTCTTCGGCCATCCAAGAGAAGTTTCCAATTGTGTTACATGTTTTGCCAGCAGACGTAGACGATAACGAACTTCTAGAAATGTCGCTCACTTTTACTAGGGACTAGATTTCTTGCTAGTTGCAGTCTTACGGTAACACTTTTTCTGTAATTTGTCTCACATTTGACAGATGCTAGTGGAAACCGTGATATTGGAGAAAATGCAAATTGTCTATCTAATAGTGTTTGAGAGAACAAATTAGTAGTAAAATTGTGAATAAAAAATGAGAGATTTAAATTCTAAAGTAACATCTCTCCTTCATTAGAGGTCTTTACTTTGGCTAGAATAGTTATTACTTTGTAATTTGTGCTGACAAATTGTAGGTAAAATAAGCCAGTGTATAGAGAATGTTGTTTAGACGCGCTAGAAGTTATTGATCGTGAAAGAAGAATACTTGAAACGGCAGCATTAGATTCAGTGTGAGTGTCTGAGCAGGAGATTTTACCCAAGCCTTGCACTAATTCTAATACAATTGCAGATTCGTTTTCTCCTAACATGCGCATATTTCAACTACGAGTTTGTCAACGACAGAAGGTGTAAGTCTTAAGAATATCTACAAAATTGTCCTGAAAAAGTTTTTGGTAAAAGTGTCATTGTTAGTTAAATAAAATTAGTCTTGAATGGTGAGGTTTGTTTGTTTTGAGAACCCCAGGAATTGCCAGCGATTAGCTCTTACTTCCTATGTGCAGTGGGGTGGTTTTTCTTAGCTTTCTTTCATACCCAGGAGACTTCAGCTATCGGCTTAGCGCAATGCCTATTGAAGGAGCCTTCTACTCAGAGAGTGGGTCTTTAATTGTATTGATGACATGCTACAAAGCTTCCATAAAAGATCCTCAATATAACGGCATGTCATCTACTAAAGTTTTCTGTGGCATGAGTGGTTTGTCTAGTAGGCCATTGGTGAGACACAGACGCAACCGCATGTGTAGAATGGTGATGTACGTGCCTTTTAACTGCGAACGTTAGTCTAACCTGATTATATCAGAGGGTTCAGCTATTGCAAAATAGTGGAGGACGCGGTTCTGTCAATTCAGTCTCCACGGTACCAGGAGAAAGTCTCAACAGTTGTATAGGTCCGTTATATATTGTGTGTATATATATATAACAGATATACATATATATATATATATATATTGTGTGCGTTTTGTAACATGGTAATGTGTTGCTGTACTAGTTAGTGAACTGGCTTTCTACTTTCTAACTCGATGGTCTATCTTTCAATCTTGACATTTTAATGGGATTTATTAAAAAAAATACAAACTTTAAGTACACAAATTATTAGGTGAACATGTAATGCAAACATCATCATTTTATTAAGCTCAATATCATTTCAGGGTTGCCACTTAGGAAATATCAACACAGAAGTTCCGCAATGCCTCTCTTTTTCAGTTCCTTGTTTGTGTGGAGAATCGTAGTCCAGTCCATTCTTTAATATTATCAATTGATAGTTTCTTTTGACCTCTTCGTCTTTTAAAAAAAAATTTCCATTAGAAACCAACATCATGACAAACGGGACAATCTCACCAGTGCTCCGCTCTTCATTCCAGCATCCATCCAATAAATAGGGACCTATGCAGACAAAGTCCCATTCAGATGCTGTTTATGAGTCTTCGTAGCTTCTCGTCTGATCCACAATTCAAGACAGTTGTGGAAAGGAAACTCATGTCGTAACGTGTCCAAACCATGCACGTTTGGGATGTCACACACCACTAACTAGACACTTTTTTCTATAATACAATTGTAAAGTAAAGTTACCCATATTATTTATTAATGCCGTAGGGGTATGAGATGTTAGTGATTTCACATTTCACTAGCTCTGCTATATGAGGGCGGTAGCCATCTTTTCTGTCTCGCAGTCTTTGCTTCCCGGATTAATACGGTACCCATTTAAGACTGGGTCGACCCGAGAGCCGTTGTTGGAAATGAACCCTGGGCGACTCATATGCGAAGCCAGCTCACTAACCACTGCCCTACGCGGCCCCAGTGAACAATACCTAGTACCATAGTACAATGACTAGGTTTGGATTAACATTGCACATTTTCAGTGAATGAAATGTCATTCGGATATTTTCTCTATACGAAACTGTATAAATAAGTTATAAGTGATGTTAAAAGACAAAGTTTAACCATAGTATTGTAGACATATTTTGTAATTAGAAGATGCTCTTACTTCATCATTATAAGTTTTACAAAAAAATATGTAGGCATTTTAATGTAAAATTTACATCTTAAGAAATGGTAAAGTGGTATTCCAAATTCAGCGACAGAATGTGTAGTGACAAAAATACGTATTTCCCATGTGAGCCCGTAAAATACACCATTGATGATGTTTAAAATAACGTCGTCTTCTGAAAAAAGACATTTAAGGGTATATATATATATATATATATATATATATCGTGACAGAAAGTAGATAAGGGGGTTAACATCATCCCCCATTGGGAATACATCACTAGCACCTAGAAAATAGTTATTCAAAAAAGGTAACACCCTTTCTCCTCTACCTAGCACTTTCTCAAAAGAGATAATTAAAAATTAAAATTCGGCAAAAGCGCAATAATTAACTTTAAAAAAATTTGTTTAGGGAACACAAAAAATGTTGCCCTTTGCCAGAGTTATATTTATGGACGGTGCATTTATGTCTGCCAAGAGTATAGCTACTCAGGAATATTTGGATATCAACGGTCATGAAGTCACGCACACCTGTTGTATCAACGGTCATGAAGTCACGCACACTTGTTGTATCAACGGTCATGAAGTCACGCACACTTGTTATATCAACGGTCATGAAGTCACGCACACTTGTTGTATCAACGGTCATGAGGTCACGCACACTTTTTGTATCAACGATCGGGAAGTCACGCACACTTGTTCTATCAACGGTCGTGAAGTCACGCACACTTGCATCAACGGCGGTGATACCACGCACACTTGTTAGTTCTCTGGATATTTATCGTTTGAATATTAAACATTTTCCAAATCTAATGCAGCAACGTTGAAATTAATTATTGGCTTTTATAATCCTTTTGTAAGTAGGTTAAATTGTTCAACTCATAGGAAAAAACATATATATCATCATCATCATTATGTCGCATATTTTTTCAACAACTTGGTTTTCTGTCTCCTTAGTAAAACTCACTGTCTTTTGTAGTTCATACAGTGTCCAATAAAACTTTGATTCCAGTGTTGTTTCCTCTGGCCAATATGTCTGCCTCAGAGTTTCATGCTCAGAACACTCTTGAAGTATATGTTTGGCACTCTGTATATGCTTGTACACATGGCCGTGTTGCCAATCTTGAACTTTGTATACATGTGACTGCGGAGTCGGTTGTGTCCTGTTCTGAGACGTAGCATTATAACTTGTTCTGATCTGTTCATAATATGATAGTCATCTTGTGTTGGTGTTTGTGGCTTTCTTATTGACTTGATCATCTGTTTTTTCTGATGGTAGGTGATTGGTATATCTGGTTGGTCTTCGGCAGCATCTTCCTTAGCTAGTTGGTCTGCTTTTTCATTTCCTGGTATTCCACAGTGAGAGGGTATCCACTGCATGGTTACCCTATACTTGTACGACAATTTGCTAAGTAGTTTTTTCAAGTCTGTTAGTTTTCCAGACTGGAGAGCTTGAAGCACTGACCTTGCATCTGTCAGAAATACCACAGGCTGTAGGCCAGAGTTGGAGTTCAGCAGTTTTTTTTAGCTGCCACACTAATTGCCTGGATTTCTGCATCATAATTATTGCAGAATTTTCCTGTCGGTGTTCTGATTGTATCTCTAGGCTTGTGTGGATATTCTATATATACACCTGCACCTCCATTCCTCACGGCATTCTGTGCTGACCCATCTGTGTATACTCTGACCCATATATCTTGTGGATATTCCTCATCCAGGAAACTGAGGGTGACTGTCCTTCGCTGCACACTGTTCTGTTCGTCCTCGCTTAGTATTCCTTTCACATGGGTCTGAATGTATATTGACATTCCATGGCTTTCACTCCACGGGGTTTGTTCTGGTACAGACCTTAAGGGGCTGTCAACTTCAGTTAGGTCTGTAAGTTGTCTACGGAGTCGTTTAGCTTAATGGATACAGATGCTTCTTTTCAGTCGCCCCATTGCTAGATTTTGGATCTAGTATACATTTTATTATCTGCATGTCGTAACTAATATCCATTTCTTCTATATCACACAATTAAAAGTTCAATCCTTTAGCAATCACAACTAAACATTAATTACACTCTCCTGAATAACAAGACTAAAGGTGTCCTTCCTCTGTGCAACATAACTCGATCGAAGTCCCTTTCTAATAAAAAACAGAACTTAAGTCCTTCAATGTATCTTCTGTATAATAAAAATAAAAATCGAATTCTTCTGTAAAACAGAACTAAACATCTTCCTCTTCTGTTTAACGTAGCTAGAAGCTCTTTTTCGGTAAAACATGACTGAAAATTTTCTTCTTCTGTAAAACATAACAAGAAAATCCTTCATGTAAAACATAACAAGAAGTCCCTTCATGTAAAACATAACAAGAAGTTCTCTTTTGTAAAACATAATTAGAAGTTGTATTTTGTAAAACATAACAAGAATTTCTATTTTGTAAAACAAATCTAGAATGTACGTTCTTCTGTAAAACATAACAAGACGTTCCTTTTCATAAAACACATAAAGAATGTACTTTCTACTGTAAAACATAACTAGAGGTTCCCATCTATAAAGAGATAACCAGAAATTATCATCTTCTGTAAAACATAACTAAAAGTCTATTTTGTCTGCAAAACATAAGTAAACGTTATAAGAAGTCTCCTTTTTTTAATACATAACTAGAAATTCCCTTGTGCAAAATATAACTAGTTATTCTCTTCTTCCTTAAAACATATTTCGATATTCCTTTTGTAAAACATAAAAAATGTCTATTTTGCCAAATATAACTATAATTTCCCTTCTATTTCTGCTCTAACATAATTAGAAGTTCCATTCTTCTGTAAAACATAACTAGAAGTTCCTTTTTTTAAACATAATTAGAAGTTCCATTCTTCTTTAAAACAAAATTATAAGTTCCGTTCTTCTTTAAAACATAATTATAAGTTCCATTCTTCTTTAAAACATAATTAGAAGTTCCATTTTTCTTTAAAACATAATTAGAGTTCCATTCTTCTTTAAAACATAATTAGAAGTTCCATTCTTCTTTAAAACATAACTAGAAGTTCCATTCTTCTTTAAAATATAAGTAGATTTTCCCTTCTGTATACATAATTATAAAATCATAACGATAAGTGTATGTAAGATTAATATAAGATCAATATAAAATAATTCTCCAACTGTCACAGACATGCTACCAAATGAACAACTGACATGTCTGTAATCACCAAATATACATCTATGGTCACAGACCTTATGCAAGGAATACTAATGAAGATATATGAACCGATGTGCTCACACATGTATGGACTTTAGCTTAGACTGCCTGTCATAAACAATATTACACCCTCAAGTTGTTTGACGGGTCAGTCTATACCGGGATTTATCTGAGGATATACCAGAATAGAATAATAATATATGAACTCAATAAATAAAGATTGGGTTAACTATGATGGGTTTTGGATGTAGAATAGTCATTTCTAGAATAGACATTTCTAGAATAGTCATTTCTAGAATAGTCATTTCTAGAATAGACATTTCTAGAATAGACATTTCTAGAATAGACATTTCTAGAATAGACATTTCTAGAATAGTCATTTCTAGAATAGTCATTTCTAGAATAGACATTTCTAGAATAGTCATTTCTAGAATAGTCATTTCTAGAATAGTCATTTCTAGAATAGTCATTTCTAGAATAGACATTTCTAGAATAGTCATTTCTAGAATAGACATTTCTAGAATAGTCATTTCTAGAATAGACATTTCTAGAATAGTCATTTCTAGAATAGACATTTCTAGAATAGACATTCAAGTTGCAAATATATTAGGGAATGCAAATTTGTGGAAATTCTGTTGTGAGAAATCTTTCATGTTGTAAGACATTTTTCCTGTTGTGAGAGGTCTTCGTTCATGTATTGAGAAATTTTCTTTCATGTTGTGAGAAGTTTTCTTTCATGTGAGAAATTTTCTTTCATGTTGTGAGAAATCATAACATGTTTTGAGAAACCTTATTTCATGTTGTGACACATCATTCATGTTGTGAGAACATTTCTTTCTTGTTTTGAGAAATTTTCTTTCATGCTGAGAAAAATATTTCTTTTCTGTGATAAATCTTCTTTCATTTTGTGAGAAACTTTCTTTCATGTTGTAAGAAATCTTCCATGCGCGTTTAGTTATAAGTATAATTCTTGATGAGGAGTTGGGTCTTGTCAGATATGACTGCGCTACGTATGACAGTCAGTCGCCCGTGTGGCAACCGGAGCCTGGACTTCTAGTTCAGGATGCAAAGAATAGTATTAATATCTTCTTTCCAGGCATGTCGTAGGAGGTGACTAAGGACATCTGGAGGTATAGAGTGACAAGTTGTGAACTGAGAAATAAATTCATTATTGATAGATCTTCTCAATTTCATACTTTTATCTTCATTGTCAGATCTTTTCAATTTCATACGTTTATCTTCTATCAAATAATCCAATGGGTGACGAAGAGAAGGAGGTCAGCGGACAGTGAACATTTGTCATGTTGTGGCAGATTCCACAGGTGACGGGAAATGCTAGATGTGCCTTCACTGCGGATGGATCAACAAATCTGACAGAAGAATAATGAGTTAGTTGGTCCAGATATGTATGCTGTTCCTCTGGCAGGAAGTGATAATCCTGAGAGATACTGTGTACAGGAAATACTTTTTTCGGAGATTAAACATACATCCATTATCTATAACTACACACCCCTTTACCCTTTTAAACATTCATGATTTTGAGACCTTATATGAGTCTGGTGGCGCATCGGTTACACAACTGAGAACCTCTGATTTTGGCAGAAAGACTATCGATTGTCACGTGCTCACTGCTAAGGGGATTTCATCATCATCACTTTTGACAGTAGTATGTACAACCTGTTTCTGTTAACGCAGCTAGTCGACTGTGTTTACCTATCCTGACAACCTATATTGTGACAACAAATTTGGAAGGAGGTATACACGTCGGAGGATACAGACCTTATCATAGGACGAGGAAATGCAACTGAAAACCAAATCGTGAGACAGGGCAGACCAGGCCATTAACCTTTGTCGGCAGCTGGTCTAGGTTGGATGCACCGATAGATAGACAGAACACATTTCTACTGACCCGGTCGTTTCAGCAACATGCCTTGTTCCAAATGTATTGATATTACCTTTCCTTTGGAGTTAATAAGTCGAGAGAGAGAGATAGAGATAGAGAAAGGAAGAGAGTAATTATACTGCGTACACAATACGTGATCTCCATCTTTAACTCAGAGCTTTGTGCCATGGAGAGTAACGGGGTAGACTCATATTGGTCTTGTGAGTCGTCACATCAATCATCGCTATATATTATAGATTATAGATTATATTCCTTATAGCACGACGATAATCCTTGTCCCGCAAGGCAGAAATGTGCCAGAGATAATTTGTATGGAAAAGAGCGAATGATGGCGTTTAATAACTCCTTTCTAATTTGATCCTTCATCATTCTTTCATATACTCCTTATGATGATAATGTTGTAATAATGTTGATTCTGCTGATATTAATGCTGTTGATGATGATAATGATCTTGTTGACGATGTTGATGGAGTTAATGATGTTGATGATGTTAATGATGTTGATGATGATGTTAATATTGTTGATGATGTTAATGATCATGTTACTGTTAATGATAATGTTAATGAAAATGTTACTGTTAATGATACTGTTAATGATACTGTTACTGTTAATGATACTGTTACTGTTAATGATACTGTTACTGTTAATGATACTGTTAATGATACTGTTACTGATAATGATACTGTTAATTATACTTTTACTGTTAATGATACTGCTACTGTTAATAATACTGTTAATTATACTGTTACTGTTAATGATACTGTTACTGATACTGTTAATTATACTTTTACTGTTAATGATACTTTTACTGATAATGATACTGTTAATGATACTGTTACTGTTAATGATACTGTTAATAATACTGTTAATGATACTGTTACTGTTAATGATACTGTTAATGATACTGTTACTGTTAATGATACTTTTACTGTTAATGATACTGTTACTGATAATGATACTGTTAATGATACTGTTACTGTTAATGATACTGTTAATGATACTGTTACTGTTAATGATACTGTTAATAATACTGTTCATGATACTGTTACTGTTAATGATACTGTTAATAATACTGTTAATGATACTGTTACTGTTGCTGTTACTGTTAATGATACTGTTACTGTTAATGATATTGTTAATGATACTGTTACTGTTAATGATACTGTTACTGTTAATGATATTGTTAATGATACTGTTAATGATACTGTTAATGATATTGATACTGTTACTGTTAATGATACTGTTAATGATATTGTTACTGTTAATGATACTGTTACTGTTAATGATACTGTTGATGTTAATGATACTGTTACTGTTAATGTTAGTGATACTGTTACTGTTAATGATACTGTTAATGATACTGATGATGTTAATGATACTGATGATGTTTATGATACTGATGATATTGATGATGATGTTAACGTTGCTGATGATGATAACGATCTTGTTGATGATGGTGATGAAGTAATCCTTTCAGCTGTGAGAAAATAGCTTTTGATACGAAGAAAATACTTGAACTAGCATAACGTGTGCTATCTCAAAGACATGATTGTGTTAGATGTACGTTGAGTGCTTCAATGAAGGTATTCCAGCGCCACAAAATTATTCCAGAATCATGACGAACTGCCAAGAGAGCAACTTATACGCCTTGTCTAAATAGTTCATCATTCTTCTGTCATATATATCTGAGTCTATCTGAGTACACACCTAGCCTTCCACTTCACCAAGGATTCTACTACAGGATTCTGTATCTCCAGTGATAATACATCTAGAATTCTACTTCACCCAGAATTCTACTACAAAACGTTTCTCTCTGGTAGATTTCCCGCAGTGTTCTTTCCTGTTCAAATGTTGATGCCATCGGTGATGTGAGTGTGCCAAGCTGAACGATCAAAAACTATAGTCTCTTAGGCTGGGAACAATGCTACAGTGTTTGAGAGAGTTCTTCAAGCAATCAATTGCGCGCTTTTTATGCTCTTTGTTTTCATAGATGCCCCATAGAATACGCTTTGAAAGACACTTGTCTGGCATACGGACAACGTGGCTGGTCCAGCGGAATTGGGACCTAATCAACAGGGCATGAATGCTTTGCATACGGGTTCTTTGTATACTGGATATACATACACATATTATGCAGATAGGTAGACAGGCGAACAGACAAACAGACAGAGATCGAAAGAAAGAAATGACGAGGGAGATAGATAAATCATTCATTACAAAGAATAAATGAAATAATTACAAGACAAGTTCTGAAATCAGCAGTGAAGGATAAAAAGAACAGTAACAAATACAAGAGAATGGGTCAGTCATTAAATTAATTGAAAGGGATTAGTAATGACAAAACATACTACAATTTGCCATAATAATTAATCAACTTGTGCATTGTCCTCGTTAGTTTCAATTGAAAAATATGTCTAGCTGTCTGTGTAACAGATATATTCAAGAAATGTGCTCAAAATATCCCCATAGCATTTCCCATTTCTTCATTTTATAAGAATTATTAGGTTTTACTATTGGGTTTTTCCTGATCTTTATCGATTTCAATGAGAATTATGTGTGGCAACATTGCTCTGTTGTCGATGTCCATAACAAAATTATGGTTTTTTGTAACTTATAAAAAAAGGTTATTGATTGTTATGACACTAGGCTATACTATCTCTGCGTAGAATGTTTCTTCAATAGCCACTGCATTAAGCTGAAGTAAGCTGAGTATGAAAGAAAGTTAAGAGAAACCACCCCACTGCACGTATGAAGTAAGAGCAAATTGCTCTCAATTCCTAGGGATAGCAAACAAACACTAAGATAGAGTACTATTGTCACTTTTACTAATAAAACTAACAAACATGTTTAACAAAGTGTTGTGGCAATGTATGGGCAGTCCCAAAGTAGAAAAGTAAAGTGACCCATAGCATTTATTAATGCCGTAGGGGTGTGAGATGTTAGCGATCTAACATCTTGCTGGCTCTGCAAATGACCACTCGCAGTCTTTTCTTCCCGGATTAATCCGGTACCCATTTAAGGCTGCGTCGAACTGGGAGCCGTTGCGATCTGAAAAATATTTTCGCCTCAACTGGGGAATGAACCCAGGACAACTCATATGCGAAGCCAGTGCGGTAACCACTGCGATACGCGGTAGCCATCTCTCTCCCTCGCAGTCTTTACTTCCCGGATTAATCCGGTACCCATTTAAGGCTGGGTCGATCTGGCAACCACTCATGTGAAGTCAGTGCGATAACAACTGCGCTACGCGACTCCCCTCCATGTTTAACAGTCTAACATGTCTATCCCTGTTTGACATGTTTAAATGTTTTAAATGTTTAACATGCTATCTCTAGGAATTGAGAGAAATTTGCTCTTAAATTAAATGTCATTGAAAAATAACAAACAAACATAGGAACAATGGTTTTTTTACTTTAAGGTTTAATAAGGACCTTTATCAAGAAAAACCAAAAAAAAAGAATAAAACACAGAAAATAGAATGCAACCACTTCGTTTTATTGTATGTGAAAAGAACAGACTCATTAGTTTTAAGCATTGACTAAGCATTAGTTTGAATTGTACGCATCGATGCATCCTTGCCAATTTAACAAGAGATATCATTTTGTCGGATAGCCTGTGAATGGTTATTACGTACTATTTGTGGTGGTTCTTGTTTAAGCCATGCAGCCACATGTGCTCTGTGGTCAAAAGTAGGCAATATGGATACCACTAAATGATTCAATGGTCTCCTGTGATTGGATGTAATGATAGAACATACACCTTTATCAGTAGGAGTCGTCGTCTTCAATCATTGGATGCGGCAGTTAGTTTAAGACGTATGGATAGGAAATAAAATTCTTGCGAAAATAACTATTGTGCATAGGAAACAAGTGTTTCATCGCTCGCAATTCTTGGGGGTTAGAAATGTATTTTTTCTATACTTACATGATTTAATTGGTAGCAAATCCTTTTCAGGAAGTAACTATCAACCCAGCATTGTTTTGCTGTAGTGATTTTCTAGGCAATATAAATGCATTCAGTAATATGTCGTTGCTTTCTGAACGGTCCGGATGTACAATTGTTTGAGGCGGGATTCTAACCAAGTACCTTGGCTGTCATTCAATATAAGGTAATACTGCGTGCAACTAACAACAATAGTACTTACGAAAACCACAGGTTTTTAGAACGTTACACTTAGGTACGACATACTATCATTAAAACTAGGGGGTTATGATGTGTAAACAAGAAAACATACAAATTACAATACACAAAACATTTTCAACGTTTCGACCACAAGGCCTTTATCATGATACGTACCAAACATCAAAAGACGACTAATAGAAATGATCACAACACACAAACGTGTCGAACCGAAATATGGAAGTGAGATGCCGGAAGTGAGATTTTCGGTTTGACACGTTTCTGTGTCGTGATAATTTCTATTCGTCGTCTTTTGATGTTTTGTCCGTATCTTGATAAAGGCCTTGTGGTCGAAACGTTGAAATTGTTTTGTGTATTGTAATTTGTATGTTTTCTTGTTTACACATCATAACCTCCTAGATTTAGTGATAATCCGGCGTGTCTAAGTGGAACGTTCTAAAAACTGTGTTGTAAGTACTATTGGCCATCACACACACTCTGTACTACACCGCAACAGAGCCGGACACTTACAGAAATGTATAGAATTAGCTGGCTTCTGTGTTAATTTATGTGACCGTTACATAGAAATAAATCCACCCAACCCAGGGGTTAGCAATCTATCTTTGGGACCGTGACCCCTTTTGGGACAAATTTCCTTTCATGCCTCCTTCCTACCTCCTTCATACCTCCTTCATGCCTCTTTCTAAAAAGTAATTCATTGATTTTCTTCTTACGTCACCAAGGCTGTTTGAGGGTTTTCGCTATAATTATTGTTTCTTTTTATCGTTAAGTGGCTCCATTGATGTGTCCCACCCACCTAGATAGATCTATCCCCAATTTAACAATTTTTCTCGGCGTCCCACTTCAAGCCTCCATGGCACATGTTGAGAACTCCTAATCTAACATATTACTCAAAGTGACACAAGTTGAGAACCCCTAATCTAACATATTACTCAAAGTGACACAAGTTGAAAAACCACTAACCTAACATACTACTCAACGTGACACAAGTTGAGAGCCACTAATCTAACCTACTACTCAACGTAGCACATGTTGACAACCCCTAATCTAACCTATTATCTCGGGTAATCTGTACAGTGAATATTGCGTGAATTTGAACTAGTGGATCTGCCCATACATTACCATAACACTTTGTTAAATAATTTGGTTCTCCTCTCCCCTTTGTAACAAATGTGAAGAACTCTGCCCCCCCACCCCATTGTTTAATTACGTCAAAATTGTCCAATATTTTAACTCCAAGGGAAAATATTGTATAAAATTTGTATAAATTGTATAGTTTGTAGCAGAAAATTTGTATAAATTGTATAGTTTGTAGCAGAAAAATTACGACAAAAACAACATGATTTGTCTCATATTTTTTAAGAAATGGTTTCAATTCAAACAATTTAATTGTTGTATAAAATAAAGGAAGAGTAAGGCATGTTTTCAGTAAGGAAAGAGGATTTTTTACACACGTACACGCACGCACGCAAGCACACATGCCAGTTTTAATGAGCAATACACATTTAAAAAATAAAAGAATTTGATAACTTTTCCGGGACACATCGTTAACGGAGGCCCCCTCCCCCCAGTTTGGTTAAGTTCCTAGTATTTAAGTCATATCTTCATTTGCTAAGTGGGGGGGGGGGGTGGACACCTGAATCAACTACTAACTTGGAATCGCATGTCATAAATAGTCAAGGCGATTCTAAGTATATAAATAATAACAAACTGAAAGCCAAACAATACTCAAAACACGTAACCAATGGGGTCCAACTTAATGTCTCGAACAGATCTTCTATACTATTGATCGGTCAGGACAGAAAAGACTGATCGACCTCATTTATTCAGTTCCCATGGTACATATATTTTTTTCTTTTTAGCAGTAGTTGATAATAGTACAGTACATACTTTTACATTTATCCAGTAGTTAAAATTCATGAATCGTCGTTTTACTTCCAACACTGCTGTTTTCTACACAGCAGCCGCTCTCTACACAGGAGCTGCTTTCTACACAGGAGCTGCTTTCAACACAGTGGCTACTTTCTACACAGTAGCTGCTCTCTACACAGGCGCTGTCTTCTACACAGTGGCTGCTCTCTACACAGGAGCTGATTTCTACACAGGAGCTGCTTTCTACACAGTAGCTGCTTTCTACACAGGAGCTGCTTTCTACACAGCAGCTGCTCTCTACACATGTATGGCTGGTCAGCATATGTACATTATGACACCAACCCTGTCACATACACATGTATGTGTACGGGGTGTATGTCATCGGGTTGACGCGATGGTGTCACCACGCTGGGTACTCGTATGTGGGCGTATCTGCATTTGGGCGGACCCGTCAGGAAAGGTCTTTCGGTTCCTAAGACCATCTGAAATATGTGTTTTCCGATGGTCTTAGGGGTGTCCTGTGAAAGGATCGTTCGACCTCCGAAAGGTGTCGCGACTCACAGATTGATTACTGCTGCTATAGATAGATGAAAAAACACCCATGAAAACGTTGTCATCATTGCTTATGATTGGAGGAGTGGAGAGGGGGGTTATTTTATTATTTACTTGGTATTTCAAAGTTACTGTGTAAAACTCCCATCTACTTATTTTTCACCTATTGGGGGGAGTCGTAGTAATGTCATTAGTGTGTCACTAGCAAACACGGGTGTCAAGTCCATTCGTTGTTCGTGGTTTAAAAAAAATAAAAAATTAGTCCCTTGGTTCACACACGAACTAGTGTACTAGTGCTGATGCTTTTGGAAGATATATATATATACCGCCATAGCTAGTGAACAAGTGTGATAAACGACGGTACTCAGACGGTTTATGATATATCATTCACTAAGAAGCAGAGCACTGGAAACCATGTGCAATGACGGTGGTTCAAAACGCAGCATATGAACCAGTTGCAAGGCATCCATATAAGCATTGCAAGAATTGATTACACATTTAATTTTGATTATATATCTTATAGAGTAAGAAATGTGGTATAACATTCTATCAATCACAATTATTTTAAAGGAGTATAAATCTTGTAAATATTAATATTTGAGTAATAACTCTAAAGCGCTCGTGGAGGTGGGACTCGTTTTTATCAATGTAAAGTTAACGTGTTATGTAAGCAGCTGCTTCAGTCGCTTACATCTTGCACATACTAAATTATATAGGTATGAGATTCCTCCGAAGCAGGAGAGTAAGCATTGAACTATAGTGTCGGTCATAAGCAATGATAAAAGTGCACAGGAAAGTAGGGTCAGGCAAATATTAATCTGGAAGACTATCATAGATTGATTGTGCTACCCCATCGAATAAAAGTAATATTTGTCATTAGCAAAAACATGGGGCAGGTACACATAGGACACAGTAGTGTAAAAAAAAAAATCACATTTCAAAAACGGTTAAAGTTACGCAGATGAAACTTTCACAGCAGATACCTGAATGAATACAATATAATTATAAGGTAAAATATTTCTTTCCATATAAAAGCACATACACATAATGTGGCTGCGAAGCGTATCTTGGGTGACAGGGAAACACGCAGATAGTAGTCGACGGATGAAAGGGAAACACACAAAGAGCAGTCGCCGGATGAAAGGGAAACACACAGACAACAGTCGACTGGTGAAAGGGAAACACACAGACAGCAGTCGACTGGTGAAAGGGAAACACACAGACAGCAGACGACTGGCGCGAAACACACAGATAGTAGTCGCCCGGTGAAAGAGAAACACACAGACAGCAGTCGACTGGTAAAAGGGAAACACACAGACAGCAGTCGACTGGTAAAAGGGAAACACTCAGACAGCAGTCGACTGGTGAAAGGGAAACACACAGACAGCAGTCGCCCGGTGATTAGTAACACTTGACCTGCAGCTGTTGGGTGACTGACAACATCCCATCAACAGTCGCCGGTTGACCGTCAACACCTGGACGATAGCCGCCGAGTTACTAAAAACACCGAGTCAGTAGCCGCTGGAAATTGACTAAAGTGCAATTCCCTAAATATATAACTAGCTCAGTTTGGAATCCATGTATCGTCGATATTTAATTAATACAATTTGAAGAAGCATGATATGTGAAGTATGATATTTGAAGTATGATATGTGAAGTATGATATGTGAAGTACGATATGTGAAGATTCCAAAATCTCGCCGCTGATCGTAATGTACTTCAGTGATGATACGAATTGTCAATTCCTTTATTGACAATTACATGTCTACCTTTCGAGACATTTACAAGAAGGTCATAAGTTAATAAATTAGCGATCCTGGCAATAGTTGTAATAATGTCAGTAGATAAAAAACTCACTCCACCCCCTTAGGATGTTAGATCTTGATAATTAGTACTAGATAGCAGGCCAAAGTAAACAGTAAACTTCCTTTCCCAAAGGTTTTACGAAAAAAAGGTCATTAAAAAAATCCCACTACGCCATAGAAACAGTCTTTTTAAAGTTCCTTTTTCTTAATGTGAATCCACCAACCAAAGAACTACGGCACTGGTAATGACATTGTATTTGTATGTTGAAGTTATTATATATATATATATAAGAAAAATATAGCTTTGGTATCACATGAATTGCATTTTTCACTGTACTACATACCCATAAATAGATAGACTGTACTGCATACCCACAAATAGATACACTGTACTACATATCCGCAAATAGATACACTGTACTACATATCCGCAAATAGATACACTGTACTACATACCCGCAATTAGATACACTGTACTACATACCCGCAATAAGATACACTGTACTACATACCCGCAAATAGATACACTGTACTACATACCCGCAAACATATATAGTATAAGATAGCGATTATGTAGCAGATATTTCTCAAAAATAAGGAGGCCAGAAGACGACAAGGCTGGATAGTATTAGTGGCAGAACACGGAGTGAAGTTTCCAAACTCATCAGGATGGAGATGGTTTCGCATGAAATGTCTCAATGTGACACCACTACTACAAGTCTGACTGGTTATGACTATTATTATTTTTCTTATATTTATAAAAAAAGTGGGTTACAATTTCGTAAATACAAACACATACCACCAGTGTTTTGCAGACATCGGAACCAGGATCAAAGAATAGCGAATAGCAACATTGTTATATGTCACATGTCGTAGGAGGCGACTAAGGAGGTTTTGGATTGGAGTTGGCATTTCGCTCCATTCAGCGGCTGCTGGCTAGGTGTTGACGGCCACCTGCTACTGCTGTTTATGTGATGACGGAAACCCAGCTAATTCCTTTTTGATGTGTACTGACCAGGTGTTGGCGAGTACCTGGTTAGCTGCCGATCGGGCTGTCGGCGAAACGACGGCTACTGAGTGGGTGTCACCAGTTAGACAGCGGAAGCTGGCTGAGTGTTGCCATTCACCCGGCGGCTGTAACTGTTGTTGAAGTTTACTAACGGCAAGATGTTCGGGTGTTAATAGACACCCGCCTAATGGAATCCGGTAGTTGCCAGTCAACCGGCAGCTGATAGCCCGGTGTTGATGAGTAGTCTGCTGTACCGGGTTGGGAGTTGACGGCCACCCGAGTGAACTGATAGCCGAGTTCAAAAGGTTCAGTGCATTGACTGAGACCAGCTTCTGGTGGTCATGAATTGATAGTAACTATTTGAGATTCTCTCTTCTCCCCACCACCCCCTAGCTTTAAATACACTTCATGGGCTAACCCACACGTGAGTGATAATACATGTTACGAAAATGGATATCAACAGAAGCAACGAATTCGTAATAATATCTTTAATATGTCTGAACAAATTATTCATCATCGTGTAGGTGTCATAAAAGTAGGTCCAGTTACAACGTTTAGGAAATGAGGTTAAAAACAGTTCGGAACTCACACGTAATAACATTGTTGTATAATACCCACGCATATTTAGTACTCATGCAGAACAAGCATATAAAGGAACTAATCGTGCATCGTCGGCGTCCTAAACAATATGTGACATACTGTCAGGTAATTTGGCTTGGTGTAAGCTGTCAACAAATTAAGTCAATAATTCAAAAGAAGGGTTTTTATGGTAGAAAGGGGTTGAAAAAGTATGATAGTTTCTGATAAATGGCTGAATTTGATAAATGTTGACGTCAGCAATTGCGTTGTTTTATACACCAATTGTATTGTTTGAATTTGAAAAATTACCTCATCAAGGTGGGTAGGAAGATAAAACTTGGCAGAGTGGATAGGGAGAGAGAACTTGGCAAAGTGGATAGGTAGAGAAAACTTTACGAAGTGGATAGCGAAAGGAAACTTGGTCAGAAAGATAGCAAGAGAAAACTTGACAATGTGGGTAGGAAAAGAAAATTTTACAAGGTGGGTAACAAAAGAAAACTTGACAATGTAGGCAGGAAGATAAAACGTGACAATGTGGATAGGAAGATAAAACTTGACAAGGTGTGTAGTAAGAGAAAATTTGACAATGTCGGTAGTAAGAGGAAACTTGACAAGGTGTGTAGGTAGAGAAAACTTCGCAAGGTTAGTAGGAAGTGAAAACTGGAGACGGTGGGTATGAAGAGAAAACTTGACAAGATGGGTTGGAAGTGAAAATCTGGAATTAAATTGTTGACGTATGTTATGGACATTCCCTATGGACTAAAATGTCACTAAGGTTCGCATCACTACTATAGGTATATAGGAGATAGTTTAAACTCGTCTTCCCAACTCATGTGTCGCAACGGGACCACCAATGGTATTCTATGGGGTCGTCAGATGAAACAGTAAACTTGAAAATATTGATTTCAAAGAAGTGTTTTATTTAGTTTCAAAAAGTGTGAATGATATACTGTTTTAAATATGACTATAACTTATAAATATATGAATAGAAACCATGCAATATGAATATAACCCATACAAATATGGCGCATACAAATACGAATATAACCCATACAAATACAGCACATACAAATAATAATATATTCCATAAAAATATAACACATACAGATATGAATATAACCCATACAAATATATCACATACAAATACGAATATAACCCATACAAATATAGCACATACATATATGAATATAACCCACACAAATATAGCACATACAAATACGAATATAATCCATACTTATATAGCACATACAGATATGAATATAACCCATATAAATATAGCACATACCAATACGAATATAACACATACAAATATAGCACATACAGATATGAATATAACCCATACAAATATAGCACATACAAATACGAATATAACCCATCCAAATATAGCACATACATATATGAATATAACCCACACAAATACAGCACATACAAATACGAATATAATCCATACTTATATAGCACATACAGATATGAATATAACCCACACAAATATAACCCATACAAATATAACCCATACAAATGTGAATATAATCCATGCACAATAGAAAAGAAGGAACCCAGCAGGATAAGAAGTGAAAGACACAACAGGAAGGATGAATTGACAAGAGGATTATGGAGTGATAGATGAGAACAAATGAGACGACAAAAGACTGGTATACGCATGTCAACTTAGCTCAATATACGATCTAGTTTTCTTTATTGTAGTTTTATATTGTTCATTTTCAGTAGTAGTTGTAATACTACTCATAATCGTATATATCAACACGTTTTTGACACCATGGCGGCTACATAAGTAGTTTTTTTGGGGGAAATTTTACTGCAAATTGTGAAGCTTTTTAACGAGTTATAGTTTTAATCACTGCATTACATTTGTAGTGTATTTATTACATTACATTTGTAGTGTATTGACTTTGTGGTCTTCTTCAGACGGTCATTTAGCAATAAGAAGAAGCAATGAATCGAATATTTTCTCAAGAAATGTGACTTTTCAAGTGATCATATCACAGTAATGGAAAATTTGTGTTTGCACCTTTCTATTTTTTTCTTCTTCCATATCTTTAAACTTATTTCTGAACAATTTCTGATATTGCGGACGTGACCCAGCCAACACAATCTATTTATATTGAGTGTTTCCATTACAGATGGTAGCTGAGTGGGGACGCAACACTTCCATGTTGGTGATTTTGTTGTGCTGTTTGATGTTTAAGATTTTGCGCAGACATCTTAGATGAAAGATGTTAAGTCTCCTCTCATGTTTGGTGTAGGTAGTCTATGTTTCAGATCCGTAGTTTAGTGTACTCAGCACTCATGTTTGATATATCTAACTTTGTTTTCAATTTGAGCTTTTATTTTTTCCAAGCTCGCTTTAACAGTCCCCCAAAATGGCAGCTGCTTTCCCGATTCGAGCTTAGCTTAGCACGTATGTAGTAGGCAAACGTTAACAGTATAACAAAATTACATCATATAATGTAAGATCTACTTCGATGTGTTTTCTTTAACCCTATTTGAAAAGCGTTGCTGAAATATTTCGGGTCGTAGGTATTTTTGCAACTTTAATTTGGGATCCGCTGGTCACTTTGCTTCTATTAATGTGGGGTCGTAGGACATTCTGCTCCTAAATAATGGGATCGCGCGTTACTTTGCATATTAAAATGGAGTCGGGACATGACTCCATAAAAGGTTAAGAACTATTGTTTTAATAGTATATATATACACACACACACACACACAATTTAAAAAATAAGTAAATTCGCTTTAAATCCCTTGCTGCCTTAGGCAGCAACCTGTCATAGAAGATGACGATGACTCTTCATGTACTAAGCCGCTGTAACTGTTAGGTGGGTTGGCCAGTTCCTTTCTATCTTGTCTGTACCTCCACTAACTCATGAGTCCACTAATCCATGCGTCAGGTACCTATTTACAGCTGGGTCGACTGGAGGAGTGGTCGTGTCAGGAGAAAAATAACGACCTGGACAATTTTTTTTATTGCTAGGATATGGTTTCGAACCTGGCACGCAGCAAATCAGTGATATCAGCAAGCTCACTATCAACTAGCCTACACGATCCCCGGTAAAACATTGAAGTAAAACATTAGCAAATGAAAAACAATAATAAGATATGCTGTTATTAAAAATAATATATGAATTTCAATACAAATTTGAGATCTTGGATTAAAAGGTCACGGCAATCCTTATATAGACCAACAACAAAGAGTTTCAGAAATAGATATCCAATCACAAATGAGTGCTTGTTCAGACAAGAAACACGGAAGTGACATAGCAAAGATACAAATGAGAAAATTGATGGAAAGAGAAACGTTAATCACTGAAGCAATAAATTAAGAAAGAAAAAACAGGCTTTTGATTGATAGGCCATACATTTAGGAGATTACATAATATGTTTCATTTCAAAACGTTTGCTGTTTAGAAACCCGTAACTCGGCAACGATGTGGTTCACACTCCTGACATTTTCTGTACAGCTCAGTAATCACAATTTGCAAACATGAAACAATTTTCAGCAAAAATGAACGATATGCTTTCAATATGCCCTAACTGCGTTTTATATATATATATATATATATATATATATATATATATATATATATATATATATATATATATATATATATATATATATATATATATATATATATATATATATATATATATATATATATATATATATATATATATATATATATATATATATATATATATATATATATATATATATATATATATAAAGAAAGCAAGAAATATAATCAGAATGTAGTTTCGTATATTTGTATTATCTTCAATATTGTTCATTTGGTTTGTAATAGAAACAAATATATGCAAGTGTTTGTAATAGAAACAAATATATGCAAGTGTTTGTAATAGAAACAAATATGTGCATGTGTTTGTAATAGAAACAAATATGTGCAAGTGTTTGTGAGATTTATGAAGAATTTATGGTGACGCACAATTATTATGTGATACTTTCTACATATTCATGAGGTGAATATAAAAAGAATTGCTTGGTGTGGGTAAAGTTGAAGTGACAGGTGGGTACGATATAATTATTAGTGAGATATACTATTTCGTTGCAGACAGCCGTCGATGGCGGATGAAACTTTCCAATAATGTATTAAACCAACTTCTGACATCTGCAGTACTGCTTGTCTATAAGCGTACAGATATTGCCTTTTTACTGGAACTAATTAAAAGAACCGTGAGGAGGTTTAGTGTAAATGGTCAAGACACTTTCTCGATAAAATCTGCCCCTGGCATGTGTGAAACATAAGGGTTGTGTCTCGATCAAACCTGCCCCTGGCATGTGTGAAACATAAGAACTGTGTCTCTGGATTTTAAACTGGAATGTTTCCTGACAGTCTGTAAAGATGCACACAACGTTCATCATCATCAGTCAATAGTTAACATAGCTTAAGTTACATATTCACGAATATAACAATTTTAACTCGTACAAATCTCTAAGAAATGGAACGACGTCAGGAAATGGTAATTACAATAGAATTTTAAATTTTTAAATTAAAATGACATGTAATATGTTAGATCAGGGGTCGGCAACCTATGGCACTCGTGCCACACTTGGCACGCCAAGCAATTTCAAATGGCACGCAGACTCTTCACGTTTCCTGTATAAATTTGATTATAAATTGATTAGCGGGGTTTTAGCAACAGATCTTCAGAATTATGGACATCAAAATTTGTTGAACCATGGAAGTCTCTGGAAAATTAAAATCTAGAAAAGTCTGCAGCTATTCTCAGCTGTTGGACATCCCTTCCAAATTATTACATCTGTTTGAAGAAAATTGCTTTTGCTCTTCTTTCAGCTTTTGGATCAACCTATTCCTGTGAGCAAATTTTCTCTCACATAAAAGCAGTGCTAAATCCACAGCGTAGTCGCCCAACGCCTGAACAATCAGAAAATTGTGTCAAACTCAAAGTGACAAAGTATGTTGTCGATATTGAGCAACTGGCCAAGACCCTGCAAGGGAAAGGCTCCCATTAATAATAAAAAAAGTTTAAACAAAAATCTTTCAAGATACTCTATTTCTTTTAATGTTGCTTACAACTTTATATATTATTGAATATCACTATATATTAATTAATTAAAATATACAAATAAAATATATGGTAAAATAAGAATATTGACTTCAACTTGTATAAAATGATATGTGATGTTGACACTCTGAATAATTTGAAACCTTAAGCTGGCACACAGTTAGCAAAAAGTTGCCGACCCCTGTGTTAGATCGTGCGCAAAAGTTCCTATTATTGCGAACGTGAGTTAGTGTGCCACTAAACATTTTGAAACTCCCTATACTGTAGCAAGCAAGGTATTGTTCTGTAATTCCAAGATTACATTATAAATATGGATACAAAAATATTAATGAGGAAGAAAGACTGACGAGACTTCCGTATGACTGAAATAATATGGAAATATAAAAATAGGGTAACTAGCACACAAAATGGATGTATTTATTTTACTTTTTTTTAACACCTGGAGATGTGGGTATTACATGATATGAAATTGCCAGGATGATAGCGGCAACAAGTGGGAATTCGATAAAATCATACAGCTATATTAAATACAATCAGGAGATTATGCAAGCTGGAGGATGCAGGATGAGTTTCTGTTGTGTTCATGACCAGAATGCAGGACATGGGAGTGACACGTGGATGAACCAGAGTGCAGAACCTGAGAGTTACACGTGGATGCACCACAGTGCAGGACCTGGTTGCACCAAAATTCAGGATTTGGGAGTAACACGAGGATATATCAGAGTGCAAGACCTGGGAGTGACACGTGAATGAACCAGAGTGCAAGACCTGGTTGCACCAGAATGCAGGACATGGGAGTGCCACGTGGATGAACCAGTGTGCAGAACCTGAGAGTTACATGTGGATGTACCAGAATGCAGGACCTGGGTGTGACGCGTGGTTGCACCAGAATGCAGGACCTGGGAATGGCACGTGAATTGTAAGATATTAGCGACATTTATGAATGAAACTTAGAGACCAACCACACCAGAACATGAACAACCAGTTACCTTAATCTGATGATTATAGTGAGCAGAAGATTGGAGCACCTATGAAAGTGACCAGAGTGCCATGATAATGATCTGATGACTAACTCATGAACTGACTGACTGGCTGACTGGTTGGCTGACGGATTGACTGCAGGCTGGAAGACTGGCTAGCCGACCAGTTGGTTGAGAGGCTGGATGACTGAATGATTTCCTGGCTGACTGAGTGACTGATTGGCTGACTGACTAGCTGACTGACTGTCTGGATGATTGGAATATTCATTGGCTTGCTGACTAACTTGCTGAATGACTGACTCGCAAGCTGACTATAAACATATATAATGGATGTTGAAAACCCGAGCTCCAGACTGAATCGACATAATACTAACTATAATTTATACTCTTTTACTCATAAATACTTTATAGAATGTTTGTGACTTTTGGCTATCTCATTTGTTTGATCATTCTGTCTCCGACGTCATGTGTTCGGACCAGTACTGTAAATGTGATATATGCGTGTACCATCTGTTATTATATGTTATTGGTTTTCATACGATTATTACATGTTTATTACCGTATCTAATAATTGTATGCGACAGTAAGGCAACACTTGAAGCGTGAAAAATATATTTACGTATAATCCCAAACACGTAGGTATAGTAAGTAATTAATGACGTGGAATGATTGGTTGGTTGGTTGGCATCCCCAGGAGTAGAGAACGATTTGCTCTTACTTCCTATGTGCAGGGGGTTGGTTTCTCAGAGCTTTCTTTCATATCTGGGAGACTTCAGCTTTCGGCTTAGTGCAATGCCTATTGAAGGAGCCTTCTACTCAGATACGGTATATGTCACGAGATGGGCTGATAGTTTGACTGGGTCACCCATTGTGTGTCTTTTCTGCAACGAGGCGTTTCGCACCCAGCTAGATATTCCTCGTGTAGAAAGATCATTCCATTACCAACCTTCGTGGCACTAGGTTCCAAACCTAATTTCTTCTGCATGAGCCGTTTTGTGCAATGGGGACAGTTGAAATAGACTCAGTTTTGATACACCTTCCTAGACGAGGGGATGCTTTGCCAAACACGTCAGGGATTTGACATGTGCGTTTCTCACGCACTCGCCTCGTTGGTCTGTGATGGCTTTCCAATTCATCGCCAAACGGGGTTTGCGTTTTGACTCTCCGTTATTGCGTTTATCACACAAAGAATAAGGTAGATTGTACATATCATGAACGAGAAGCTTCACAATCAGCAAACAAATATCGTGTACAAAAGGCATCACTCCCCTCTGCGCATGTCCGTGTTGCCAGTCTTGAACTTTGTGTACATGTTACTGCGGTGTCGGTTGTGTCCTGTTTACAACTTGTTTTGATCTGTTCATAATGTGATAGTCATCTTGTGTTGGTGTTTGTAGCTTTCTTATTGACTTGATCATCTATTTTATGTCTTATGACATTGCTGCTGGTTGTTTTGACGTAGAGGTCTCTGAGGAATTGCTGGTCTCTTTGCAGACAATTCGCATTCCATCTATTACATCCACGGACACAAGCCTAAACGTGTTGTCCAGGAGTACAGCAAGAGCACTTATATTTCTGTTTCCAGAGTGCACCACGAGGAGGTACTTATAGGATTTTTATTTTCTAACCCTGGGTCCTCACGAGAGCAATGCGAAAACCTTTGCACCCCTTGGCGTAGAATAATTTAAGCATATCATATAGTACATTGTTTCAGAATCTGTGCGCGTGACATGCGTCCAGTTGCACTACTAGAAACAATATGGAAGTGACAGCGTCGCCACATGTCGAACCTCGATATATTTCGCACAAGGTTAGTTTGTGTGCCTGACTCATTACCTTGTTATTTATCGTGAAGATAATTTTCTATATAAAGAATAATTCTTCTTTCATAACAGCGCCCTAGCCAATTTACCATATATATATTTTTATTTCTATATATGATTTATTATTTGCAGAACGTCGTCCTCACTGCCACTCTGTAAGCCTCTCGTTTCTGTTCAAGCCACCCAGCTTCTTCGAGTGGGATATTCAGAAGGGCTTCGGTGTCATGTGTCCATCATTAGTCTTGTCCTGCCTCTTGTTCTATTTCCCGAATTTCTCCTCCACGATTAATCTTTCCTAAGCATTGTGTCTTTTTATGTCCGAAATATATTAGTTCAGGTTGTTTTTTTTGTTGTTGTGTTTTTTTTAAATAATTTGTGTGGATAGTTTTGAGGAGTCAGTCTTCTTCTATGTTCAGATCTATGCAGACACCTGTCTTTGTTCGTTTTTCTGTCCGCAATATTCTAAGGTCGTTTCTATAACATTTCATTTCAAATGCCGATATTTTATTATCAATTGCAGTGTATATATATATATGAAATCAAGAGAAGACCGACAACACATAGGTAGAAAACAATTTTAAATAAAAATATAAAATATAACCAATGTCGTTAATGTTATATCTTTGGATTGCCTTGTCTGGTGTTCAATTCATCTTCAATTTGACGTGCTTTGCTTTGTCTCGTGTGTATATTTATCCATGGATCTGCGGTAAGATGGAAATATTCCTAGAGAAAATTTATCTTCTATGTTATCAATATTGCTATATGATTGAAAGTGTTGCAACTGTTAAATTGAATGTGATATTGCTTCACAGAAGTACAATACAACAAAGTGATACGTCCCCGTTTTGAGATAGAAATATAAATATCGGTCTAAGGACTAATATCTACAATATTGCTTTGCACTCAAGAAACCGAGCCAGTGTAATGAGAAGGAAAAGACGGATAAGGCGATGGTAAGAAATATCGCGATATTATATCGTCCCGTAACGTGAGTTTTCTGTGGGATTACTTGTGTATTCCCATTTTGCTAGGAGCAGAATCGAGTAATATTGGCTGATCCTATATATTTTGTATGCTTCCTTTATTACAATTTAGTTCTGCTGATCACTATATAATTACTTCTGTCTGGTAGCATATGTGAGCTAGTGTGATAGATCACAAAACTACAAGAAGTGAAATTGATATATCAAAGCTATAACTGTTACATTCAACAATATACATACATATTCATCATTAGGTGTCGTGTTCACAACGAAGGTTGGCTACAACAGACCTCAAACATCGTCTATCTCTTGCCTTAGTGTGCCTTGTGTTAGAATGTAACATTTCCAACTCATGATGTTACCCTCCCACTTGTATTAGTGCATATTTCTTGCTCGCCCTCCGTCGTCTCTGTCTTAAATAAATGTGTGACACCAGTAACATACACCAATTCTGGATTTTACTGATTTCATTTAAGCGTAGTTTCATTACTGGCCTGAATAGAAGGATAGGTCATCGTGTTCTTACTTAAGAATATGTATTCTAGCATTGTTTGTAGGGACGGTACAGACTAACAGAAAGTTGGAATGAAAGGATAGGTCATCGTGTTCTTACTTAAGAATATGTATTCTAGCATTGTTTGTAGGGACGGTACAGACTAACAGAAAGTTGGAATGGAAGGATAGGTCATCGTGTTCTTACTTAAGAATATGTATTCTAGCATTGTTTGTAGGGACGGTACAGACTAACAGAAAGTTGGATATGGGATACACTCTTATTCTGTGATCAGTCTTACATTCTATAGCACGTTTCACTAGCTTTGTCCTAAAACAAATGTATTTTTCTGATTAGCGGTCAAACGTATTAATGTTAATTTATGCACAAGATGTTATTTTTGGTTAGACCCAATAAATATATACTCTATATTTGTGTATCATGTACAGTTTTTATATACGAAGGAAATCCGTTGATCTTTGCCGGCATACTAATTACTCTGTATCACGAAAAGAAAATTAAAATTACCACTTCACCTTTTACCACGTTAGACACAGATTTTGTGAGTTGATAAGGCATACGCTTGTTCACTATTCCAACAATGTGTCCAAAATGTTTGGATATAATACCTGTTAAATATTATCTTTTAAATGATTTGTATGCGAGATACTCGTAACATTGTTAGCCATTAACATTTATTGCTCACATATCATAAACTTTACTCGCAAACTTATTTTTCTTCCTAACTACACACTTTTTGTTGGAATACTTCTGACGGAGAATTTGAGCATCACACCGGATACACAATTAAATATAATCTGTCAAGTATTAGAATACAAAATAGTGCAATATTATGCTTAAATCATGCCATCAGTGTATGATACACCAATCATGTGTAAATGACGTCTTATAATTTACTGCAAAAGATAACATAAGTATGTTTTGAAGTGTGCTAAGAGTAGACGTGTGTTCTATATCGCATATAACAATTTAAAATTGAAACCAATGTTTACATTTTAATTGAAAAAAATAGTTCATGGGGTGTAACATCTCAAATTAATTCACACACATTTCAATGATATGTGCGTTATATATTTGCTGAGATACATCATTTTAAATTTGGGCAAAGCTGGTGAACAGTGCTATAACTTGTTATGTTGAACGTTCATCACAAGTGATGAAGACCATTTGTACATTCACTTTTGAAATTCCGTTAGAGATATATTCTTGCCTATGAGTTCGTAGATGGCTAATAAGTCATATTCGAGCCGCAAATTTCATTGGACAGTTCCCGCATGGAATGACTACCGAAGACGGTTTTTGGTCTATCCGTGACATTCTACTATCCGCTGTTGAACTGCCGCACTTCTCTTTTCACAAGATGATGCACCTTTTTTTTTACTGTAGAGCGCCATGTAGATATATTTTATACAAGATTTTCCCATGTATGTTGGTCAGTTTCAAAGGCTTTCAGTGAAGTCTTTAACGAGTGTTGCAGCGTTTCTTTTGACCACCTTGAGATCATGTACCCTTCTCCAGTTCACCATAGAGAAGTGTCTTTGGCAGGCGATGGTCTGGCATTCTTACCTGCCCAACAAATCTGTGTCCGCATAATAATTGTGGCAATTATAGGGATACCAGATCTATCAAGGACTGTGGTATCCGACCAATAGAGATGGCCTTCCTGTGTGCTGTATGTAGACTTGTTCCAGTAGCCTCCATGATTTTTGTGGTCCATCTTTTATATGGTCTACCTCTGACTTTGTGACCATGGTGTTTATGTATCATACCTATTTGTAACATACTATCTGTTGGTAGTATGGACGTGTGTGAAAACCACTTAATCCTTTCTAATTCTACCTCTAAATAACGCTCCAATTATTCTTCGTAGACGCGCCATTTCTGCTATTACTAGTTTTCTTTTGTCTTGTGCTGTCGTTGTCCAGGTTTGCCACTAGTACCACAGTGATGGAATAATACAATCCTTGAATAATGCAACCTTAGTGAATATGTTGATATTTGTGTTCTTAAAGATACTTGTCATCTTCACCCACATATGGTAATTATAGCTAAATGAAAAAATCGATAAAGATATGAGTCACATACTTGCTGTGTGTGCACTGTGAAGACCGGCGCAAACATGTGGATCGGGTCTGTCCTGAATCACAATACGGTTTTCGGGGAAACCAATCAACAGCAGATATAACCCCAGGGGTGCAGTTGGAAAAAAAGGGAGGGGGTCCTGAACAATTTTTGAGAGTAGTTTATAAGGGGGAGGGGTTTGTTGAAGTCAACAAAAGTAATTTTGTCTATTGTATATCACCAGATGGAGTGGATGATGGTCAGAAAATCAACACTTAACGTTAAGCGTAGGGGTGGTGACTGGGAGCTTTAGTTGTCTATCCAATGCCGATGTGTCGCCTTGGCTATGTTGAATCCGTATTTGTTCATTGATGTCTTGATGTTATCTATCTATCTTGTTCTTGGTCTTCCTTTGGCCCTGTATCCATATTTTCTTATGCTGTATGTTCTTGTCGGTAGTTGGTTATGGTTCAATCTCATAAGGTGTTCAAACCATTTTATTTGTTGATTCTCAATGTATTTTGTGCATGGTTTAATACCGATTCTTCTGATTTCATCATTTCTCATTTTGTCTAGTTTGGTCACACTCATGCTGCTTTTCTCCGACATCTGATCTCACATGTTGCAAGTTTTCTCTGCTTGGCTGCTGTCAGCGTCCATGTCTGGTATTGATAGCAGAGTGTTGGTATAAAAATACTGTTTATCAGTATTTGTGTATACCAATTAAATAGTTAGAATTTGAAAAATATTTGTTTTAAATCTGAAAAAAATAATGTAGTTTTTTTGGGTACTTTTTCAGCGAAATGTTCTTATAAGTGTGAAAGGATGTGGGGTTCAACGTTGCTCTCATAATTAAGCTTTAATGAGGCTTGTCTGATTTCCTGACATTTTGTTGACTAAGGCGGAGGAAAGGAGTCAAAGATTGGTTAAAAACAATTGTTGACCTAATTTATGAACAGTCTCAAATATATTCAAACTGCTTATAACGTGTTTTTTAAAGACATATTTCACCAGTATAGCTAGGATTTAAAAAAGTCACTACAGCCAAAAAATGTTGGGTTGATTACGTCTTGAATAGGATACGCTACCATTTTTTTTTAAAAGCTAGGAAAGGTATAGACTGTATTGGGACTCACGGCAATATTTGTTCATAATCAACTGCTATCGTGACGTGACGATTCTCATAATACATTCATATAACTAGATCCATGGATACCCAAACGTTAATTAACATGGGTAACATCTGTATCAAAACAAGAGAGAGAGATAGAGAGAAATAGAGAGAGATATGAAGATAGAGATAGAAAGATTTAGAGATAGAGAGATCTAAATAGAGATAGAGAGGGATAGAGAGATAGGTATATATATGTATATATATATATATATATATATATAGAGAGAGAGAGAGAGAAAGAGATAGAGGCATTATATATATATATATATGTAGAGTAGAGAGAGAGAAATATAATGTGGAAAATTATAAGCAGATTGTTGTGTAGTGCACAACATTGCGTGACATCGCATGGTGATGTAATCTATTGATATTAAATACGAGTAGTTTCAGCTCCCGGTCATGTTCTTCTTCAACTTTGTAATCCCCCATACACAACAGATTACGACATATATCATATTTCTGACATAATTATGAAAATTACGACATCCAATGACCAGATTGTATGTCTGGGTTAGGTCAAGGGAGATAATTATATAGGCTGTTCTTAGTATGGTGAGGAGTTTTCCCCCTATCGCACTAAGGTACTGTCCGTAAAGTTCATCAACACTTAGACCTACTTGCCAATATTTGGCCCCCTCACATCTTGTCAATAAACTGTCAAGAATCTAAGGACCGTGATTAGTTAAGTGAATTAATTTATGATTGTGCTCCTCTCTTATACACATTTTTTTTGGCAGGTAAAATATAAATTAAAAACTGTATGTTCTTTTATCAGTTTTCGAAACAAATTTCAAATTCAAACAATGTAATTGAAAAATGTAACAATGTAGAGTTTTGTAAAGTAAAGTTGTGTTATTGTAAAGTTTTACAAAATAAAGTTTTGTGTGTGTATATATATAAATATATATATATATATATATAAAATGCCTCTATCTCTTTCTCTCTCTCTCTCTCTCTCTCTCTATATATATATATATATATATATATTAGACGTTAACTTTTGTAATCCTCCCCCTCTTCCTCTTCTCAACAATTGACAGACAACTCCAGAACCCACTCCTACAATTTTTCACGTCATTTATGAACATCCCATAACACACAAAAGTTAAAAAGTCGTAGAGGATTGACTTCACAGTACTCGATTTCCCAAATGTTCTCCGTCATTCTCAACGAAGTGGCTCGGCACTGCCGAGAGTACCACTCATAGCACGTAACTCCGTACATTCATGCGATAATTCACACATCAGGGATCTCCGAAAAACATCCACTTGTAAACAAAACGACACGAGCGAGCCGGATTTGAACCCATAACCTCTTGAACACAAATCGAACAGCTTAATCCATACGCTAGGGAGATCCCCATCCCTTAAAATATCTCGGTCGAACTTACTGGAAGTTCGAAAAACGACCGTATAAATTGTACTGGCGATACATGATACGTGTATTAGTGGCGACTAGACGTCAATAATAGTTGAATACAAGTCGTCTATACAGGACCGATTGAATGATATGTATATCAAGTACAGCTTCAGTGGTTAGCGCACTGGCTTCGCATATGAGTGGTCCTGGGTTCATTCCCCAGTTGAAGCGAAATGTTTTTCAGATCGCAACGGCTCCCGGGTCGACGCAGCCTTAAATGGGTACCGGATTAATCCGGGAAGTAAAGACTGCGAGGGAGAGGAGATGGATAACGCCCTCATTTACAGAGCCTCTGAAATGTGAGATAGCTAACATCTCGCACCCTACAGCATTAATAAATGCTATGGGTTACTTTACTTATTTATATAAAGTATGCTTGTTTTAGCGGATCTTCTAATAAACAGAGACATGTCTGTAAAGGAGAAGTTCCGAAAAAGCTTAAAACAGGTTATATATATATATATATATAATGTGTATTCGACCATCACAAGTGATGATGAACATTTTATTACATCCACTTTTGAACATTAAGTTATAATTATGACCATGCCTAATAGTTTGGAGACGGCAAATGAACCCTATTCGAGCTGTAAATTTCCTTGGACAGTTCGAATATGGAATGACCACTATAGACGGATTTTTGGTTATCTGTGACTTTCTAGCTACTCTCCGTTGTCGAGCTGCAGAATTTCTCCTCTTTTCACAAGATGATGCATTCTTTTTTATTGTAGAACGTCATGTAGATCTATTTTGTGCAAGTTCTTCCCATGTATCTTGGTCTATTTCAAAGTCGTTCAATAACGTCTTTAACGAGTCATTGTAACGCTTTTTTTGGCCACCTTCATATCGTATACCCTTCTCCAGCTCACCATAGAGAAAAGTATCTGTGGCAAACGATGGTCTGGCATACGTATCTAATGACCTGCCCAACGAATTTGTCTCTCAGGATACTGTCAATGCTGGGGATATCAGGTCTGTCAAGGACAGTGTTATCTAGAATCTTGTCTTGCCATCTGATGTTCATAACTTTTCTGAGACAAGTGTGAAAGTGATTAAATTTCCTCATGTGACGTCTATACACAATATATGTATATAACCTTGCCCTGAGAAGAGGGACAAGCTGTACAGACGCACTATTCACACTGAGACAACTAAGTAAATAAGTAATCGAATACAATCGAGATCAAAACACAGTATTTATAAACAAGAAAAAGGCATTCGAACGAGTAGATGGAAACATTCTCTGGGAAACATTAGAAATTTATAATATCAGAGGACAGCTGTTAGATAATATAAAAGTGATATATCAAAGATGCCAAAGCTCAGTAAGAACAACAGATGGAATGACTGAACCTTTCGAAACAAGATACGGAGTAAGACAAGGCAGCGTGCTTTCACCTCTACATTTTCAACATATACATGGACAGAATAATAAAAGAAGCTCACATCAACAAAGAGAAACATATTGCAAATAAACCTGATGAGAAACTTAATAATGAAATGAACTAACCTGTCTACATTCTTATCGAGGTACTATTATTTGACGACGATTAAAGTCTAATTTATAAAGTTGAAGAAAATGTGTAAAACAACATCAATACATTGCTATTAACATGTAAGAAGTACAACACGCAAATTAACGTACAGAAAAATCCAGAACTTATAAAAATTAGCAAATCTGCAACACCAATGGATATAACAATAGATAACACAAAAGTGAAACAAGATAAAGAATTTAAATATATAGGCAGCATTTTTTTTGAAAATGAAAAACTAGACAGAGAAATAGAAACAAGGGTGTCAGAAAGCAAAAACAGTGACCTATTAACTTTCACCATTACTTCTTCACCCAAAACATAAAGGTGGAAATAAAAAGACAGATAATATCTACAATTTAGTACCAACACTCTGCTACCAATGTTAAATATTGTCCTTAGCCTCGCAGCAGAGGAAAATCGTTACATGTGAAATGAAGTGTCTGAGAAAAGCGGCAATGGTTACTAAACTAGATAAAATAAGAAATGAAGAAGAGATTAGGAAAAGAGTTGGTATAATATCATGTATTGAGCATATCGAAAGACAGCAAGTAAAATTGTTCGGTAACTTTATGATAATGAATTTAACCAAATTCCAACAAGTACATATAACAAAAGAATATCTGGACATAAGGCCAAAGGTAGCCCAAGAAAACGTTGGATAGAAAACATCAAAATAGCACTGAACAAACATGGGCAATGCAACTAAGACGAGTAATCTGTCTTGGAACAACAGCTGAAGCTCCTACCACTACTCCTAACGGCAGGTGTTAATACGATCAACCATCGTTCACCTGGGGACAGATAATAGACAACATATAACCAGGATAGCAAAGCGAAATCGAAATTTCAACGAATGATAAACATTCTACAGATTGGAGTAATATCAATGCATACGCGAATTCGAGTGATACGATGTTATATTGAGCAAGTCCTTCTTTTTGGATGCGAAATATGGACATTAAACAAAAGTGTCCACGATAATCTGGAGGCAGATGAGATGTAGTTTTTAAAAAGAATGATGAAAATTCCTTGGACAGCCAAGAAAACTAATGTAGAAATCCTCACAGATGTTAGTGTTAAACGACAATATATCGAAAAAATAGAAGCTGACAATCAAGATTTCTAGGATATGTGATGAGAAAAGAAAAAAAACATGAACATTTAGTAGCCACCGGGCATATCAAGGAGAGAGAAAACAGAGGAAGACAAAGAGAGAAATTTCTGAATGGATTGTCACTGTGGCACAAACAGAAGTCACCAACTGAAATTATTGACAACTCAAGAGACAGAGAGTTGTGAAGAAGCATGATCGCCTACGCTACTCAGCATAGCATTTTATTGATTGACACATAATCAAGTGTCGTATCCCCAACAAAATTTTGCTGCAATGAACTTCCAACATCCTTTCTCTTGCTTTGATCGTACTAGTCTGTAATCTGTTCATCTCGTGATGTTTTTCTCCCACTTGTATCTCTGCCTACATCTTGTTTGCCACACCTCAACTTTACCCTCAAGTAAGGTCTTCGACATGGTGCCATATCTTTTAATATATCAAAATAACTCTATTTAGTTGATGTGATTTGTTTTTCATTTAAAGTATTCCCCCCCCATACGATTATTTGTGTGTACCTCTGTTAGTATTCCTTTCTTTCCACAAACACATACCATTTTATGGAGAAAAAAATGAGTCCGCATTGAACTTGTTGCGTGATTACAAAATGTCTATTTCGTGAGGCAAAATACGATAAAAATATAAAAATGAAACGAATCGAAAACGTTTTATCATTATAGAAAACGATCCTTATGTTTGATATGCTACCTGTCGACCACGATCAATCATCTGGTCAGCCTTCTATCTCTGTTGTGAATTTAGCTGTGAAACTAAAAACCGAATGATGTTAATATTGTTAAATCTTTCGATCTAATTCTCATCTATTCAGTCTCTCTATACAAATAAGTAATACATATTTGAAAATCATTAGAATAAGATTGGTCTATGTTGTACGTTATGTCTTGATTGCATATGATATAACGCAGGGCTATTCAACCATATTTACTCGGGGCCAAAATGTAGAAAATGGGGATCATCACGGGCCAGATTTAAAAAAAAACACATTGAATGATTTTATACATTTAGTTTTTTTATCATTTTGTTTCACTGTTTTAGCAATGAGCCGCGGGTCACTTACTAGGCCTCTGCGGGCCGGATTTTGTCCACGAGCCGCCAATTGAATAGTTCTGTATCGTGTGTTAATAAAAGTAAACGAGAGATCTGATAAATGTTCTCATATCCCAATTCGCGTTGTCTACAATTCTTAAAAAAACAACAGCTGTACTAAACAGAAGTATACATTTTTTACGATAGGAATGGAGACAGGTCTTTTTGATGAAACGTTCCCAGTATTGGCAGAGACCTGTTAACCAGGGTATCTACTATTGCAAGCACACCATGATCTCTCTTTGTTTACTTACTCATATACTCAGCATTATCAGGTGCCATGCCAGCTGGCATAGGCGATCATATTTCTCCACAGCTCACTGTCTCCAGTATTATGTATCAGAAACGTTGTTGTTTCCATGCCGTGCCAGGTTGTTAAACTATCTAATATTTTGTCACGTTGTTACTCTCTGTCTCTGCTGCCCTCAATCTTGCCTGTTGTGACTATGCTCTATAAACCTCATTTCTCATAATGTGGTCAAAGAATGAAGATTGTCTTTTTCTTATATTATTTACTAAACTACGTCTCGCATTTATTTCTTCAACACCTCCACATTAGTTTTCCGGGCACTCCTTGATATTCTCAGAATTCTTCTGTTGAACAAAATCTCTGCTGTTTTTATTTCCCAATTTATTGTTTGTTTATTTTCCAAGAATCGCATCCATATGTTAGTATATGAGTTATATAGCACTACAGAACTCTCTTCTTCGCGTCTAATGACAAGTTTATATTACACAATATATTTTTCATTTTTCTTAATGTTGTTTTTGCATGCCATATTCTGCTTCTGATTTATGTTGAACTTCTTCCATCTGCTGTAATCGTTGTACCTAAATACTTTAATTGGTGGACCTGTTTTAAAACTATATCATTCACTTTGATCTTGCAAGCTGTGATGTTTTGTTCTTTGAAATAACCATTACTTCTATTTTCTTGATGTTTAGGGATAGATCTTTCTCTCTACTGTTTGTCACTATTACATTAATTAATTCTTGAAGTCTTCCTCATTTTTTGCAATCAGAACAGTGTCATCCGCATATCTTAAATTATTTATGTTATGTCCTCCCACCAATATTTCTGGGATATCAACTATTGCACGCATTATGTTTTCACTGTATAAAGAGAACAAGACTGATGAAAGTACGCATCCCTGTCCAACTCCTTGTTTTATTTGTTGAAAGGGGTCAGATTCATTTCCCACTCTTATTGCTGCTGTTTGTTGCCAGTACATTTTCTTGATGACTTTTAAATCCTTACTGTCGATGTTTAAATTCTCAAGCATGTGTATACCTTCACTATGTTTAACTTTATCAAATGCCCTTGTGTAGTCTATAAAACAGAGGTACAGATATGTTTTTACCTCTATAGACCACTCTTATTTTTTCTCAAAAGATATATTGCATTGTTAGTGCCTTCTACGAAAATATATTGTTCTGGGCTTATTTTTGTGTTTATTTTGTTTCTCACTCTCTTCATTATGATTCTGATAAGTATTTTTGTTACTAGGCTTATGAGGATGATCGTACGGTGTTCTTCACAGTCGGTGGTCCCTGGTTATCTTTGGTAAAGCTATAAAAATGGATCTCATTAAGTCATCAGGTATGTGTCCGCTATTATATACGTCATTCAGCAGTTTGGTGATTATTTCTACACCAAAGTCACCTAAAGCTACTAATTCCTTTAATATGGTATTGCCTGGTCCTCGGACTGTGCCATATTTCATGTATATTAGGGCCTCCCTTACTTCGAGTATTGATGGACCCTTGCCATTATCTGGTATATTTATCTCGGGTCTATTGTCATCATAAAGTTCTTTGATATATTCTGACCATCTCTGTACTATATGATCTTTGCCCATTCATCTTGTCCTCTCTTAGATTTTAGACACCATGTAACTGTTTGCGTTCATTTTCCTGTGATAAAATAAATTTGCTTATGTAGTAGTGTTGTATCTTGGTTGTAATGTGATTCAATTCTTGTTCAGCCAGTTTTCTTTTGTTACTGTGCATTTCTGTCTTATGTCCTTATGTATTTTCTGATATTAATCTATGTTATTTTTTATTAATTCTTCGTGTGCTCATTAATTTTTATATATCTTCTGTCATCCATTTTTGTTTTGCTGTATGTTTTACTTTTGGTATTATCTCTTGAGATGTTTGGTTTATCGAATGTTTTAGCATGTCCCATTGATCTTCAATACTTTGAAACTTGGCAATGGCATTGTATCTATTCTGTACAAGTATGTTGTATCTTTCTTTAATGTCAGCATCTGATTTCAATAATGTTAAATCTAATTTCATATTCCTTGGTTCTCTCTTGATCTTCTTTATTCTTATGCAAACTTTCCCCACCAGAAGTATATGAGCACTGTTACAGTCAGCACCTGGTCTTGTTTTCGTAGATCTAATGCTGCATCTATGTCTTGTAGAGACTAAAATGTAATCAATTTGGTTCCGTGTATTATCTTCTGGGGTAATCCATGTACACAGCCTTCTTAGATGTTGCTTGAACCCTATATACCCTATGATTAAATTATGCGCTTGTGCTCACTCTATCAATAAGTCACCTCTTTCGTTCTTAAACCCTCAACCAAATATCATAGTCACATCCTTTATCTCTGTATCACCTACTTTTACGTTTTAAGTCCCCCATCACTATAGTTACTTCATGATTTTTACACTCTTTCATTGCAATTTCTAGTTCTCCTCTGAACTGCTTGAACTGAGTGTATAAACTTGTACAACTAATCCCATGGTTTTCCTGTTAGTTTCACTAATATTACCCGATCTGATATTGCTATGAAACCCTTAATCCGTTTTTCCTGTTTCTTTGCCTAATAATACGCCTACACCTCTCTCGTGTTTTTGTCTATCTGAGTATATGACTTTCAAATTTATCTGATTGTATCTCTCCTGCCCAAGTCCATCTCATTTCACTCATTCCTATGATATTTACTTTCATTCTTTCCATTTCTTGTTTGATGTTGTCTAATTCACCTCTCTGTGATAACTGACGTTCCATGTTGCAAAATTAACACTACATACTCTAGGCTAGTGTTTCACAACCTTTTTTTTAACCATGCCTCACCTATTTTTTTTTCTAAAATCCTGATGCCCCCTATATACCATATGCATAAATTTTTTTGTTTAAAAAATGAATTATTCCCTAAATGAAGCCTAATTACAACTTGTACGAATTGCCCCCCTGAACAATCAAATTGCCCCCCTGTGGGGCGTGGGCCCCACGTTGGGTAACACCGCTCTAGGCCTACGTCTATGTGTCCCATGACTTTCTTCTTGGGAGAATAATGTGGCAGTTTCCCATTGCTTTCCACGTCCTTATGGGGGATACTCATTTATATCCGCTACCTTTAACAAGCTGCAATGGTTACCAAACTAGATAAAATAAGAAATGAAGAAATTAGGAAAAGAGTTGTTAATATCATTAAAAAAAATAATATCATGTATCAAACATATTGAGAGACAGCAAGTAAAATGGTTCGGTCACCTTATGAGAATGAAGCCAAACCAAATACCAATAAGAGCATATAACACAAGAATATCCGGGTGTAAAGCCAAAGGTAGACGAAGAAAATGGTGGATAGAAAACATTAAGATAACCTTGAACAAACATGGACTAAATGCAACCTCGGCGACACATCTGGCTTTGAAACGACAGCTTAAGATACAACCCCTACGCTTAACGGCAAGTGTGAATGCGATCAACAATCATTCACCTGGGAATAGACAATAGGCCTTTAACAATACTTTATGTCGGAACACATGGGTGCCCCGTCCTGCCCAGTTGCAGACATACCACGAATACCTGTGGCTATCGGTCGCTTCCTTGTACGCACCTAGCAAACATTGCGACTGCGATAGTGACGTCTAAACTTTGACTCCCCACCAGGAAATTGATATGTAGACGATAGACAGGTAATCCTCACCACAGGCAATTGTGCATCCGGACCGTTCAGAAAGCATTGGCAACCTACTAAACGTATTTATATTGCCTAGAAAATCACCACAGCCAACAAATGCTGGGTTGATAGCTACGTCCTGGATAGGATATGCTACCAATCTTAAGACGATAGAAAATACGTACGCACTGCATTTTCTACACAGTCCAGTTGTTAGTATGTTACTTTAAAAAAAGAATCACACACTACAAAATCAAATAATCCTCAAGTTTAGACCAAGCGAATAACTTTTATACTGACTATCCAATTTCTTCGTCCATCGGACAATATAACTTGAAAGTAGCACCGGTCCATTAATTCTTTGTGTGTGTGTGAGTGTTGTTTGTTTGCTGTGAAGATATGTTATTTAGTTATGTACGCCTCTCATCCTGGTATCTCCGACTTCAACACCAGTAATTGCTTGGGTAGGACTGTGGTCCTGCTCGATGTCAGGGATTGCCTGACCAATCTTAGTTTCCAGACTCTGTTCGCTGGATTAAGCCCCATCTCCGCTTCAAGAAGTTGGCATCGATGGAGAGTTGTGTTTGAGAACACATTTTTTAGACATGATTCTAATTTGGTTAGATCGTAGGTTTTAGGGACTGTCCATAAATTACGTCAAAAATTAGGAGTGGAGTCAATCAGCCTAGTATATCAATCAAGTGCCATGCCGACTGGCGTAGGCGATCATGTTTCGCCACGACTCTCTGTCTCTTGTGTTGTCAATAAGCTCGGTTGGTGAGCTTCTAACGTGCCACGATACAAGCCCATCTAGTAACTTTTCTCTTTGTCGACCTCTATCTCTTCTCCCTTTGATCTTCCCAGTGGTTATTAAGTGTTCAAGATGTGTTCTTCTCAGCACATGCCCTAGAAACCTTGACTGTCTGCCTCTAATGTTTGATATGATTGATCTTTTTACGCCAGCATCAATGAGAACCTCTGCATTAGTTTTCTTGGCTGGCTAGTATATACATAGTGACAAATGAAATACGCGGCAAAAAATCCAAATCATCACGTATGAAGACTTGCTGTGATTCCACTAGTAGGTCTTTAGTGAAGACGATCATGCATGAAGCCATTACGAAAAGAGGTTCCGTCGTTAACACCGAGGACAGACAACAAGACATACGCTATTTTTCAATGAAGGCCGTTTAAAGAGAAATAAATGTAGACGGAATTGTAGAGGAAAAAAGACAAAAAAGTTTGTAAGGGTGTACATAAAACGCAAACTATGATATGAGAAAACGCATTGAACGTTACTCAGTTACAATTGTGGCATCAATGGAGAAACTTGTCGACAGCACAACATAACCAGGCCATAATTGAGCCGCACAAATGTACTCGTATCAATATCAATGCAGATGAAAATGTTAACAATTGATGGAGGATCATTATCAGAGATAATAGGGAATGATGGCTGGAACAGAGAGACAATTAGACCAGCACGACATGTAAATAATAGCATGGGCAATGATAATATATAGTGAAACGCAGTTTTACAGTCAGGGGACAAGAATGAAATATAATTTTACATATTGATGGCCAAGACAACGAACAGAGAATGATTGCATGTGATAAAACGAATTAACAACAGTATTAGAAGAGGATTACAAACGGGTGGTCAAGTTAAAATTAATTAATATTACACTACGTACATAGTTTACTTTTGTACGCACAAAACTTTAGGTCGCAAGTGTAGTATAATGAGATTAGAGAGCTGATGTAGTCATGGTGATAGCACTAGTTAAAATATTTTGCAGTCGTAGTGTAGTGATTAAATATTTGACGAAGTGATTAGGAGTTGGTATGATTAAGTGATTGGGGAGCTGGTATGATTAAGTGATTGGGGAGCTGGTATGATTAAGTGATTGTGGAGCTGGTATGATTAAGTGATTGGGGAGCTGGTATTGTCAGATTGCAGAGAGGTGTTATTGTAAAGCTATTAGAGAGCTATTATGATCAAGTGATCATAATTCCTTCTGTCGTCTTCATAGCAATCCCCATTACTGTTAATAAGAAAACCAAGCTATTCAAAACTGGTGGCTCTAGTTCGCCGTTATTGATACTGATTGAGAACTTGCTAGTAGTTTTGTCACTTGTCATAATCTTAGTCTTGTTTCCATTTAGAAATATTTTTATTTCACTGTGCTCTTTCATGAAGTTTATGAGGTATTTGAGACCTGCTTGACTGTGTACTAATAATGTTGTATCGTCAGCATATATTAGTTCTGGTATCTTATGACGTCATTTGTTAAGTGGGTCGAAGTTATTTTTGTGTTGATCATTTCCTACATTCCTCACTATGTTCTCTGTACAAATATTGAAGAGATATGTAGATATAACACATCCTTGTCTGACTCTTTTTTTCCACGGTGAACCAATCAGATGTTTCACTATTTACTCTCACGGCTGCTTGTTGGTCTTAATGTTTTCATGAGGCGGATTAGCTGCAGTGGGAAAACCAGGTCCTTCATTATATTACAAAGTTTTTGATGTTGTACACAATTGATTGCTTTAGTGTATTCAATAAAGCATGTGTACGTGTTGACATTAAACTTTCTATATTTCTCTATGATGTTCCACATATTGAAAAAAAGGTCTTTGGTGCCTCTGGCCTGTCTGAAACCTGCTTGAGCTTCATTTACCTCTTCTTCCAGCTTATGTTGTAGTCTTTTCATGATGATACCAAATAATATTGTTCTGACACTTGCATTATATATTCAAGATAAATGTTGAAAGATTAGGGAAAGTATGCAACCTTGACTCACTCCTATATCCGTATGTTTATTTCACCAAATTCACCAATGCTGTTTAAAAAAATAAAAATAGCGTTATTTTAGTAAACAGAGGGATCAGGATGCTTGTTAAGGAAGAACTTCGGGGCCTTGAGACCCTTTCAGTGTGGTATGGCGGTGTAAAGGGAGCAGACGTCAAGTAGGAAGAGACGATAAGTGTGAACGTGATACAGAGAAATATAGGCCAAGGTAGACAAGCATGGTTGTAATAGTATCACCTATGTCCGAACTCCCAACCTCTCGGGAATTGTACCGTAATATGAGAGTAGAGAGTCTCACACAACCTTTTGGGTATAATAGAGAAGTGGACAGACCGGGACACATTAGGACCACTGAAAGCAGAGGGTAGCAATTAACGGGGATTGATATCACATAATGAATCTTGACCCGTCAGTCCAAAAATGTTAATGGCAACTTGAAATACAAAAGGGCCGAACACGCCCAAATTGTACACCGCAGTCAACATTGCCGGCCGGTAACAGAACACAGAGAGATCACCGGATTAGATTCAGACACTTTTAAGTACGTATCGGGATGGATAGGGTGACTATGTATGAACGCATAGATTGGTTGAAAGAGGAGAGCTGGGGGGAATCAGTTGGCAGTTGAGTTTTGGAGTTGAGAGTGCACGGTTGTGCTCGGAACTGGGGAGTCTGAGTTTGGGCCAGCGCCGGACGGGTGCCCGAAGAAGGAGACTCTGTATTTACAGAATAGATCCATATTTTTGGATGCGCTTATTTGGTTGAAGATCCAGAATTTGGATACACGTATTTTGTTGATAGATTCTAGAATACTGGATACACATCTTTTGTTGAAAGATTCCAGCCAAAATTTGGATACGCATATTTGGTTGAAGATCTAGAATATTAGATATACATATCTTGTTGAAAGATTCCAGCAAAATTGGATACACATATTTTGTTGACAGAGTCTAGGTTATTGGATACAAGTATTTTGTAGAAAGATTCCAGAATATTGGATACGCCTATTGTTGATAGATTCCAGAATTATTGGACTGTCATATTTTCTTTGAGAATTGATATGATGTTTTTTTCTTTATTTGACGAATGTAGTAAATAAAGTTCACAATATGGGAATTTGGAGTTACAGAGAGCAACGTCTTCACCTACATGTTAACAACAATGATACGACGAATACACGTTAACATGGTTAGTGTCTATCAGGAATGTAAAGAGTTTCTCCACTAATAGTTGATACACACTATCCAGGAGATGCGTTCCGTAGGCTAGGAGCAAGCAGCGATAATACATCTGCAAGCAGCGATAATACATCTGCAAGCAGCGATAATACATCTGCAAGCAGCGATAATACATCTGCAAGCAGCGATAATACATCTGCAAGCAGCGATAATACATCTGCAAGCAGCGATAATACATCTGCATGCAGCGATAATACATCTGCAAGCAGCGATAATACATCTGCAAGCAGCGATAATACATCTGCAAGGATTGAAGGGCGCGTGAATTTATGGTAGAATTTGAAATATATGCTTTCCCAAACTGTTTTCAATGAGACAGAGAACGGATGATGTAGTAGGGAGGAGACTGTCAGCTATCAAGTTCGTGATGGTGGTAGAAACTGTACGGTTGTTTTCGTGCATGTATTGTCTTTGTAGAACAAGGGATTAGACAGATGTCACAGACCCTCTGACCGAGAGAAACCCTTACATCAGACGAAAACACCACCCTCCCCCTTATCATCCGGCTTGATGACAATGTTGTTACAGTTGCGAAGTTGAATATCGCGAAACTCGCCTAGAGAGATGTTGGAGAGTCTAAGGCGGGTGAAGTTCAATGTCACACTGGGTGTTCTCGATCATGACCGGGTTCCGGTAGAAGCTCTAGGTGTAAATGTTCTAGTGTAGGGTGACAACACTAAACAGGTTCCTCACTTTTCATACCCTCTTCCTTCCCGTTATGCTGCTCCATCTTTGCTTCCTCCGCTATCTATTCGCTATCTCTCCTTTTCTTTCCTCCCTATCATAACCACGTTTGTCTCCATGTTAGATTCGTTGTACTGTTCTTTTATTTGTTCTGATGAAGTCTTTTTAGTCGAAACGTCGTCTATCTCTGTATCTCGTTGTTAGGTTGTTTTATGTTTTATTGTGGAACACATCTACCTATGTTTGTTTATCTTCATATTCTCCGGTAGAAGACTTGTTCACTAAGTTGGACCCCATTCGTGACGTTTTTGATTGTTCCAGTGCTTCTGGTTAGTCAATATTTATATAGGTGGAGTTGAATGCCCAAAATAGCTAAGGCCGACCAATGATTTCACGGAAATAGAAATTAATTCATGTTTATGTTTTAGTTGACAGGTCTCTAACACCGCACAGTCACGACTCGATGTAACTGTCAAGGGTCCGGGATGCACCAGGTTTAGGAGTAGAATCATGTTTGCAGGAAGCATACCCGGAGAATACAACATCGTGTTGGAGATTTATTCACACATTTCACTTTCATGGAAATTGAACCGCAAGCGGCGATGGAATTCATTTATAGTCTGCATACGATTGAAGCATATATATATATATATATAATAACAAATGTAACGTATACAATCAAGATATATTATACAATTATTTATGCAATTATTTATTGCTAGTTGGACTAGTATTATGGCACGGTGTCACAGAAGTCCATCAACCGAGCTTATTGACAACACAAGAGACAGTCGTGTATAAACGTGATCGCGTACACCATGTGGCGTGGCACGTAATTGATTGATATCTTTACATCATTCTCAGTCAGTCTTGAGAGCGACCATTAATTCACACTTTTTAAAATCTGAGCGGATTAGCCTCTTAACACATTAACTATGTCAGATGGATCCATCTTTTGTGAGTGGAATATTGTCTAGTGTAAGAGTATCATTTTCAGGTGTTGTGAAGAGGGTGAAGAGTGTTGTGACGATCGTGCTTTTATTTATTTGAACATCCCAGGTTTGTGCTCACACTTCAATTTTTTTACAATTGTCTCCTGCATTCTCACATTTGTGACAGCTTTGTGTTCTGGTTGTCCAAATACTCAGATCATCTACATGTAGAGCCCTATATATGTTTAGCGCGAATAGCTTTGACAGGTCATCTATAAAAATGATGAAGTGTGGGGGATAGAACTGCTCTCTATGGGAAGCCTTCTGTTGTATTGGTCATTTTGCTTTTATTTCAACGAAATTGACTCGTGCATGTCTTCCCTGGAGTTACTCGTGAATGGCTTCCAGATAGAAACCTTTTTAACCACTGTAGAACTCCAAAAGAAAACAACACAGTCTACCTAGGACTAAAATTTAACTAGATGCTTGCATGCGGATCATATATCGAAGAGAAGGAGAAAACAACACACTCATATCACAAATAATGAAAAAAAACAACACACTCATATCACAAATAATGAAAAAAAACAACACACTCATATCACAAATAATGAAAAAAAAAAACACACTCATATCACAAATAATGAAAAAAACACACTCATATAACAAATAATGAAAAAACACACTCATATCACAAATAATGAAAAAAAAACACACTCATATCACAAATAATGAAAAAAAACACACTCATATCACAAATAATGAAAAAAACACACTCATATAACAAATAATGAAAAAAAACACACTCATATCACAAATAATGAAAAAAACAACACACTCATATCACAAATAATGAAAAAAAAACACACTCATATCACAAATAATGGAAAAACAAACTGAGACAGATTGGGGAGCTGACATAAAAACCATAAGATATATCTACGTTATAAATTCGTCCGATACTAGAATATGGATTGAGCACATATGCAACAGCAGCAAATATAAATATTCAGAATACCCAGCACACAGTGGATTAATATCCTCACAGATATCTGATGATACAATAAAGAAAGGAGGATCTGGGATACAAATACGTATACCAAACACTCCATAAATATCTAAATCGCTACTCGCATATAATTAATCTTAGAAACATAAAAGATACTAGAGGAACAGATACTCAAAGGAGCAAACATAATCTTCTTATGTGACTGTATGTCAGTTCTCAAGACTATTCAAAATGAACATAAAGATCTCCTACCCAAAACAACTGTAAAACATTTAAATCGAATGTCTACTAACAAAAATGTGGTACTGCTGTGGGTCCCTGCAAACTATGGAATTGGCAGAAATTCAAGCAGGTAGAGTCTGACAAAAGCAGGTGTAAAAAGGAAAAATTCCATCTCTTACTCACTGACTAAAGCAAAAACTCTCATCTAAACAAAATACAGATATACATGGAGTCAGAGAACAGACAGAAACTTTCTACAAGACTCCTTCCTAAAGCTGAACAGATCACAGCAAACTACCATTTTTAGGCCCCACACAGGACACTGCAAACTGCAAGCACATCTCTCCAAAATAAAGGTTGTCAAAACTAGGGACAATCTGGGTACATATGTTAAAAGGGTCACCAGACTCCAGAACACAGTACGTACCGTTCACTTTTTGATGACTTGAGAACTAAAACCTGACCCCCAGGAGATAGATCTGTAGTGAAGCCGTGGAGCATAGTCTCCAGTATAAAGACATGCGGACAGGAACTGTAAACATGACCTGAAAAGCCGAATTTGATTATTTCCGTGCATTTCGTGATCGGCCCGTGGTTATTTTAGGCATGAAACTCCATGTATATAAATAGTGAGTAATGGAATATAGACAATTATCAAAAACGTAACGAAGTTTTAATTAATTATGTACAGAGGTCTTCCTACAGCCGACGGTCTCGGGTAGGGGCAACTGTGAGGACTTCCTGCTAACGGCTGAATTCTTGGACGCACCCCTTCTCTCTGTATAGACCTTTGAGCATAAGGAACTGATCGTAGAAGAGAAGATCAACCCATTGATGTGCCTGATAATACATACATCAAATAATGGAACAGTCCCTGTTTGTCTACTTTCATCCATATTGCTTTAAAGACATAAATCGCTGGAGCACTGTAAAATGATGATGCATCTAATGCCGTTCTCATACGCCCGTGCAGAGTTTTGAGTTTGTAAATGTAATTGAACTGCTGATTCTTACGTTCTACTTCAGTCTTTATACATAAGACGAGGAATTCAACCATTCCTCATTGTTTTTATTGCATGACAGCAAAACATTCTAAATTGATGAGTTTCAAATTTCAAGTCTTATAAGGATCTTGTTGTAGTTGTTATAAGGATCTTGTTCTTCATCAAATTCTTGTTGTTCGTTTACTCATGTAACATAATAATGTAATATCCGTTCTTAACTAGCAATGAAGATAAGTCCCAGATTTGTATTGTGCTTTTCTCTGGTGTTTGCCGGCATTATTAAAAAGTCAGATTCTGGCATACAATCTCCTTGTGACAGTTGTAACACGCTATCAGAGTTAATATAACATTCCAAAGTATCTGCTTTTATTCCATTTAGAGCAACACGTGTGCTTAGTTGCAATTTCAACCCTTCGCTCATATAACCACTGTAATTTTGTTGTAATGTTATGATTTCATACAATACGTTCATATTCTTCTTCTTCAGCGTTCATTTTCAAACTTCCTCTGGATCTCTCTTGTAGAAGGACAATGGTTCTACTAGATTTCCAACAGGACGTAGTCCAGAAAATTGAAATGCGTTGTGTCGCCGTTGTATGTGCGAAAATGGACCGACACATCTGTCTTCGGCATACATTCGCTCACATAACCACAATGATTTTGTTGTGAAGTTATGATTTCGTTTTGTTTCTTCTTCGTACAGTTCGCAAAAATTAGTTAGGGTGGTGGTTATGGCCAGTACATGACTAAGAGCAGAGTCAAAACAAGCCTTCATACGCGATTATGATTATTGTCTTGGTTTCCGTTGTCACTATGTATACACTCTGTGCCGTCTTCCCACGCTGACCAACAAAATGTATGGAAATAATGGAAAACATGAAGTATGAAGGCGTGCTTTGAACTTGCATGTAGGCTTTTACAGTCACTATCCACGGTTATGTCCAATCACATTTTTGCACTGATTGTCTCGTCAAACCGACAATAGCAAGTGCGTTTTCGAAAGGTTTACTTGCCCTACACATACAACAAGAACGTCTGTCCAGTTTCCCGTCTGTTATGTGTGTGTGTATATATATATATATGTGTGTGTGTGTGTCTGTGCGTGTATGTCATATCACGAAATCTTTCCAGAACATAATCTTCCTTATGAATTTCCTGAAATCCCCGCGGTCTCTGGCAAATTGTCCCGCCTCCTCTAGCGAAATGTGCATGCATTCCTAAATATCTCTTGTCCAGCGACGTCTTGGTCGACTTTTGCCTCTACTGCTTCTATAACCCCCACTAACAACCCTCTTTCCATACAATCGTCTAATGTACGGATGATAATTGAGTTTATAATGGTCGGCTCTGTTGGGAAAAAAAGTACAGCCTGTCATCATCTTGACAATGTTATGGGTCTCTTGTGTCGAAGTTCTTTATTTTCTTTTATATAAGTTTTTCAAAGAAATTTTCTTTTGAAATTAGGATTTACGTGACATTAACTGTGAGCGAAACCAGGTTCAAACTATGTGAAAATAATACTCACGTGAAAGACAGGTAATGGAGTTCTACTTGATGACGGCTAACACATTATAACTGACAGATGTTTACATGAATTAATATGGTATACACAACAAAACACAGAATATAATCATACAGATGACAATACACATAACATAATCGACGTTTCGGACCAATATGCCTTTTTCAAGATACGCACATAACATACAAACATAAAAATACCACAAGTAGAAATGAATGCACTACAACAAGCGTGTCCGAGTGAAATATGGTAAATGAGATACCGGAAGGATACGAATAGGAAGTACACAAAGATGATAATACAGGTGGAACGAGAGGAACATAACGATGACGTAAATGGCGGCACAAAATGAATAAAGACAAAGACCAATCCGACCGAGAACTAAACAAAAGAGTAGTCGGAATTGAATCCAAATGGTTTGATGGTACCCAACTAAAAAATGAGACGATTTTTTAGGGCGTACCTAGATCTATCATAGGTGGTTCAGGATCTGATGGCAGTGACCTGAATGTCAAGGACACCAAGGTGGCCATCGCCGTTGAAGTGATTAGCCACAGGAGTGGGTGTTCTGTGTTTAATGGCATGCAGGTGGTTACAGAAGCGGTCAGTCAGTCTAAGGCCGCTTCTGTAACCACCTGCATGCCATTAAGGAATGTAGAAAAATTCCGCCCAGTCAATTCCTTGATTTGATCAATCCAGGATTTTCTCTGACCTCATCTCCTCCTTTCAATCTCTGCGTTTCCTTGCAAAACAATTTTAGAAAGGAGTCGTGTTTCGTTACATGTCCAAACCAAACAAATTTACTCCGTTTTAGAATTTATTTATAACTGTTGCAATGCTTAATTTAGATTTATACAATTAGTCGAGTGGATTAATGAAGTAAAAGAGGACGGGAGTTGACATTTCCACTACATTATAAATATCAGTGTTGTGATGCCTCTTTCAGTTACTTTCAGTTACTTTTCAGTTAATTTCAGTTACTAGATTCTTGATTCTTGACTAGAAACTGGCTTCACAGCACGAGGGACATTCCCATAAGTGCTCCTCCCTCCGTTCCAGCAGCCATCCCAGTGTATGTAGACTCAGAGTCCCGGTCAGGTGTTGATTGTGTGATCTTCAGGACTTTACACAAAATTTACTTTTTCTTCCCTCACCTCTAGATACTCCCATTTCTAACATTCTCTGTATGTGTACGTTCTCTGACTCATTGACATCATCTGCATCTTGAAATGAATTTATTCCTGCCTTCATTAAGTCTGCTTTACCTATTCTCAGCAATGTGCCGTCTATCGTCGAATTGCCTGCCAATAAGTCGGCTCTCTCGTTTCCTCTGACCCCAGCATGACCAGGGCAGTATATTCATTTAAAGCTCTAGGCAACCGAGTTGTTCAATAAGTCCCACCATTCTTTTCTTAGCATGAACGTTTCTATCTTGCGCAGTATGCTTTAGGAGTCTGTGAGTATTACCGAGTGTGTTGATGTATTAGTGATCAACCAATTAAGTGCTGCTGTAACTCCCTCTATCTCCATCCTCATGCTCGATTTGACAATGGAATATGCTGAAGATTTCTCAACCAGCTTCACGCCGTTTCTGTAGGCAACAAAATCCCAACCGCTTTTATTTGTGCTTCTGTTAACGGAACAATCTGTTTATATTATTATGTCTTGTGGTTTCGAGTGTAGTTGGGCGAGTTCGTTCACTGTATCCTGAGCACTGATGTCCGTCCATATTCGACACGCTTTATCTAGTTGTATTATTACTTTAGTCAGTGATTTCTTCTCAGTGTCTACCTCCACCCATTCATTGCCCTTTCCTATTTCTTCAAATTCACATACTCTTTGCAGTGTGTCTTTGGCCTCTGCCATCCATGATCTTCCACGCTTGATTCGTTTTCCCTTTGACTCATCTAAACGGTGGTGTAATGAGGGTGTATTCTGTCACTTTAAGGTATGACCTAACTTGTGCTACCTGATGTCGCACTCTAATGCCAATCAAGCAGAAATCTAATTGCAGAGATGGATGTATCTCTAGTACACCCCAGTACCGTTCTCATTGCATCATTTTGGACTTTTCCCAATCTATCGAATTGTGTTTGTGACAGTGTTAGTATGCCGAGGTCATAAGCTATAACAGATAACACCATCACTTGCAGAAGCAGAAAAAGTACCCATTGCTGCACGTCGAAGGTCACGATTACCTTGATTACAGTGATAATTCAGTTACTAGCACTTTATATGATATTATTTATTTCATGTGACAATTCATATACATGTTATATTCGAGATTGGAAGCAAGAGATCCCTTATTCATTATAGCAATATAGATAATGCAGGAATTATAAGAGAATATTCTGTGAATTCTCTTATTATTAAATAAGAGAAATAATCTATTGGAGATAAATGGAAAGTTAATATAATATTTGCAATGAGATTCAATACAGAAAGTGGATTATCTCACCATGTGTGCCGCAATAAGAACTTAACGCTCTGCAATTTTGTAGAAATAAATGATAGGTTAGTGGTTCTCAAACACTTTCGCTAGTGGCTCCTTGTCATGTAAAACCGGGGGTCCCTGAATTCTTGACGGCTGTTGACAAGGGATGGAAGGAGGTCATAATTTGGCAAAGAATTATTGACATAATTTGTGGACAGTCCAACACCGCATCACACTGTCTGCATTATAAGGTTACACTGTGTTAGATTGACAACTAATAATGTTATAAGCAGTTTACAGATGAATGGTGAAAGCAACCATTTTATCCAGAAATTAAATGCATAAAATATAAACAATAGTAATGGCAGCGTCACTTATTTTGGCTGATGCGACAGATCATTGGTTACTTTGCATACCCTTCGTGTCGCCAGCCAATAAAAGCATGGAAAAAAATCGGACAGCCAATATACGCGAAGCTCTGTGAAATCAGCGAACAGGACTATTCTATGATAGTGATTGGATGTTCTAAATGTAAAACGGCAGTATTGTAAGAAACGAACATTTACTAGAACATAACAAAAGGGAACGGCTTTACAGCACACCACTCCAACCAGAGCTTACGGGATAACCTGAAACAAAAATAAACATTAACGGGTTTAAAAGTACACCACTCTAACCGGAGCTTATGGGATCCCCTGAAACAAAAATACATTGCAACAAAGTAGAATTGTGAACAATAAAATGTTATAGCCCCGTGCTGTAATGGAAATGAAAATAAAGTTGTATAATACTGCCTTGTGATGTATTATTATATACAATTGTTTTAATGCCCCACGGACATAATCTGACTTGAGGTCCCTTAATGATCAAGTCTAGGATAGATCAGCGAGCCGAGCCAAACATTACGACTCATCTGCATACATTGGGCTCTGCATTGGTTCCCGGAACATAACAATCACGCAACTTTCAGATTACATTTTACGGCGCCTGCTTTCACAATTACTTCATTTTAAGTCTCCATACTGTCACTTGATTGTGTTGGACCGTATCGTGCATTTGCGGTGACTTCGCGAAGTAAATTAACTGTTTTTATGTAAATACTTTCCATACCATATACGTTTAATCCTCTACCTTGGTCCACTGATTGAAAATTGAAACATAAAGGTCATAATTTTGGAAAAAACTCACTTACTGTAAGCAATAACTGAAAATTTGCCTTTTGCTATATCAGAGCACTAGAAAACATTGCCCGGTGTTGCTCGGGCAGAAACATTGAATATATGCAAATGTTTTTTTATAATGTGCCGATGTATTTGATATGTTTAAGTGTCAACGTATCGACCAACACAGTATTAAAGAAGAATATTACTTTTTAGATCGAACACCCATGGCCACAATCCCTCACACTTTGCCTAACAGCCAATGAATAGCAAGAATGCAAAATACAACAATAAACAAATAATACGCAATTCTCTTCATTGACAAAAAATATAGTAAATTTCAATGTAAGACCGTCTATTATTACGACTATCAAAAGAAAAGTCTTGCTACTTTAAAACGGCTTTCGTAGCGACTGCTGCGATAAATCCGTTCAATGTACATAATAATTAATCATAATTCTGTAACGTGGTTAAGAAAATGCACTCATGCAAAATATGAAGCCTATACGTTAAGTAGATGCGGAGAAAATAGACAATATCAGTGGACAACTATTTATGAACGCACTATATTTTTTAAAGGAGATTATTGCATCAATACTCGATCAATATCGTTTTTTACAGTAATTATCAACTTTTAAGAGCTCTCATAGCGATCATGGGGAGGAGCGGTCAAAATACTTAGTAAGTGACCTGTCAATTTTCGTCCGTTAATTTGAGAAGCCTGTGCGTTATAGGAAAAACATAGCGCTACGGATTTTTCCTTGTAATGGATATATATATATAAAAAGTTTATATATATATATATATATATATATATATATATATATATATATATATATATATATATATATATATATATATATATATATATATATATATATATATATATATATATATATATATATATATATATATATATATATATATATATATATATATATATATATATATATATATATACATATATGTATATATATATATGTACATTTACAGATGTGGATTTATCACGATCACCTGAGTATGCGCATAATAAGAATATAGTCGCCCTCCATCATTATCTTCAAGTGAGCCTCTGTATTGAAGGCGGCTTCAACGGACCTCCACCGTTCCTTGCCTCTTTCTTTGGTTTTGAACGTTGTTAGAATGTATTCATTTCTTTTCATGCTATTTCCCCTACCATTTATATATATGCCTACCTCGTGTTCGCTTCCCCTCTATTTTTCCCTCAGGCCTTCTTCTGCTTTCGTTTTCACGCTTCTGTTGGCTAGCAGGATGTACTGCAAATAACATAATGCGTTGTTAGTTTACATCTCTGCGTCGGTATCTGCGCATTTTAGCATGGCACATCCGACTTCATCATACCTTTTGATCACTAAGACCTACTAGAAGGAACCACCAAAGCTATTTCAAAAGTTCTTTAGCCGCCTCTTACGACATACATGAAGCGTCACAGTGTTACTATTCTTGTCCATCAATTTTGTTTTCTTTCAACTCTCTCCATTATCGATCTTTACAAATATAATTTTACTGTACCTTTTATTGTTGAGGAGTACGAGTACATGAGAGATTTTAATAAGCATTGGGATTAACGGTAGGTTTGCCACCTTATTCTCCGATGCGCTATAGAAAGGATTTTGTTTATTGTATCTCTTAAATATAAACGTTCAATCCAAATCGTGGTTTGAACCTGATATTTCATGGATGTGGAACTGGCGTTCAACCAATTAGGCCACACATTCCATCAACAATAGTACCACTCTGGGAACACACGAGATACCGAGAACACATGGGACACCGGGAACACATGAGATAGCAAGAACACACGAGATATTGGGAACACACGGGACATCGGATACACACAGGACATCGGAAACAAACGGGACAGCAAGTACACACAGGTTACTGTGAACATACTGAATACTGGGAATACGGAACACCGGGAATATACGGAAAACCTGGAACATACGGAAAACCTGGAACATACGGAATACTGAGAATACCGAGAACACCGGGAACACACGGGACACCGGGAACACACGGGATGAAAAGGACTTGAGAAAATTCCACCAGCGGTACTATTCTCAGAAAAGACCAAATACCATATCAACAGGCGCACTGATACAATAATTTGCTACGACTGAAGTAGCTTCACTTAATTTTTTTCTCTATTTGAGGAACTTTGATTTGTACCTAGTCTATAAATTTCTTCTCTCTGCTTGAGGAACACCGATCTTTCTGTACCTAGTCTATAAATTTCTTTTCTCCGTGTATTATATCTCTTCTACAAAATAGATTTATGAAGTTTCCCCAGACATGACCCTTGTCAAGGTTTTAACGATCTCTTTTGAAATATGCATTTCCTTGGTAATGATTGCTCTAAGTATGCATACCATACATGTAACATGCAATAATCATAGCGTATAGGAGTCGTGCTATTTGAATCCAGACTAACAGATAAAAAAAAATAAATTAATCTCTCTGTTGTCCTTTAAACTACTTATTTATTCTGTAGATAATGCTTGCGTGAGCCTTTAGAAAATTTCCACTTTTTCAACAGAACATAGCGACAAATAAAAGTGAGTTTTGTTTGTATTAATTGTTTTGTTAAAAAAAATGACATATTTCTTTATTGTGATCTGTTAAATTTACTGTAGTTTACTTACACACACATATACACGCACACACACGTGTCTCTCTCTTTATCTCTCTCTCTCTCTCTCTCTGTGTATGTGTGTGTGTGTATCAAGTGACATTTTATTTCCTAAATTTGTCTTCGTCGAGGATACTCTGAACGCCTCTGTGAACCGGACAAGAAGGCCTGTATTTATTAAAAACATGTACATACATTCTTCGATGTCGCTGGTCCATCGTCTTCTTGGTTTTCCGCTTCTTCTCTTCTCTGGCACTCTGCCGTTTTGAATCAGCCTTTGGATACCACCATGTCGCTATAAGTATTCAGAATACTGTAGCTTTCTTCTTATGGTAGCATTTAGAAGCCACCATTCATTTAGTTTCATTAATTTCAAAATTTCAATTTCTTCCTTTTTCTCTTTACATGATATTAGTAGGATCTTTCTGTATCACTTCATTTCAAATGAATTTATTCTTTGGGAATAATAGTCTTGTTTAAAGTCAATGTTTCGCATCCATATGTTGCCACTGGGAAAACGCTAGATCTTAAAAGTGTTACTTTAGTATCGTTATTACTACATTGCCATAGATTTTTCATTTGTGTTAATTTGAGTGTTGCAATTTCGAGTATTCTTCTAGTATCGAGTGGACAATCTCCGGAACTGTTTATATTTGTTCCCAGATATTCAAATTTGTTTACACATTCTAGTTCCATATTGTCTATGTTGATTATTGGTTCGATATTTGTTTTATCTGTTGTCATAATTTTTTGTTGTTGTACGTTTAGATTTAGATTTTGGATCTTGCTGTATTTCTTTATTGTTGTGATTAGCTGTTTCAGTCCCTCAGGATGTGTAGTAAGGAGGACTGTGTCATCTGCATATCTTATTTCTGGAATCTTGTACCCACCGATATTTGTTGGATGAAACTCATTTTCCTCTAGTTCTTCTCTTACACTTCTCATTATATTCTCTGCATAAATGGTAAAAAGATAAGGGGATAGAGTGCACCCCTGTCTCACTCCACTTTGAACAGCGAACCATTCAGATGTTTCTCCATCCACTCTTACTGCTGCTTGTTCGTGATATAGTGTTTCAATAAGATGTAGTAGACGTTTAGGGAAGCTCATGTCTCCCATGATGGACCACAGCTGATGATGTTCAACACAATCAAACGCCTTTGTGTAGTCTATGAAACACATATGTAGATCTAAGCTGTATTCTCTATATTTCTTAATTATAATCCTCATGTTGAATATGTGGTCTCTTGTTCCTCTTCCTAATCGAAAACCAGCTTGAACTTCATGAATTTCTGTTTCTAATTTGCGTTGTATTCTTTTCATTATGGTCTGCAGTAGTATTTTGCTGGCGTGACTAATTAGTGCTACTGTTCTATAGTTGGTACACAGTTGAAGGTCTCTTTTCCTTGGCAAGAGTATGTATACTGACGTTTTATATTCTTCTGTCCATATTTTGCTTTTCCATATCTTGCAGCATAAAGTATGGTATATTTGAACACTGGAATCTCCACCGGCTTGTATCAATTCTGGTGTTACTCCGTCGCTAACTTGAGCTTTTCCTTTTTTTCAGATCTCTAATTGAATATGTCAGACCTCTTCCATTGTAGGTTCTGGTTCGTGTTCTAATTCATTACTGCTCTCATTTAGTGACTGGGTTTCTCCTTTATACATTTCTTGACAATATTCCTCCATCCATGTAGAATATCTGTTTTCTATGTAGAATATTGTTAGAGTATTCCCTTTTTTATCCTGTATTACTCGAAGTGCGGGCTTGAAGTTATTCTGTTGGAATGTTCTTATATCATTGAACATAATCTTGCCATTTCCTTGTTGCCGTTTGCTCATCGATTTCTCTGCACGTATTCATTATGTATTGTTGTTTGTCATACCTGACTAGTTTCTTAATTTGTTTTGATAGTCCTCTGTAGTCTGATTGACGTTTATGTAAATAATATATATAAATAGAATAGATGTGAATATTTTTCTTATAATGTAGCGGAAAAAAATACACGTCTTTTCAGGACGAACACTGATCGTCTGTACAAGAGTTCGACGTACTACCGACATAACTATTCATTCATTCATTTTTCTTTTGCGCTGAAGTTAGCGCATAGGGCAGATGTCATATCTCTCCAATTCTGTCTGTTCAAAGCTATCCTGTGCAGTTCAGATAACTATGAAGACTGTATTTTCCACCGGTCAAAATTGCGTATTTCGGAAAGGTGCATAACCGTGCGTTTCTAATTGTGCACATTAAGCGTTTGGAAGACAGATGTGAAGTCGAAATTGTTCATATTATAGATTCAATTACCGAAATAAATAATAGAAACGCAGTAAACTCAATAGCTAGCATACTAATACATTATAAATGTAGAATTAAATAAATTAAACGCCAATAAAAATGAAATAATACTAATTATATAACACGATGTGATATTTTATATAACAATTATTTATTTATATAACACGTACGAGGTATCACTTTTCATGTCTACGTATCAATTAAATTTTTCACTTTTAATTTATCAACCACACTTTTTACTTCTCGTTTATTAATCTAATTTTTCCTTTATAATTTATCAATTTTACTTTTCACTTCTCATTTATCAATCTCATTTTTCACTAATCATTTTTTGACCACTTTTTCTTTTTGATTAGTCAATCGCATTCTTTATTTATCCTTTATTTATCTCATTTCTTTTACTTCTCATTAAAAAATATAATTGTTACTTCTAAATCACCAATACATTTATGACGTCATTTAATTAATTTATCGAATTACGTGTAATGTTAATTAATCTAATTTTACACATCTTTATTCGATATTTTGTTCGTTCCCTTGTATTTTGTAATTCTTACTAATTTTTCCCGGGTATCTTCCATCCATAACTCTCATGTTCATTTAACTTTCATTGCTTTCCAATTTTTCACATATCGTTGCTTGCCGTTGGTTTGTCTGATAGTTTCCGCTTTAAATGTATCTTTCATAACGTTTTATAATTTCTATTAAATTTGTATTGTCGTTCTCATTGCGCACTTTTCAAATGTTCTCACTGTGAACTTCTTATTTCATTTGTTCTCACTTGTCATAATCTTTTATCAATCTGTCACATATTTCCATACAAGATAAACAACACAAGAAATTGAAGAGACGTCAATTCTTGATTCTAGATTTGAAAAAAAAAACATCATAGCAAACGGGGCATTCCCATAAGTGCTCCACTCTATTTTACAACAGCCATCCAAGCGTATGCAGACTCAAAATCCCAGTCAAGTGCTGATTATGTAATCTTATGATCTATCCACATAGAGATAGATAGATAGATAGATAGAGAGAGAGAGAGAGAGAGTTAGCGCACATTCTCACCTCACCCTACGTCACAACCACTACTGTAATTCTTTTTATGTGCACCATATCACTTTCAGTGTCGCCTTCTTCTCTCTGAAATAAATTGGCACCTTATTAAATTGGCCTATCTGGTTTCAATACTGTGCTATCAGCCATTGATGCTCATTCTCATTGGTGCTGGCATAAAAAAATAAATCATATCAAACATTAGGGGCAGACCGTTAAGGTCTGTTAAGGGCATGTGCTGAGAAGAACACAGCTTGAAAACTTAATAACCACTGGAAAGATCAAGGGGAGAAGATACGGGAAACGAAAAGAAGAAAAGTTGCTAGATTGATTAGTATGGCAGGGTAGGAGTTCACCAACCGAGCTTTTTGACAATACAAGAGACATAGAGTCGTAGAGAGACATGATCGCCTACGCATTCGGCATGGCACTTGATTGATTAATTGAAATAAATAAGCAATTCCATAATATTCCGTATTGACTCGCTCCTAATTGCTCAGATTAGAAAACAAAAAAGTTAGTTCTAACCTGGTTTTATGCTTAAGCCGCTCTTGTCATGCTTAGACCGTTCTTGTCTATGTTTGGGCCGTACTTGCGTGGGTGCATTTGCGAAGCGATCGGTTAGCTCCTAATGTCTTGGAATGTCTTTGAATGCTTTTAATATCCCGAAACGGTCTTCTTGTTTTTAACCCTATATTATATATTGTTGATTTTTTTCAACATACCGTTTCGACTCATATATCTTTGTCAGTTTTGTGTTCACTATTTTAACAACTATTTCCATTGAACGAAAGTTGTCGTTAATGTATGCTTGATATTTTCAAGATGATACATGATTTGTATGAAATTCTGCATGCATATAAATTTATCAATGCAATTTGTTCCCAAAAAATTGTATAAATAATTATGTGTATAAATAATTCACAAAGTATATTTTTCTTATTTAATTTCTCTTTAGTTAGTCTTCTACAATGAAATATCAAGTGTTGATACAACTTTAGTAATTTTATGCATTCAGTTTACGTAAAAAAATCTCTGTAAAAATCACATTATAGAGAAATGACACTTGATTAATGGCACCACGATCATATAAACAATAATATACAATATTTCCTATTTATTTTCACATATTTTTCATATATGAACATTATACTATGGCAATATTCAGTAATCATAATTGTATCATGGAAAACCATAAAAAACATAGTGTCCTAAAATGGTAGGTACATTCTCAATCTCCCAAAATAGTAAATAGATTCTTAACCTGCCTAAATTAGTATCTACATTCTTAATCTCATAAAATGGTAGGGATATTCTTAATCTTATATAATGGTAAGTACATTCTTAATTTCCTAAAAGGATAGATATATTCTTAATCTCCTAAAATAGTTGGTACATTCTTAATCTCCTAAAGGGTATGTACATTCTTAAATCTCCTAAAATAGTTGGTACATTCTTAAATCTCCTAAAATAGTTGGTACATTCCTAATCTCCTATAAGGGTTGGTACATTCTTAATTTCTTAACATGCCGAAATGGTTTTCTTGTTTATACTTTGAACAGGCTGGGAGTTCTGAGTGAAACAAAAATAAACGTAATATATTTTACTTGTGTTTGACTATGCGACATCAATTACGTACACGCAGACAATAGTCTGCGCATTAGACTCAGATCCTCTCTTGGGATACATGGAACAAATTTCCCAATGTCTCTCAGTGTCTATTTGAGTTTGTAATACAGACTCGAGTCAGAGTGTTCTTAAAAATACAGTTTCTCTAACTACTCAAGAGTTTGTGTACACTCCTTTGTGTCTTCTTGAGAACACCAAAAATAGAGTTGTGGAAGAACTAGTTGCCAAGATTTGTACACTTCATTTGTGTCATCTTTACACCATCAAAATTATGCGTGTCCACGAACTAGATGCTAAGATATGTGCGCTACATATTTGTCATCTTGAGAACACCGACAATAGATTTGTTCAAGAACTAGATGCCAAGATGTGTACACTCTATTTGTGTCTTCGTGAGAACATAAGAATAGATTTGTTCAAGAACTAGATGCCAAGATGTTTCCTGGATGTAAATGCTGTTGATTACTTGCTCGCTAAACAATGGATACGGTCTCTATCAGTGGTTCTCAACTTTCTCAAGATTAGGAACACAACCATAGAATAATATGCACGCGAGCAGTATGAACGGCACTAATAATGATTATCAGGGCTCTGGTACTAATAATGATTATCAGGGCTCTGGTACTTATAATGATTATCAGGGCTCTGGTACTAATAATGATTATCAGGGCTCTGGTACTTATAATGATTATCAGGGCTCTGGTACTAATAATGATTATCAGGGCTCTGGTACTAATAATGATTATCAGGGCTCTGGTACTAATAATGATTATCAGGGCTCTGGTACTTATAATGATTATCAGGGCTCTGGTACTAATAATGATTATCAGGGCTCTGGTACTAATAATTATTATCAGGGCTCTGGTACTAATAATGATTATCAGGGCTCTGGTAAAAAAGGGGGAGGGGGGTATTCTATCATAAAGAAATAATTTCGCCCTATTCGTGAGCAATTCTTTGATTACTGATAGCTTTTGCTGACCTTTTTTCTTGGGATAAATGTTCAATATTATTGATTATTGCTAAATATCATGTTATTTTATTTTCAGGGAAGGGAATTCTTAAACCATCCCAAACCCTTATATACGGGCTTGATTATAGTTATTCCTAATGTACAGTGAAGTCTGTCTCTTCACAACATTATATCTCAGTGTTGTATGTTATACCAACTACCAACGTTTCACAACATTCTATCTCAGTGTTGTATGTTATACCAACTACCATCGTTTCACAACATTCTATCTCAGTGTTGTATGTTATACCAACTACCAACGTTTCACAACATTCTATCTCAGTGTTGTATGTTATACCAACTACCAACGTTTCACAACATTCTATCTCAGTGTTGTATGTTATACCAACTACCATCGTTTCACAACATTATATCTCAGTGTTGTATGTTATACCAACTACCAACGTTTCACAACATTCTATCTCAGTGTTGTATATTATACCAACTACCAACGTTTCACAACATTCTATCTCAGTGTTGTATATTATACCAACTACCAACGTTTCACAACATTATATCTCAGTGTTGTATGTTATACCAACTACCAACGTTTCACAACATTCTATCTCAGTGTTGTATGTTATACCAACTACCAACGTTTCACAACATTATATCTCAGTGTTGTATATTATACCAACTACCAACGTTTCACAACATTCTATCTCAGTGTTGTATATTATACCAACTACCAACGTTTCACAACATTATATCTCAGTGTTGTATGTTATACCAACTACCAACGTTTCACAACATTATATCTCAGTGTTGTATATTAGACCAACTACCAACGTTTCACAATGTTAAAATAATCAAACTATATAGAATCTTGTGTCTGTATCGCAGACTTGTCTCTGTTCCTCCTCAGTTTGACTATTCTCATAGAGTTCCAAGTGTTCGGGTAGGTAATAAAATACGTGAATACACTCATACTTCAAACGTATGGATGCAGCTGGAACATTTAGGGCAGTGGTTTCGAACAGTTTTCGAATCTCGACCACATTATATAGAAACAAAGTGGCCCAAGTACGAATCTCCACCACATTATATAGAAACAAAATGCCACGAGACTCCTATATGCAATACATTTAAAAATTCCTTTTATTTTAGAGTAAAATATTGTTAGATTTTCCAATAAAATATTTCTCAAATTTGAATTTATCCCACAGCTAATGGAATAACTGAAAATTTGTTGATTGACAAACTTCAGACTGTGCTGTTGAGGTTTCGGTCAATGCCATCGTCAATGTCATTTTGAAAATTTTAATCAGTTTCGTCTTTTTATTTTCAAACGAAGGATGGTTAAATGTGCTCTCTCACAGAGATATGTTTGAGTAAATGAAAGCAAACAATTATGAACATTTCTTTAAAATACATCTATGTTTATTTTAGTTTAAAATTTCAGTCGGCGATTCCACAAACTTCGCGACCACGAATCATGCCGCTCGCTAGTCATGGTCGCTAATCATTATTTAGAGAATGTTTAAAATACTGTGAAATTATTTCTCAGGATGAACATCTGAAAACGGTCATGTATAACGTAGTAACTAAGAGTATATTAGTGAAGAATTGTAAAAGACCGCAGGTCTATTCTGGAGAACCTGTTCAAATTTAATCTTCCTCTTCTGTCTTCGTTCTCAAACTTCTGCAGATTAGCAGGATGTAGTCAGGAGAACGGAATGTCTCACACTTCTGCAGATTAGCAGGATGTAGTCAGGAGAACGGAATGTCTCACACTTCTGCAGATTAGCAGGATGTAGTCAGGAGAACGGAATGTCTCACACTTCTGCAGATTAGCAGGATGTAGTCAGGAGAACGGAATGTCTCACACTTCTGCAGATTAGCAGGATGTAGTCAGGAGAACGGAATGTCTCACACTTCTGCAGATTAGCAGGATGTAGTCAGAAGAACGGAATGTCTCACACTTCTGCAGATTAGCAGCATGTAGTCAGGAGAACGGAATGTCTCACACTTCTGCAGATTAGCAGCATGTAGTCAGGAGAACGGAATGTCTCACACTTCTGCAGATTAGCAGGATGTAGTCAGGAGAACGGAATGTCTCACACTTCTGCAGATTAGCAGGATGTAGTCAGGAGAACGGAATGTCTCACACTTCTGCAGATTAGCAGCATGTAGTCAGGAGAACGGAATGTCTCACACTTCTGCAGATTAGCAGCATGTAGTCAGGAGAACGGAATGTCTCACACTTCTGCAGATTAGCAGGATGTAGTCAGGAGAACGGAATCTGTTATGTCATGTTTTACAGTTTGACTGTGATATATGTGCCGTGCGGCTTGACGTGTCCGACTTGAGTGTGGCTGCCATTTTGAGCCTATACGGTAATGGAACCCTAGTCCACCGTAAGATATCGTTAGTTGCATATTACGACATGCGTGGTAAACAATGTTGTTATTCTTTATTCTCCTTTCCTGTCGCCTGGCTTTATATGGACGAATTACTAGACCATTGCCATTGAAGTACTGGACCGTATTCATTGAACTTTCTCAACCGCGGTGATTGGATGTGCTGGACTGTGATCATCGGATTTACTCGACCGTGACCATTTCTTATAATACTTTGTTGATTCACAAACTTCAGACTAAGCTGTTGAGGTTTTGTTAATGCCAACATCAATGTCATTTTGAAAATTTAATCAATTTCGTCTTTTTATTTTCAAACGAAGGATTGTTAAATGTCCTCTCTCACTAATTTAAAACATTAAAATTTTTAAACTAACAACATTTTCAACTTGGAATTTTATTTGATATTAAAGTATGGCTCAGAAAAACAAACATTGAAAAAGAAACTAGAAGACAGAATTGATGCTTTTGGAAATGGGATGTATAGAATATGAAGAACTTCATGGAAAAATTAAAAAAACCCAGAACAAATAGGTTTTAACACTTCGTATGAAAAAACAAACTATTAAAGGGAATACAAATAAAACAGAGACAGTATTCTGGAAACATTAAAAGACATGACACATTATTGAAGACTTTACTTGAGAGTAAAGTAGAGGGGATGCAATCAAGAGGTAGACATAGATACAAATGGGAGAGAAACATCTGGAGATGAACAGGTTATAGTCTAGCATAGTGCATCACCAAGGCAGGGAATATTGGAGGGCCGTTGCAGCCAACCTCCGTTGCCAAGATTGCACTTAATGATGATGAACTATATTTGTGTTGTAGTCCAGATGTAGACAATTTTACATAGTGTTGGTTTGAAAACAGAGTACGAGTTGTCTTACAGTTAAAGCTCTATCTAGAGTACGGTGTTTTCTGTCACCCTATATCCTAGAGCAACGAAGCAATCGATGTTTCATTACGCTTGCCTGCTTCTCGAAAGTCAGCAGCTGTGTCCAGTTCATCAATTCGTATTTCAGAACTTTTCTGCGATGTCTTAGGAAAAAGGAAATTAGCACAGAAGGGAATGAACCCCTTTTCAATAGTATATTTATGTTGTGTACTGTGTTTATTTTTTCGAATGCTTCAGCATCCGTATAGTGTAACCTAGTACTAATGATGTTTCTGATAATTTTATATTCATGTACTGGGGTCTAGTATCCTGATGTTTCGAACACTCACTACTCCAAGAACTGGGATCTCGTATTATCATGTTTCTAATACTTCGCTTCCATAAACTGAGATCTGGAATTGTGATTTTTATAACATATTAATCTCCATAAACTGAGATCTCGAATTGTGATGTTTCTAACACTTTCATCTCCATAATCTGAGATCTAGTACTGTGATGTGTCTAACACTTTCATCTCCATAATCTGAGATCTAGTACTGTGATGTGTCTAACACTTTCATCTCCATAAACGTGTATTCTTCTGCTGCTGTGACTTGTAGATCGTAACACACATAGACAGAAATTTCACAGGAACATACATTCCTCGAGTAATAGAAACATTTGAACAAGCAAGAATTATTAAGCTTTCGTTGCTACACGTACCATTAACCTTGTGATGTCCATGTACAATAGGCCGTTCGTATAATGAAGTGATAAACATAATTAACGCAGAGACACTGTTAACTCAGATGTATCATAAGCAAATGAACAATATTATTTGAACGTTTCGAGAAATTACTGAAGAGAAAATTTAAAGTTATCAAACGAGATTTCAGTCTTTATGTAAGAAAGATACAAAATATAAAACGTCAGAGTTTAAATATCGTCTGATACAGTTATTTATTTTTGTACCGTAATTCATCGAATCTTCATAATCACACATAAATACATATTGCACCACTCATTATTAAATGCCATCTCTGCAACGAAGGTTGATTGCAACGGGCTTCCAACATCCCCTGTCTCTTGCCTTGGTGGTGCACTCTGTAAGACTGTAACCTGTCCATCCTGTGATATTTCTCTCCCACTTGTATCTTTGCCTACCTCATTACACCACTACAATATATAAATTATCATTACTGAAGTATTCAAAGAATATAGAACCATACATGAAAGAACAATAACAATTTTGTAGTAAGCAGAGAAAAAAAAGTACCAATCAATATGTAGCTTCCGAATGACTTAAACGATCATGAATCTCCAAGAGCATCTGTTCTGACTGCTGTCCAGCAGTTCTGATAGTAACATCTAGTTTGATATAAAATTAGCCTGTCTGGAATTTTCTCCAGTAAAACTATGATTAAATTCAGTAACTTCAAATATGAACATGAAAGAAAAGTATTTTCAATCAGCGGTTCACAAACTATTTATTTGCCGGTTATCTAACGATTAATTTTTTTATCCTTCGTTCCTTGTAAATTGTTTTGTTAATTGCATTTGATCATATTAATTCATAATAATGTTTATATGAACAGTATTTTACCTATGTATTTCTTCTACTTTTGTACGCTTGAAATCTGATTATATTACCAAATGTGCCTCTTCTATATATTTGAATATCACACCCAAACTGTAAACATTTACTTATGTTTCCTTTTTAAAAAAAAGTTAACATTAGATGTTTGAGATGGTATCAAATGATTAGTTGGGAAGGAGAACACACCAGTGTCCTGTTGGAAAAGCGATAAAAGCCAGAAAATGGAGATAGAAAAAGCACACCTTCATAAAGAAGCTGAACAAGACCATGGCTGGAACTCACGGGAAAAAGAGAAGTAAAATCCAGGGAATACCTAGATAAGAACAGGGGATGAAGAGACCTAATAAATTCGATCTCGTGGGTACATTTGAAGAGGGTAGCACAGCATATACTTCTTTGGAGAGCGACAGTTAAATTCTTATGCTCCGCAGGGAACTGAAAGAAAATAAGAGAGATAAACGCGACTTTTAAAAATCTCATGCAGAGGTCCATAGATGTTTACTTAATGTTTGTTTCTCTAGGCAAATGTGTTTACCTCAGTCTTTCGTATTCGTAACATTCTTGAAATATGCACTATGCAGTCTGATGTCTGGGGTGCATGTTCAAAGGCACACAAGGTTGAGTTGCAAATCTTGAACTTTGTATACACGTCACTGTAGAATGTGTTGTAGTACATGTGGCTGTGAGTTGGATGTTATATATGAGTCTATTATATTGGATGTTATACGTTTGGCTGTGGAGTTGGTTGAATGTTATACACGTGACCGCATATATATATATATATGTTATATATGTGGCTGTAGATTTGAATGTTATACATGTGGCTATGGAGTTGGTTGGCTGTTATACATGAGACTGTAGAACTGGATGTTATACATGTGACTTTCGAGTTGTATGTTGTACATGTGACTAAGCAGTTGGATGTTATACATATGACTATGGTGTTGGATGTTATACATTTGACTGTAGAGATACGTGTTATTCGTATGACTGTAGTTTGAATGTTATACATGTGACTATAGAATTCTATGTTATGCATGTGACTGTGGAGTTGGTGGTTTGCTTTTCTTATTTCCTATAGGGAACATAAGACCAATGTCTACGTAAGAAATAAAGTAGAGATGTGTGCAGGAGCCATTGCTTTCAATAGTGAAGCGACGAAAATTAGCATGGTTCGGACATGTATGCAGGCACGATTCCTTGTCAAAAAACAATACTGCGGGGAACTGTCGAGGGTGGAAGAAGCAGAGGAGGACAATTAAAGACATGGACAGACAACATCAAGGAATGGACAGGGCAAGATATTTCCACACTCATCCGCATCGCTGAGGATAGCATTCGCTGGAGGACTCTGTGTGCTGAAGCATCCAATGTGGTACCCCTACGACCCTGAAGGGTTATGGGTTTATTCATGATTGATTGATTTTCTGAGGCAAGGAATGGCAACAATTTATGGTCTATTCATATTTTGGCAGTGTTCGTGATTTGTGATTGATTTTTCAATTTTGCATCTTTTTCCTCTTGAATAAAATGCTTCGGTCGCATGTTTTGTACGTGCCATTTGTTAAATACCACCGAGGCTGATGTTTAATTATATTATATTACATAAGACATTTCATATCGAAACAATACAGAAGTATTATATACATATTTGTTGTATTTACGAGATACTTGTAAACTATTTAACTTACACCTTTGGGAGAACTATTTAACTTACACCTTTGGGAGAACTATTTAACTTACACCTTTGGGAGAACTATTTAACTAACACCTTTGGGGGAACTATTTAACTTACACCTTTGGGAGAACTATTTAACTTACACCTTTGGGGGAACTATTTAACTTACACCTTTGGGAGAACTATTTAACTTACACCTTTGGGAGAACTATTTAACTTACACCTTTGGGAGAACTATTTAACTAACACCTTTGGGGGAACTATTTAACTTACACCTTTGGGGGAACTATTTAACTTACACCTTTGGGAGAACTATTTAACTTACACCTTTGGGGGAACTATTTAACTTACACCTTTGGGAGAACTATTTAACTTACTTACACCTTTGGGAGAACTATTTAACTTACACCTTTGGGAGAACTATTTAACTTACACCTTTGGGAGAACTATTTAACTTACACCTTTGGGGGAACTATTTAACTTACACCTTTGGGAGAACTATTTAACTAACACCTTTGGGGGAACTATTTAACTTACACCTTTGGGGGAACTATTTAACTTACACCTTTGGGGGAACTATTTAACTTACACCTTTGGGGGAACTATTTAACTTACACCTTTGGGAGAACTATTTAACTTACACCTTTGGGGGAACTATTTAACTTACACATTTGGGAGAACTATTTAACTAACACCTTTGGGGGAACTATTTAACTTACACCTTTGGGAGAACTATTTAACTTACACCTTTGGGGGAACTATTTAACTTACACCTTTGGGGGAACTATTTAACTTACACAAACTGGGATGGTAACATCTTTGGTCGTGTTCAATGGGCGATGGTGGCTGTTCTCATAACGCGATAAAACAACAATCGAAAACATTGAAGTTCATGGAGATCTGTACAATGAGAATTTACATTGAGAGAAGAAAAACGAAGAGGCAACCGTGAAGTTTATATGGAAAGATATTATTGAAGCGGTAAAGAGAGTTTCATAATAACAGATTGAGGGATGTAATTTTATATTGATATATAAGTGAAACTAGTGTCTTTTAAGCTCTTCATTCACTCTTTCCAGTTTTTCTTCTGTATTTTAAGTGCTCATAGTGTCGGTTGAATAAATATCGAACAAAGCTTATATTTTCATGAAAAGTCTAATAGCTTTTCAATGATCATATTTTGATGAGGTTATACGATTTAAGAAGGAATGTGTATTTATAAAGAAAACACACTGAAGTGCCTTTTTTATATAACGACTTTCCTATTCATTCTCATACTCCTGCCGATTTACAGGATGTAACCCGAAGAATGGAAAACGATTACCCGTGATTTACAGCGTGTCTGCGATATCTGCGCGTTTCGACCTGACACATGTTACTTCAGAATAATTCCGTAATAGGGTGGGAGAAAACGACCCTAAAAACTCTTGATCCAATTTTTACGAAATGCGTGGCACATAACACACACACAATAAGCTTCACATAATTGATTAGATATATACCAACACACATTAAAATCTTTGTCTCCGTACGGTTTTCCTGCTTTGCCAAACACGATAGTAAATTTATATTAAAATGTAGATGTGTGCAGCTTTTCGGCATAGTAGGTCTCCAAAATGTAGATATTAGCGGCTCAGTGGACATAGTTAAGCTTCACACCATTGGTTAGATTTATACAAACACAATATATATACAAACATATATACACAATATATATTTAGATATATATACAAACACAAACTCAGCTTCACGTCATTGGTTAGATATATATACAAACACAAACTCAGCTTCACGTCATTGGTTAGAAACATACAAATAAACTTCACATCATAAACTTCGCATCATAAACTTCACATCATAAACTTCGCATCATGCCAAATACAAAATATCCACAAACTATAAACCTCGTGTCTATACATATCTAGCAAAAGTACACCCTCACAGATTGAAGACAATTAAACTAAACTTATTTTTTTTAAATGAGAAATATTTTTTCTAAGCCAAAATCGTGTTTTTGTTAAATATATTGTCCCCTTAGGCATCCAAGGATCGGAAGTAGAACAGACATCGACTTTAAAATCTCTAAATTGTTCGTAGAAAGTCGATATTCAACATGGTCTGTAGTAATCTCAAAATCCTATCGACTTGAACGTTCCCAGCAACAGCAATTTATAATAATATTTGATCATATTTGTAGCATTTTAGGAAAATTCAATTTACTGGGCACTCATTGAAGTTCCGATATAGACAATATATATGTCTGTATGTTGTAAGGTTTTCCCACACGTTTGATTGAGAGTTAAAAGTGTCTGATTTTCGCCAACCTTGTTAGTGTAGTGTCTTTAGGCGTGACCAATCTCCAGTATAAGGCATACCAACGGAAATTAAATACGTTTTTGACGTTATTTTGTATTTTATTTATTGCCGTACATTTCGTTGATTTCACTATTTATATATTTTGTGTCACCTGCAATGCCGACCAATCAAATTTACGGCAATAATCTAAAACATTCGTCGGAAGGATCGTTTTGATTCTGTTGGTAGGTCTTATACCGTCAACTAATCACGCTCTAGATGACTTGCCCATCAACCAGGTAACCCAATTTCTTTGTTCACTCGTTATTTGCTAAAAAATATATGTAGTTAAACCAGCCACCAGGAAATATGTGACATGACTCACATTTATCAGACTCAGAGAATGTCACCAATGCTACTATAAAACGTTTCGCTTCCTCTGCCTCAAACAAATGTGATTAACCGTCTATCATATTATTGCCATTTTTTGCATATGATCTTATATTTGGTTTGACCGAATACGTATATACACTTTATTTTGGTGCATCATGTCCAGTTTTTATAAACGAATGAAATCGTTTGATCTTTTTGGCATACTAATTATTGTGTATCGAGAAAAGAAATATGAGAACAATTGAGAGAAAGAATTCACTTATCTTGAAAATATCATCATCGAATGGGAAAAACAGCAAAGAAATGCAACATAGATGCAGCATACCATACCTGATCTTGAGGCAGATGTCTCTTATTTTCAAAAAACAAATATGCAAGCATGAACACCAAAACTGCACTATATAAAGCGATCATCATACCATCATTATGCTACCAATGTCAAACGTGGACTCTAACAACATAATCCAAAAGAAACGTTGTTACAACAGAAATGACGTGTCTATGAAGATTCATCCGAGTAACAATAAGAGATAGAATCATGAACGAAAACATCAGAAGACTAATAAACACAATGACAATCATGGATTACATCAGAAGACAACAGATTAAATGGTTTTCGCATGCTTCCAGAGTACCATCAGAGAGTGTCGCTCAAAAAGTATTACTATACAGACACGATGGATACAAAGCCAGAGGCAGACCTTGCAAATGATGGATTACAAAAATAAAAACATCAACGAAAGCAAACATATATAAAGACATAAAAAAACAATCTCCAGAGAACTCTTCTACCCCTGACTCTGCAAGGCATAAAGGGGTATAAAACGAAAAGAAAAGAAAGAAAGAAAGAAAGAAAAAGAAATGAAACGTCACCACTTCAGACACATATTCTGCGAGTTTATTAGACATAGATGTATTTACTATTATGAAGATGTGTCAAACATGTTTTCATTCGAATACCGCCTGTAGATAATAGATAATCCCGTGCGAGGTTCAATTCTCTGTCAAAATGATCCACCACATTTTGCCTATACATGATCTGTCCGCGATATACTCGTGTTAATCTCATTAAAACAAGTAACATAGTTAAAATATCTCGGTAGTATTTTACAGAAAACGGAAGCCTCGATAGAGAAATAGAGATGCGGTGTTAAAAGGCAAATGCAGTAACATACCAACTGTCACCACTACTTCTTCACCCCAAGATCGAGATGGAAGTTAAAAGACAAATGATATACAGTATATTCCTACCAACACTGTGTTACCAGTGCCAAACCTGGTCTCTCTCATCTTCACATTACAGAAAGATAGTGACATGTGAGATGAAATGCTTGAGGAATGCCGCCGTGGTCACCAGGCTCGATAGATCACGAAATGAAGATATCAGAAAAAGAATAGGTATAATACCTTTTACAGATTACATAAAAAACCTGCAGATCAAGTGATTTGGCCACATTATAAGAATGCAACACGTCAAGTTGCCCGTACAAGCATATAACAAAAAGAGATCAGGGTACAAATCCAGAGGAAGATCACGGAAAAGATGGATAGAAAACGTCAGGGACATCCTAAACAGACACGGTTATAGTACAGACGAGAGCACACATCTGTCTTTAGAACGCAAGCTCGAGCTCCAATCACCTTAACGACAAGAATGGATAACAAACCACCTGGGGAAAGACAATAGACAATTCTCATTAAACTTGGGAATATGTTTTCGTAGTGTGTAGTGATACTGTGTTCAACATTCGACCCACTGCCATTATTTTCTGGAGCATCTGGTACTCATTTCCATAGGATTGGTTGACAGTTTTATAAATATTTCCAGTTGAACTATAAATTGAACTTTGGATCATCGGACTAAGAAGCCAGTGCATTAACAACTGAGCTACCTCTACTATGTATACTCTTGTTCTCTTGTTCTCCCTCTCTTTAGTAGTTTGACATACATGTCTACACAGTAAATCCGGTTCTATTGATAAATGCTGCTGAATTGAAAGCTCCATGGTGCTCCCACACAGCTCTGTGTACTCTTGGATATTGCTTTCAACTATTGTTGCATGTTTAGTTCCCACTAATACATCCAATCACATTGCCAGTACAACATGGACGTTCGGTTATAAAATAACATTGGTAGCATATCATTTACAGGACTTAGCTATCAACTCAGCATTTGTTTGCTGTGGTGATTTTCTAGGCAATATAAATACGTTCAGTAGTTTGCCATTGCTTTCAGAACGGTCCGGATGCACAATTGCCTGTGGCGGGGATCGAACTCGGTAACTTGGCCGTCAGAGACGAGCTCTGTACCACTTCGCAACAGAGCCGGACTATCAGAGTTCGGCACCATAGTTCGGCTATGAAATTTATATTTATCGTTCCTGCTATTTTTGCCCTTACACTTACTATTTGCACACACATGACCCCCACTATCGATCCAACAATTACAAAATGGATACCAAACAGGGGGTACATGTACAACTTTAGGAAGATGGGTTCATAAAGCTAGTTAGTTAGTTATTCCTCTAGGGCCAAAGACGGCACATAAGGCGGATGTCATAGATTTCTATGTCTCGCGTTTCATTACAATGTGTTTTAGGTTTTAATTGTTTCTGATACCGATGGTGAAGCGCTTTCTTGCAATAGTTCTACGTAAGGTCTCTTTTGGTTTTTCTCTTTTTCTCTTTCCCCTTGGTGACCACATCAAATTCATAAAGTAAGTACTCAATTATATTTGAGAACCTTATGGAATTTGGACTGGGAAAAAAGAGATATTATTTCGTTGTGATATTATCTTAAAAGAAAAGGAATCTTTACTTAACTTTTGTGTGTGAAATATTGTGTGAAATATTGTGTGAAATATTGTGTGAAATATTGTGTGAAATATTGTTTGAAATATTGTGTGAAATATTGTGTGAAATATTGTGTGAAATATTGTGTGAAATATTGTGTGAAATATTGTTTGAAATATTGTGTGAAATATTGTGTGAAATTTCCACTACAATTTATCTAATGGAGAACTTCAACTCATCAACACCGACTTCCCGTTTTTGTGGTCTTGATATCCAGCTTCTTTCGGATCGTCGAGGAAAGGGTGAAATGTCTAGATCACAGGTTGTCAAACTTTTTCGGGCCTCTGTCGACTTTGGAAACTTATGTCTAGCCAAATATATGACTTGTGAATAAAACTGTCTGCTGGTTGGTGGGTTGGTTGGTTGTTGAAGGGTCTATAGGCTCAGGCCCGTTGATCGAATGCAATTGTGTGATATATGCATGTGTTTGTGAGCTGTTGTTCTGATCAATATAATGTGTTCCATTTATCTGGCCTTGGAGGGAGAAGCATTTTTTGACGTCATCCAGCGCTGGACATTCAAATAAGTTGTGGTCAACAGGGATGATCGCTCAGTCGACACACTGGAGTGTGTTGAGTTTGTATTATGTTCAGATGATGACTACAATTTTCTTCTCTATTATCTCTTCTCACAGTTTCTTCTCTCTATCTGTCCCTTTACCCTCTTTTCTCCCACACTTTTCTCATCGACGCTCTACTTCCCTCTTCTCTTTCTCTCTTATGCCACATTCCCCATATTTTTTCTTCATCATTAACAAGAAGATAAAGAAAATAAATATTTCTTTTCAAAAATAGTTCTAATTGAGCACCTCATTTCGCTGACCTGATTTACAGAAATAAAATGACTTCGATGAAATACAATTTTGGCATGCAATTTTGTTTAAACTTAAATCGCTAAATCTGGTCTAACAATCGTTATGTTTGACAAATGATAGATATTCAGCTAAGAATGGAGAGGGAAGGGGAGCAGGGGGAGAGGAAGAGAACAGAATAAAAATAAAAATAAAATTAATACGCATAAAATAATAAAATGAGAGAGGGATAACAAGTTTGTCTGTTGGATTCAATTTACCTGAGTTATAAGCAATATATTTATGGTGTCCTTTCGTATAGTAACGATATTTCTCTATAGCTTTATGTCATACGAATATCACTTCGTATCCTCTCAACAGTATGCAATGCCTTTACTGAATCTTTAATGATTTAAATATACTCAAAGGGGTCAGACGTAAATATCTAGAGGAAGCGATATGTGACCTCCATAAGAAGACAGATTCACTGTATAATAGTGGCTATCGACAGTAAAGGCTGACCAGCAGAATAAAAACAAGTCTTCATATGTCGCCATGTTTTAGATGGTTTCTGTGAATTTAGTTGGTCCGAATTGTCAGGCGAAGCGAAATATGTTCATAGTAACTATCTAAAATCACGAAAAAGGTCAAAATCATCACGAATGAAGGGTTTTTGTTTGCTCCTATGCATTTACTGTCGATAGCAACGGTAAAATCATGTGATATACTGAAGTTGTGATTCTGCATGACGATTGGTCACTAGTGAGACATTGAGACCTTCAGCCCGGTGATGGTATGGTTAGTCGCTAGAAAGATATTAAGACCTTCAGCGCGGAATTTGGTCTTATTGTCCATGTGAGACATTGAGACTTTACAGTGTGGAGAAGAGAGACAAAAATAAATAAAGAAATAATCAGGAAAGTAAATAGAGAGGCAAAAGAAACAGAGTGAATATGGCGTTATGGAGAAAAGGAGAGAGAGAGAGAGAGAGAGAGAATATAAGAAATTGAGTGACAGAGAAAGAGATAACTTATGAGAGCAGATATCATTTCAAACCGCTGTTGTTTTAGGTCTTCAATTGAGGAACGGTGTATGTATTCACTTGTGCTAGCCTGTTTATTATTGTGTGTTATGATAACACGTGTTTATTTGTGTTATTTGAATTCCGTAACTGTACGTTTTTATCTAACGGAATGCAAATCTCAACGGCTTCAAAGATTTAAATATAATTTGACACGACAATTAATTAGGTAAAAATCCCGCTCCCCCGTAGTCGGTATGAGAAAACTTATTAAGTTCATATGTTGTTCAGCATAGCGGACCATTGATACAATTGGTTAACCGCTCTCGTCGCTGCACAAATGTCAAATGAACAAATGATGTAATAAGACCTAGAAATAATATTCTTGCATTTCAATCTATGATTACCGTGTTTTAACAGGTTCACTATTCATTCTTATTGTCTTTTACTAATGTCGTGTGTATATATATATATATATATATATATATATATATATATATATATATATATATATATATATATATATATATATATATATATATATATATATATATATATATATATATATATATATATATATATATATCTTTCTATGAGCCAATCGTAGAATACTGTTTATCAGCCTTTCTATTTCGTCGGTCTTGCTTAGCTTAATTGCTAAATCGACCCTCACAGATCTGCACTATTTTTGTTATCGAGTTTGATACCAGTGACTGTGAGTTTAAAAGAACAATTAATCTGTGAAAACCAGATAAAAGACGTGGTCACTCGCAGTTGAAAGCATGTATAATGGTACTTTTTTGCATTCTCTCCCAGAGCAATTTCGGGTATTACTTCTAGTATATATATATATTCACATGCGTTTATATATATGTTAATATTTGTTCGCGTGTGTTGAATTTGTTTGACTTGTGTTGAATTGTACGTTGACTTGTGGTTATTTTGTTTACTTGTGTTTACCTATATGTATTTATTTCCACTTGTATGCATTTTCCACGACAAGCCTTCATGTGGACACCAGACGGAAAAGAAAACAGGGAAGACCAAAAACAACGCTCAGAAGAACATTTATGAATTAATTAAAATCAACAGGCATAAATGCACTAGACCTGCAATCGTTGACAACTGACCGACAGGCATGGAGAACTATGACATCCGCCCTAAACTTGGAAAAAGAGGAACTGACTGTCTGTATGCTTTTGTATTGACTTGTGTTTCCCTGTATTTATTTGAGTTCACTTGTGTTTACTAATGACTTGTGATCACTTGTTTACTTGTCTTTACTAGTCCTCGGTTGTTTTCACTTGAGTTTTCTTGTGTTTACTTAGATGCTTGTATGGTATGGAAATGTTTATGCTACTCTTTTTCAATGTCACAAATTTGAAGAGCAAATGACAACTGTTAACTGACAATGTCGTCAGCGTATTTCCCTTACCAATGTTACCTCCTCTTAATATAAGTTGCTTCTTTTCAAAGCATTGCACACCGCGAAATGTGAATGTTTTTTAGTACTAAATTGATTAGTGGAGAAATTTCGCGTTGCACAATGATACAAGAACGCTATTGCTGGCCATATTCTTGGAGTCACAACAAATAAACAATTGTTTTTACATGTCACTATCTCTCTCGGTATCCCCCCCCCCCTCAAAACTGCCACAATGAAAGGAGATGACACTATGCTTAGAGAAAGGGAGGACACTACAAGGTCCGGAACTCTTGTCAAATTAGATCAAAATAATGGCTCTTTTCGGCAGTCCATTCTTCCAGAGTGTTTCTAATTTTAGTAACATCTTAGATAGAGAGACCGGTGTTAACGCAATTTTGTCTCTGCCGTGTATAATATTCCATGAATACTGTTACTTTCTGTTTACCCACTATCTTCGTGATAGTCATCTTGTTATGTGTTTACAGCAGGGACAACCACAAGAGTCGAACTCCTTACGAAAAGTCTGTAGAAAGCATTTTTTTGTTTGTTTATCTATCAGTTTGTGTTATAGTGCTATTAGCCCTCACATTTCACCTTATTTTCATGTTAGTGTTGCTGAATTCATGCATAATTCACATGTTCTCTTAATTTCATGATATTGTTTCTGAATTCAAGCATAATTCATAATATTCATATGTTAGTGTTCCTGAATTCATGCACATTTCAGCTTATTTCCATAATATTATTTGTAAGCTGATTCATAATAACTAAATTTTCCGAAAATTTAGTATCTCCCTTTGAGTTTGGTAAATGACGTTTCTAATTACGCCTATTTGTGTGGAAAAATTCAGGCTGGTTTCTATGGTGTTACATAGCACGGCACACATGTTGTCTCTAACATAAAAACACAATGTGCACTAAATAAATGTAATACTATTATATAACATAATTAGATCTGTAATTGTTCTTCTTGATTCTTAATTAGAAAACTGGCCTAATAGCACGTGGGGCATTCCCATAAATGATCCGCCCTCTATTCCAGCAGCCATTCGACTTGATGGTGTTTCGAGTCCAATGCCGCCGAAACAGACGTCGACATCAGGGCACAACTCTGAACCTTGCGACATGTTTCTTTGCCCACCCACGCCGTGCCCGTAACTAGTTCAACCACAACGTCGGTCCGTCGGAACAACATGGTAACTGTTATCGAAGGTTACGACTACGGGTACATCTGTAATTGTGTACAGTTTCACTGCGGCATTCGTTATAGTTTTTAAGTTATTGTAATTGAATGTTTGATAACATACTACGACTTGTATAACTCTAGGATTCGATGTATCGTCTGTTTCTAATCTTGAGTGTAGAAATGAAAATCCACGACGGAATCGCATGAATTTTTGTATAAATATTATATATATATGGAAACAACAATGAAATAATGAGAAAAGAAGTTGTCTGAAAGATTAATATAGAAACGTGGCATAAAGTCATAGACATCACAATGTTGTGTTAACAGGGCCGCAGATATGATTACCTTAAAGAGGGGGATTTTACCATAATTTTAAAAAAAGGTTTCCTGCAGTAAAGTAAACAATTTGACGGGCACTTTGAGGTACTTTTGTGAGAAATCGCTAAGGGAGAGTTTTATAAACATTTTGGCCAAGTTCCTAGTGCTAAAAGCCATGTTCAGAGTTGCTAAGGGAAGGCTTGAACCCTAATAACCACTCCCTTATCTACGGATCTGTGTGTTAATGGGAGTAATATATTATCTAGCTGTACTGGGTATAGTCCGTTCCTATTATTAAATAAAGAAACGAAACCACGGCAGATTTTGTTTTTAAATATTCTAAAATATTCCATATTTGTACGTGGCGTGTTTTTTTGTAGATTGTTGTTCTATAATTGTGTTAGTAAATAGGTTGTTTGCAAAGTCAATTATCCACCATCGTCATACTTCGATATCCAGTAATATAGCATATCATTCCTTGTGTTCTCTTTACTGGAACCCTCTCCTCAATAATTAATCTTCTATGTTCATGTCTCTATAGACGTTTGCGTTAGTTTTTTTGTCATGAATGATTCTTAGAACATGTCTATAGTATTGCATTTCAAATGTTTTTGTCTTTTTCATTGCGGGTGTCATAGTTGAAGATTCAATGATGTTTCATCTGGGATGTGTTTTGTAGGACCATTGCTAAATCAGTTTCATTACAGCAATTCCCTGTGTTAATTGACCATGAAGACTTTAAATTGTCGTCTTGTAGTTGATCCATCTCAATGACTATAGCAGGTACGAGTTCATCTCTGCTGATATGCATTAATTTTTTTTCTAATTTTCTTTGAAGAAAAGATTTTGAGCCTTGCTGTAATCTTTGACTTGCAAAATCATGTGGGGATTCATGATATTAGGTCAGTGTCATCTGCTTACCCAATTTCTGGAATCTCTGATTCCCTCTGATATTAAAGGGTAGGAACATATTCTAAAGATTGCGCAAAGATATAGATTGAAAGAGACGGATGTGTTTTATAAAATGTGATTGAAAAATTAGCAGACATTGTGAGGTTGTGCTAATGGGAACAAAATTAAAATGAATATAATTTCAGAAGAGAACACGAACAGTGGTACTAACACGAAGTAGCTAAGGAAGAGAGTAGCACCGAGTTATAGAAACACTGAATAGCTAGAGACATAAGAGAGCAAGACAGAGTAATATAATCACTAAGTAACTATAGAAGAGGGTTACTGAAACACTGAATAGATATGTACAATCAATCAATCAATCAAGTGCCATGCCGAATAGCGTAGGCGATCATGTTTCTCCACGACTCTCTGTCTCTTGTCAATAAGCTCGGTTGGTGAGCTTCTACCGTGCCACGATACAAGTCCATCTAGTAACTTTTCTCTTTGTCGTCCCTATCTCTTCTCCCTTTGATCTTTCCATTGGTTATTAAGTGTTAAAGCTGTGTTCTTCTCACCACATGCCCTAGAAACCTTGACTGTCTGCCTCTAATGTTTGATATGATTGATCTTTTTACACCAGCATCAATGAGAACATATGCATTAGTTTTCTTGGCAAGATAGATACATAAGTGAGTAACAACAAGTAACATTAACAATGAAAAATGAATACGTTTAAATATTTTTTTTTTAAATTTACAATTAACTAGAATCATGTGAAGTTTCTTGAATAATGGTGATTGTCCAAGGCGTATATCTACAATATTGCAATAATAAATATGCAGACTAAGAAAAGTTCGTTTGTAAAGAATATCAGAGCAAATACATCTGATGTTGAGAGTACAATTTCACTGCCAGATGAAGGAAACATTGAATGATAAACTCAGAAATTATTAATATAGTAATCATTATTATTGTCATCATCGTTATCATGCAAGATCAATGTTGGCCTAAATGTAGAGAACAGGAACAGGTCATTAAGAAAGTTTTGGATATCTGTGTATGACAAGGCACATTCTGTTCGTCAGACTACATCCTGCTAATCTTCAGGTTTTGAGTACAAAAATAGAAGAAGATACTTATACAATGTTGTTTAGGGAATATTACTAAACATTGTCTTATTTCTATAATAAAAGTATAGTTTCTCTTGTTGATGATACTGGGACAATTTTTCCTCAGTCTGTCCAACCATAGTCAATTTAGAAAACAAAATTGCTAAACTTAATTTGGCTGAAATCTTTTCATCTCTTTTTGCAGTTATTCTAAAATTTGATTTGTGCAAATTCAACAGTGCAAAGTAATTCCAAATCTAACTAAATTATCGCACATGGGAAACAGCGAAACTAGATTTCTATGGAGTTTCGAATGTGTATTTTTTTAAACTTTGCTACACATACTTTATGTGATTAACTGTACAGTACTTCTTTTGTATATTTTTCAGGATTAATGGACGTTACCATGTATAATCAATGAATCATTTTCTCATACAAAGACAAACACACACACAATGCATAGGATTACATAAAAAACATTGATAAATCATACATTAAGTACATCATTGATGTTTTGACATTAAGAACTTGACGTCTACAGGTCACATTTCTAATATACATGTTTTGAATAACATTAAAAAAAATAAAGTAGTTGTATGAATAGTTGTATGAATAGTTGTATGAATAGTTGTATGAATAGTTGTATGAATAGTTGTATGAATAGTTGTATGAATAGTTGTATGAATAGGTGGATGAACTTGTAGTAACTGTATGCATATTATAAATTTTAATTTCTCCATTTTGCTTCTGATTTTTGCTATTGCTATTAGAATTGTGTTATTTTTTTTTGAATTAGGCGTTGCTAGGTCCGGCTCTGTGGCGGTGTGGTACTGAGCGCGTCTGTGACGGCCAAGGTATCGAGTTCGATCCCCGTCACAGGCAATTTTGCATCCGGACCGTTCAGAAAACAATGGCGAACCATTGAACGTATTTATATTTCCTAGAAAATCACTACAGCCAAAATACTACTAAAATCCCTACTATAATCACTAAGAAGACAAAATACTACTACAATCCCTACTATAATCACTGAGAAGACAAAATACTACTACAATCCCTACTATAATCATTGAGAAGAACACAAACAAATAAATATAACTTATTAACATATTAATGAGAGGGCCGATTTATTGGCAGACAATGCGACGATAGACAGCACAATACTGATAAGAGATACAGCAGACTTGATCAAGGCAGTCCCGCCAAAGACGGATGTGTCGGGCAATTGGCGCAAATAAAACGGCGACACAACGCATTTCCATTCTCTGGACTACATCTTACTGGAAATTTAGTAGGACCATTGTCCTGCTATAAGAGATCCAGCGGGAGTTTGAGAATAAACGCTGAAGAAGATCAAGGCAGTAATAAATTCATTGCAAGAGGAAGATGATGTCAATGAGGTTGAGAACGTACACATACAGAGAATGTCAGAAATTGGAGTATCTAGATGGGAGGGAAGGAAAAGTAATTTTTTGAAAGGCCCCGAAGATCACACAATCAACACCTGACCAGAACTCTGAGTCTACATACACTGAGATGGCTGCTGGAACGGTGGGCGGGGTACTTATGGGAATGCCCCACGTGATGTGAAAATAGTTTCTAATCAAGAATCAATAGTGAGAATCGAACTTTACAACTTCCTATATTGAGCTGTATGATTGTGAGAGTTGGGCAGTCTCTGCAGAAATGGAGAGACGATTACAGGCCTCCGAATATAAGTATTACAGACGAATTCTACGAGTCGTGTATAGAACACAAGACAAATGTGTATTAAGAAATAAAATAGTGATCTGAACAAGTTCACAGGAACCATTCCTTTCAATAGTGAAACGACAAAAAATGTGCAGGTTTTGAAAATGTATGCCAACACCATTTCTTGTAAAAAAAACAACAACTAAACTACACAGAACAGTCGAATGTGGAAGTAGCAGAGGAGTATAAAGAAAAGCATGGACAGACAACGTCAAGAATTGGAGAGGTAAAAATTGTTCCTCACTTGTCGACATCGTTGAAGATGTGTGGTGATAGATTCAATGTGATATTCCTACGATCCTGACGGGTTATAGATGTATAAAAATACTGAAATATATAGATAATATTATCTATATTTAACTCTTCCTAATGAACGTGTACAGTGGGATTTATGCTCCTCGTTTGTTATGTGAATGTGTTCTTGATAAAGGTTTTCTGTGCGAAACGCCGGTTCTCGTGTGTTATCATGTATGTATTCAGTTATTAGCAAATCTTAATCAAACTGTTTCATAATTTCATCAGTCGGATTTTCAATGTCGCTGCAGATAAATTATCGATTTTGTGACGTCAGTACATTTCAATACCTGTATAGTATAGAGTAATGCTCTAATACTTTCGTAATTATAACCTGTGATATTTCAGGTGACAAGATTTACCAATGTTTCTTGACGTGATATTGGGTATTTCTCGTGATATCGTTGTGAAGTATAATACTTCATCGAAGATACATAACAACTGTGTTTAGAAAGTAATAATTCACCTTTCTAGAGCTTAAATAATGAAGTTTATTTCACATGAAGAGACTTCGTTCTTTGATTTAGTTTTATTTATAATACACGTTTTTGTTTTGATTTTCTGTTTGTTCCTTCTTTTTTCTTGTTGTACGTATCTTCAGTCTTCTTTCCATTATCTATCTCATTTACTACTAACATTTGCTTCTTTTATATATTTCTAACATACAAACTGTCGTTTATGAAATATTTATTTTTTTCCTGACGAAGACTGTTTAGTCGAAACGTTTTCTGTTTTAGTGGTTAGTATATTGTATATTTAAACATTGGCAATACTTCTTACTTTTTTCTGTTGTTTACTTATTCTTTCTTACTAAACACAAGCGTTTCACAAAATAATATTCTAATGTTCTGGTGATATTTTTTAAAGTATATATTTCAGGTGATAACAGACCAAGCACATGCGATTTTCAAAATAATATTTCTATTTATTTCCTAATATTCTCATAGAGTGTGATATTTCACGTGGAGAGACACCCCAAGTATAAATGGTTTACACAGTGTGTTACGTTTAACTTCTTTCCATCACAAGACCACGAGCTAGCATACAATTTGTTCAGCTTTATAGCCCTATATGGACTTCCGCTCACCATTATTACTTCAGCATATTGCGTCATCATGTGTCGCATCTCACAGAAATCAAGACAAAGCAAATGTAAGTCAGCTAATTTGAATTTGTCTTTGATTTCTATCAGAAAAAAATCTTTCACTTCTGTATCGAGTGTTTTACTAATGAATTTGTTTACAGTAGAGAGAAGACATACACAACGCTGACTACCATGCTCTAAACATAGGTGGATTCCTAATCCCGGAACTACGCTACGCAGACAACACAGTACTTCTTTCAAACGATATAAAGGGATTGGAACAACTAATCAAGAACACAAAGAAATATAGCGAAGCACAAAATCTGTATTTAAACACGCAGAAAACAAAAATCATGTCAACAGATATAACAACACAACAACCAAAAATCAGAATAGACAATACCGAGATAGAATGTGTGGATAAATTTGAATACTTAGGAGCAAACATCAACGGTGCAGGAGACTGCATGGCAGAAATAAGGAAGAGATTGGCAATGGCATATTGCAAAATAACACGGCTGAAAAACATATGGAAAAACAACAAAATAGAAACGAAAGTGCTGATGTTACGAACTTTTATTTTTCCGGTTGCAACATACGGCTGTGAAACATGGACTCTAAGTAAAACAGCGGCAAAGAAGATCAACGCCTTCGAGCTGAAATGCTACAGAAAGATACTTAGAATATCATGGAAGGATAAAATCAGAAACTCAGATATTATAAACACACTGAATATTCCAGAGTGTTGGTTACTAAACACAATAACAAAAAGAAAACTACGCCTGTTTGGTCATATAAAGAGACATAACTGTTTAGAAAGACAAATAATGGCGGGAAGAGTACCTGGGTAGAGGAGAAGGGGCAGACCAAGAAGACGATGGACTGACGACATTAAAGATAATATGAATACATCGCTAGAAAATGCAAGCCACATCGCCCAAGACAGAGAGAGGTTCAGAGAGTTCATTGGGAAGACAACGTTCTGGAAGGAATACGTGACATGACACAGTAGAACCACGGCCTTCTAGATATACAAGAGGTCAAAGTATAGGCGTCATAGAAAGGGTCGGTTTTTACCAAAAGTAGTCAGATTTCCCCTGTACAGTATTTACCAAGATCTTCTTCAGATAGCCCTGAAGGATGATCTCATCCAGCATCACTTAACTTGGCTGATGTTACTGATCATTTGTCGTTTTGGATATACTTTGTATTGCCTGCCAACGAAGATGACTGAAAAAAGTTGGAAATGCCAATAGAAGTGAGGCTACATGAGATCAAAGCTCAAACTATCCTAGAGATGTACCGTTTTTTTGTGAGAATGTGTTCACAACGGAAGTATCAGCTAATTTTAGTAACGTTTGCCCCTTTCTGTGACCTGTACTAAGTCCATGTATCTAGAATGAAACTTATGCAATAAAAGAAAAAAAAAGTAACTTCGCACTCTTTCTAATGATGTTGAAATATTGTTTGCATCCATTACTGTTTTCATATCCACAGAAAAAACACCCTCTTACAGACTGGATATTAGTATATCAGCTTCCAGTATAATAGTGGAACTAAAGTTCTTTGGGCTGTATTTCTTCTACCGTGTCTATGACCAAAATACAGGATCTGGGAGTGAAGCTTAGAGTTGCAAGGAACAAACATCAGTCATTCATTAAAATAAGAGTTATCAACCAACACGGAATCGAAACAGTTAGTTAACACATCATGAACGACATATTAATAGTAGATTAGAGCATCAGTGTGCGTGTCCGCACAGCCATGATTATGGTCTGACTAACTAACACGAAACAAAGCTGAGACAAGACGGTTTGAGTTTCAGTCCTTGCCCATTCTATATATATATATATATTGATTGACGTTCGTTAACTTATTTAATCAGTTTCTGTCTCCTGGTTTTGTCTTGCTGAGATTGTGAGATAAGAATGCATGTTGGCTAGCATGAATCTCTACTTATCACCGATTGGTTTATTTCAAATTTGTGTACATAATATTCGAGTATTCATCTGAAGTGAATATTATTACGAATACCATCTCAATATAATCTCTATTTAATTAGGTATGGCTTATACTGTCTAGGTTATAACGCCTATTGAACCGACTGTTTATTCAGTCCTTGACAGATCATTTGCTTTTTTATTGCAATATATATATATATATATATATATATATATATATATATATATATATATATATATATATATATATATAGGCCTAAAGTAAATATGAAAAATATCCCCTTTGATTTGCAATAAAAATTAAGATTAGATTGAGATAATATTCGGATCACTATTATATATTTATATATGGATACATTTAAATAGTGTTTATTATTTGATTTAGACAGAGCTTATGTTAGATGTCAAATAACTATATTATTTGAGAATTTGTGCTAGAATAGCTTCAATAAAGTAGGAAAGTCAGAAATAGATGGTGTTTCTAATTATAAGAAATGTATGCTGTGTATACATATATTGTCATGTTTAGGTGAAGCTAATCCCGATTTCGACGTTTCTGAGTACAGATACTAACACCTATCTCTCTCAGTTGTTATCACGCCCGTGTGTTACCGGGATCTGAAGAGGGAATCAAAGACTAGGAAGTTTCCTACCGTTTCTCACGGGAGGTGAATGCGGGTTTTGGCGAATGCAGGTTTTGGTGAATACAGGTTATGGTGAATGCGGGTGTTGGTGTATGCAGGTTTTGGTGTATGCAGGTTTAGGTGAATGCAGGTTTTGGGGAAGGCAGGTTTTGGTTCGAGATGGTTATCCCATTCCATAGGGGGTCAAAGAGGCACAGAAGCCATGCCGTATTCGGATGTACCGGGCCAAAATGCTTAGATATCGCATCTAAACTGTAAACCATTTTATTACGCAATCCGTTTCCCGCATCTGGTCTACATCCTGCAAATCTGCAGGAGTTTGAGAATGAATGAAGACGAAGACGCTGTCAAGTCAGATATCTAATAAATTGAACATCACAGGGTTGTAAGAATTTGACTATTTCATGTTCAATTTGGCCAGTTCAATTTCCCTTGCTGTGTTTATATTCCCTAACGTATGCTCCAGGAACATAACCTACAGCTGGATCTATTGAAATAGCTGTGGTGTCAGGCGATAATTGACGACTGGAATTTTGCTTGTCTGTACGTGGTTTCGAACCTGGCACGATGTAACCCCTTGATAGTAAGCAAGCCCACCATCAACTAGGCTACCGGTTTCCTCACTATATGCAACATGCAGGGAGTGTTTCAAAATGATGGTAGATGAGACGAAGACAACTCATTCTAATATTACCATTGTTATATTATCAGCACCGACTGGACACTATCATGTTGTTTTAAAATGTCATCTACAGATGAGATCTCCGGGTGCACAGTGTATGACAGAACTGGTAACGAACAAGCTGTACTGAGGAGATCCGGGGTTGGCAATATTGAAAGAGCCAAGGCTAGAACTCTGAAGATGACACTCGTTATTGGTAAGTCTCTGCACGGGTGTTGCTACATCAAAATAAATTTGATTTAGTTATGTCAGGTGAACGTGAACAGTGTCGATCTTACTTGTCTTATTGTTATGTTGTGAATCTGTTCTTGATAAGGCCTTTTGCTCGAAACGTTGATTTTCGTATGTTGTCATGTGTTTTTCCAGTGACTATCAAAACATCATCACCATGTTTCCTAGCTGCGCTGTATGTAAGAGACTCCAGGCGTGACCCTCGACAACATAAGATACATGTGCACTTAATTAATTAAGCTTCATGCGTTCCTTTTCTTAATTATTTTTGTGTTTTTGTTGGCCATTATTTATATACTTGGAATTGCATACTAAAAATATTTCAGACCACTACAAGTATATAAATAGTAACCAACGGAAATTACGACAATAATAAATGAATGTAATGAATAAAAGCCGAGTTTCACAATTTAGTAATGAATAATTAATTCTATCCCGAGGTCTTCTATGCAGATGGCTAAGCTCGAGGCATCAGTGAGAACAAATGTACGTAATTTAATTCTTGAACCAAATATATCATAGTCTCTTCCAATTCTTCATTGTAATTTAAGATCTTCCAAATTGTATAACTTATCATGTTCCTTACTTTAGCAATTTCCGTCTGTGATTTTATTTGCAGCCGTCATTTACAATATATTTCCTGTGTATCAGTGTCTTCTCTTTTCTCTTTGCTCCTTAGATTTGTGTGTGCGTGCTTCTTGGTCAGTGATTTTTAACCTTTTTTTTGTTGGACCTATACCCCTCCACGCTTCTGTGGTACATTTCTTTCGTGGGTCCCTTAGTGCCATAAAAATTAGGGGAAAAATTAATTTCTATGTGTTACCTAGAGTTTATAAGTAACCAAAGTTTTATAAGTTACAAAGACTTTATAAGTTACCAAAATACTTCATAAATTACCAAGACATTATAAATTACCAAGACTTCATAAATTACCAAGTCTTTATAAATTACCAAGACTTTATACATTACCAAATGCTTTATAAGTTACCAAGACTTTATACATTACCAAATGCTTTATAAGTTACCACGACTTTATAAATTATCAACATATTTTATAAGCTTTATTGCCATCATTCTTGTTGTTTATCATTTAAGTAGCCACCTCTCTGTGAACACCCTTCACGGGTTTCTAGTCCACAGATTCCAAATTTTTTGTCATTGCCCCAAATAGGCGCTTCATCGCCCACGCTAAGAGATACTATTCTGGACAACAGTTATCGAACCAGGGGTTGAGGAAAATTGGTCGTTGACATACTTTTCACAAAATGAATGTGAGTTACTATATATAATCCGGTCAATAATAAATCCAACGTCATTCTCAACTCAGTTATGAAAACTAAAATGCACTAATGTCGACTTCATTGTTGTAAGTAATGTTGACTTCGTTTCCAACTAATTTGGACTTTAATCTGTGAAAATAATGTCCACTGGTTCAGTTATTAAATAGACGTGGTGTAATTGCTTTCAACAGATGTCGAATATTTGTCATTGAACCTAATGTCATTCCATTCCTTAAACTTGCTATATACAGCATCTGTTCATAATGTGATAGTCATCTTTTTTTTGGTGTTTGTGGCTTTCTTATTGACTTTATCATCTGTTTTTTTTCTGATGATAGGTGATTGATACATCTGGTTGGTCTTCGGCAGCACCTTCCTTAGCCAGTTGGTCTGCTTTTAGCAACACATGTGAACTAATGTATTCTAGTTCTTACTTCTAGGCAGGAACACATGTGAAGTAATGTATTCTAGTTCTTACTTCTAGGCAGGAACACATGTGAAGTAATGTATTCTAGTTCTTACTTCTAGGCAGAAACACATGTGAAGTAGTGTATTCTAGTTCTTACTTCTAGGCAGAAACACATGTGAAGTAGTGTATTCTAGTTCTTACTTCTAGGCAGAAACACATGTGAAGTAGTGTATTCTAGTTCTTACTTCTAGGCAGAAACACATGTGAAGTAGTGTATTCTAGTTCTTACTTCTAGGCAGAAACACATGTGAAGTAGTGTATTCTAGTTCTTACTTCTAGGCAGAAACACATGTGAAGTAGTGTATTCTAGTTCTTACTTCTAGGCAGGAACACATGTGAAGTAATGTATTCTAGTTCTTACTTCTAGGCAGAAACACATGTGAAGTAGTGTATTCTAGTTCTTACTTCTAGGCAGAAACACATGTGAAGTAGTGTATTCTAGTTCTTACTTCTAGGCAGAAACACATGTGAAGTAGTGTATTCTAGTTCTTACTTCTAGGCAGAAACACATGTGAAGTAGTGTATTCTAGTTCTTACTTCTAGGCAGAAACACATGTGAAGTAGTGTATTCTAGTTCTTACTTCTAGGCAGAAACACATGTGAAGTAGTGTATTCTAGTTCTTACTTCTAGGCAGAAACACATGTGAAGTAGTGTATTCTAGTTCTTACTTCTAGGCAGAAACACATGTGAAGTAGTGTATTCTAGTTCTTACTTCTAGGCAGAAACACATGTGAAGTAGTGTATTCTAGTTCTTACTTCTAGGCAGAAACACATGTGAAGTAGTGTATTCTAGTTCTTACTTCTAGGCAGAAACACATGTGAAGTAGTGTATTCTAGTTCTTACTTCTAGGCAGGAACACATGTGAACTAATGTATTCTAGTTCTTACTTCTAGACAGAAACACATGTGAAGTAGTGTATTTGATGCCGATGAAAGTAACATAAAGTAATACCCTATCACATCATTGAGATGTATAGCGGAATATTGTTTTATAATGTCTGCTTACTTGACCATATGCATACTAAGGGTTTATGTGGTCAGCATCACGCGCTACGACTTTTCCTGAAGATTAGATACCTATTATTTTATTCTGTGTTGAACTACGAGAAATTTGAAGATTACAAAAATATCCAGGAAAATTGGAAGATTGAATCTGCACTACTTAACTTGTACATTAGAGCACTACTGACCTATAAGCAAACGGTCATTCTCAAATTCCCGTACAGTTTATTGCAGCTGGATAATGGTCCTACAACATTTGCAGTAAGATGTAACCCAGAGAGAAGATATGCGTTATGTAGCAATTGTATTTGCGCCAATGGTCTGAGAACTCCGACTTCGGCCATTATATATGTCCTTTAAGTAGAATTTTTACCAATTCTATTGTTGTTCGTCCATCACAAGTGATGATACCTATTTGTTAACATCCACTTTTTAAATTCAGATAGAGCTATGTCCTTGCCTATGAGTTTGTAGATGGCTAATGAGCCCTATTCGAGCCGCAAATGTCATTGGGCAGTTCGGCATGGAATGACCAATGTAGACGGTTTTTGGTTAATCTGTGTTTTTCTAGCTACTCTACGCTGTTGATATGCTGCACATCTCTCTTTTAAAAAGATGATGCGCCCTTCTTTGATTGTGGAGCTCCATGTAATTCTATTCTGTGCAAGTTCTTCCCACGTATCTTTGTCTATTTCAAAGGCTTTTAGTAAAGTTTTTAACGAGTCCTTGTAGCGCTTCTTTTCGCCCCCTTGAGATCGTGTACCCTTCTCCAGCTCACCATAGAGGCGCATCTTTGGCAGGTGATGATCTGGCATACGTATCAGATGAACTGCCCGACGAATCTGTGTCTGCATCAGAATAGCGTCAATGCTAGGGATACCAGATCTGTCAAGGGAAAAGATAGGTATTTTGGGTTTTTTTTTTAGTCATTATCGAGAAGTGTATGTACATTCCATGTTCCTAGAGTCAGTGGAAAAATCTTCTCCTTTTGAGTGAATTTTTGCGGATGTAAAAATGACTTGCACTGGGGATTTTTATTTAAATCAGGAGGAGTTGTGCAAAGCGTCGACCTCACTCTCTTGTCGGACCTCATTTCAAGCAAGTGGCAAGACGAGTGGAAACAATTGGAAGTAAGGTTCGATACAGTGGATGCCATGATTTTCCACGTGTCTTACCATGCCCGATGCAACCATACCACGATACTGACATTCAATTACACAAACGCAGCCGTGTTAAGTAAGACATCGCAACATTACACCAAAACATCCGTGTTAAGTAGGGCAACGTTACATTACGCCAAAACAACCGTGTTAAGTAGGACAACGTTAAATTACACCGAAACAGCCGTGTTAAGTAGGACAACGTTACTACATTACACAAAAACAGCCGTGTTAAGTAGGACAACGTTACATTACACAAAAACAGCCGTGTTAAGTAGGACAACGTTAAATTACATCAAAACAGCCGTGTTAAGTAAAACAATCGCCTTGAACTTAAAACTTTCTGGAAAATTACCCAATTATAAAACCGAGAGTACAACACGACCGCCTTTATCTATATTTATTGTCTCTTCTCTGCTTTTGTTGTTAGACGTCGCAGGATTGAATGACGATCGATTTTAGCGCTATGGTACGTTTGGTCACTTGGTACTCAGTAATATTGTGACGTCTCAGAACTTGATCACATTCTCCTTGGTCTGCTTGTGAGTTCTTCATTGAAACTAAAACACCATCGCTTGTCATTAGAAAATAGAGTGACAAACTCGTACTCCATAAGAGTTTCATCGTCATTATCATTATCACTATCATTATCACTATCATCATCACTATCATCACCATCATCATCATGATAATCACCATCACCATCATCACCATCATCATCACCATCATGATCATGATAATCACCATCATCACCATCATCATCACCATTATCATCATGATAATCACCATCACCATCACCATCATCATCATGATCATCATAATCATCATCATCATCATCACTATCATCATAATCATCACCACCATCATCATCATGATAATAACCATCACCATCATCATCATCACCATCATCACCACCATCATCATCATGATAATCACCATCACCATCACCATCACCATCATCATCATAATCATCACCATCATCATCACTATCATCATAATCATCATCATCATCATCACTATCATTAATGCAATACAGAATTAATTGTATTCTTTAAAGCATACCTTAATACACTTCGTTCTGTATCCACAGTTGATGCCTATATGTTACCATGTTTTTATAACATTAATTGTATTTATGTTACCATAATTTACTGACTATTTCTTTGTATCCACAGTTGGTGCCTACGTTTTATGTTGGACTCCTTACTTTGTCATCTCTGCTTGGTTTTACTTTGACAGGTCTGTACTAGGTTTGAACATCAACGTTTCAGTCCTTCACAATAACATTTGTCATTCATAATAATATTTGTCATTCACAATAACATATGTCATTCACAATAACATATGTCATTCACAATAACATATGAAGACTCATTAGCACAGAAGTTAACGCTGTTTAGAACAATTAACATCAAAACAACATCATTAGAACAGTTAATCTTGTTCTGACAAAAACAACACACATCCATAGAGTAAACCAGTGGTTATTAACGTGGACAATAAGGCCTTCATGGGGGTCAAGAGACTTTCACTAATGGACACAGAGAAAAATTGTGAAAATGTGCTGATTTGCAGGATTTATTTTATTTCTTACATATACTTCGGTATTAAATTCTGTATAACTGATGCACAATATTATTTTGTAAAAATTTGTTTTCTAAAGCCTGTATTCATCTCTTCTTCTCCGCTGTAATTGTCCAACTTTTACATCCGTATAAAAGAATATATGAATTGTTTTAAAGGAATTATATAAGTTGTACTTCACTGCTGTACTTATTCTGCTCTTCCATAAGTTGTACTTCACTGCTGTACTTATTCTGCTCTTCCATAAGTTGTACTTCACTGCTGTACTTATTCTGCTCTTCCATAAGTTGTACTTCACTGCTGTACTTATTCTGCTCTTTCATAAGCTGTTCTTCACTGCTGTACTTATTCTACTTTTCCATAAGCTGTTCTTCACTGATGTACTTATTCTGCTCTTTCATAAGCTGTTCTTCACTGCTGTACTTATTCTACTTTTCCATAAGTTGTTCTTCACTGCTGTACTTATTCTGCTCTTTCATAAGCTGTTCTTCACTGCTGTACTTATTCTGCTCTTTCATAAGTTGTTCTTCACTGCTGTACTTATTCTACTTTTCCATAAGTTGCTCTTCACTGCTGTACTTATTCTGCTCTTTCATAAGTTGTTCTTCACTGCTGTACTTATTCTACTTTTCCATAAGTTGCTCTTCACTGCTGTACTTATTCTGCTCTTTCATATGGTGTTCACTCTGAACATTGCAGCCGAGACAGTTTCAAGTTTAGTCTACATATCATTGCTAGTGCTTCCATCACTGATCACGTAATATCCTAAAGTAAATGTATGGATTCCACTAGAGTTAAACACCTCACTATGTATGCATATCATCTTCTACGATTTTGTTGTTGCATGCTGGTCGATCTGATGTGCCACCTGTAAAACATTCCGATTTTCTTCATGAAATTACATATGATACGATTATAACTACATGATGAATTTGTAAGTCGTAGGATAATTGTCATTGCACTTTGGACACGACCTATTTGCTCCGATCTCCACATCAGTGTGTCCACTATTACACGATGACCGACAGGTCCAATTATTTGTTGGTTGACAAAAATTCTTCTAATGCCGCAGTGGAACTTATTTCTGAAAATTCCACACTTCAAGTCCAGTTCCTTTATTCTCTAAATCAAAGAGGAGTCACCAGTCACAATCATTTCATTTGCCCGATTTGCTTCCTGTAAGGAGTTAAAAATGTCCACATGATCCTTTGTTCAACCACCATACACAGCAGCAGTGTAAGCCAGTCGATCCGCTCTGTCGTTGCCATGAACACCCACATGATCATGCACGAAAATGAATGTGACAAATTCTAGCTTCGACCTCTCGACTATCTCAAGCCACTGTTCTCTCGACTACCTAAAGCCACTGTTCTCAAATGCAATCCATTTGTATTCTGTTTATCTTTCTCATAGTTTTTAAGAATTCAAACAGAGTTGCCTTCTATGTACTTATCCAGTTAGAGGTCTGGGTCACTGTCCTAAGTTCCATGATCAAGCTGCTTATAGTAGCATGTGTTACCGCCCAGAAGGTAGATGACATCTAACATAATTAAACTCCACTAGACAAGTATTCTATTATTTTCACAATACATATGACATGTGAAGTAAATACCGTTCATACATCTAATTTACAAATATATTTTTTTTACAGAAGTTCAGCTCTAAAAATTGACAGCAAAGTTCAGAGAGGACTATTCATATTCGCTGTTTCAAATTCCTGTATTAATCCGCTTGTTTATGGTAAGTGAATCACTTATGCTTATGTAAAGAATTAGTTGTATTTAGTGACGATGATGGAAATTGTTGTTAAAAAAGTTAGTTCCTAGTTCAGAGAGAAAACCGAAAATAATAAATGATTATAAAAGTTAATATGTTATATTTGTGTAGAGTTCTAACATCCACAAGAACCGTTAATTCTTTATAGATTATTAGTGTGAACCCCCATGAATTAACAGCAATGTTGTTCTTGTTCCCTATGTGCAATTGAAAAGTGGAAAGGGTGTTCTCAATAGAACTTTCTCTTATACCATCTAGTAGATTTCGTATCTCCGTGATTTGTAATGCTTCTAGAAGAAAAGTCTTACTCATAAATGGGTCATCTATGTATGCTGAAGGCTTGCCTATCTATAGTAATAACCTTCGAACAGATTAAAACAATCTTTCATACTGTCACACATTATTTCCGTGATTTTCATTGGTCACTGTATATACTTTGTGGCGCCTGCCAACGCGGAAATAATGAAAACATGACGTATGAAGGCTTGTTTAGAATCTGCTCTTAAGCCGTAACTATTCTGTACTATCCTACTATTCTACTATCCTACTATCCTACTATCCTACTATTCTACTATCCTACTATTCTACTATCCTACTATTCTACTATCCTACTATTCTACTATCCTACTATTCTACTATCCTACTATTCTACTATCCTACTATTCTACTATCCTACTATTCTACTATCCTACTATTCTACTATTCTACTATTCTACTATCCTACTATTCTACTATCCTACTATTATACTATCCTACTATTCTACTATCCTACTATTCTACTATCCTACTATTCTACTATCCTACTATCCTACTATTCTACTATCCTACTATTCTACTATCCTACTATTCTACTATCCTACTATTCTACTATTCTAGTATCCTACTATCCTACTATTCTATTATCCTACTATTCTACTATCCTACTATTCTACTATTCTATTATCCTACTATTCTACTATCCTACTATTCTGTACTATCCTACTATTCTACTATTCTACTATCCTACTATTCTACTATCCTACTATCCTACTATCCTACTATTCTACTATCCTACTGTTCTACTATCCTACTGTCCTACTATTCTACTATCCTACTATCCTACTATTCTATTATCCTACTATTCTACTATCCTACTATTCTACTATTCTATTATCCTACTATTCTACTATTCTACTATCCTACTATTCTACTATCCTTCTATTCTACTATCCTACTATTCTACTATTCTACTATCCTACTGTCCTACTATTCTACTATCCTACTGTCCTACTATTCTACTATCCTACTATTCTACTATCCTACTATTCTACTATCCTACTATTCTACTATCCTACTATCCTACTATTCTACTATCCTACTATTCTACTATCCTACTATCCTACTATTCTATTATCCTACTATTCTACTATCCTACTATTCTACTATTCTACTATCCTACTATTCTACTATCCTACTATTCTACTATCCTACTATTCTACTATCCTACTATTCTACTATCCTACTATTCTACTATTCTACTATCCTACTATTCTACTATTCTACTATCCTACTATTCTACTATCCTTCTATTCTACTATCCTACTATTCTACTATTCTACTATCCTACTGTCCTACTATTCTACTATCCTACTATTCTACTATCCTACTATTCTACTATCCTACTATTCTACTATCCTACTATCCTACTATTCTACTATCCTACTATTCTACTATCCTACTATCCTACTATTCTATTATCCTACTATTCTACTATCCTACTATTCTACTATTCTACTATCCTACTATTCTACTATCCTACTATTCTACTATCCTACTATTCTGCTATCCTACTGTCCTACTATTCTACTATCCTACTATTCTACTATCCTACTATTCTACTATTCTACTATCCTACTATTCTACTATCCTACTATTCTACTATCCTACTATCCTACTATTCTACTATCCTACTATTCTACTATCCTACTATTCTACTATTCTACTATCCTACTATCCTACTATCCTACTATCCTACTATTCTACTATCCTACTATTCTACTATCCTACTATTCTACTATCCTACTATTCTACTATCCTACTATTCTACTATCCTACTATTCTACTATCCTACTATTCTACTATTCTACTATCCTACTATCCTACTATCCTACTATTCTACTATCCTACTATTCTACTATCCTACTATTCTACTATCCTACTATTCTACTATCCTACTATTCTACTATCCTACTATTCTACTATCCTACTAATCTACTATCCTATATACAGACGCAAATTCAAATCAACACCTGAAAAATTGTGCACATATTATGTTAACAGACTTCTGGTTACACAATCCCTATGTGACTTATCTCTTCAGTACGTCATCAAGTCTGATGGGAGAATGTATGTTCTCTCTGCGAATGTATGTCCCCCCCCCCAAAAAAAAAATTATTTTTAAAAAGTAAATAATCACATAATCAACATATAACTGTGACTTTCAATCTTATACAATTGCATAAACACCGCTTCCAATATAAGACTTACTGATTAATAGAAAATACATTGGTCCTTTCCTAGGAGTCGGGCCTATATATTATCCGAAAAGCAACATAACAGAATATAATATAAATAAGATAATAATATTGTGGCCTTCTAGTTTTTTTTTATCGATTATTTCCCAGACGTTAAAAATTACACGCCAACCCGGTATGTATTATTTACCCACCAGCTCAATTTGTTTTTTAACAGAGCCGTAACAGCTAATTCATACAGCAACGCAGTAGATTAACATCATAGTATGTCCCCTGTGTACATCTTTTTATCTGGGGACATTCCTTGCAACGGTAAAAATAACCAGTTGATTGATCGAAGCACAATTACCATTTTGTAACTAAGAATACTGCGGTAGAGTGGCGCCTTAAGTCACTAAAAATTTCGTATCGGCGAAGATTTCTTACAAAGTGTGAAATATGGGTCCGGCTTCTAGGAAAGAACCAAGACATCCTTTTAAAATGAGTAAGCAAGTATACTATCAACTATATTTTCGCTTACAACAGTAATAGTACATTATACTTAGTGTTATGTTTATTCTTCAGCTTCCAAATCGCGGGTTCCACAGTGTATTTCCCGTAGTCGTAGCCTTCGATAACCATGTGACTAAGTTTGTCTATATCTAGATGACTAGATCTCTGAAACGGTCTATCTCCAGAGATCATGGTAGTTGGGTAACCTGAGCCGCGATCTCTACTATTATTTGATGGTTAAAAAAAAGCTCTGATAGAACCAAATTGTAATAACGTCTGCGGTTGAAAAGAACGTACACCAGAAAGATTACAAAGGAAACATGACGTTACATAATTTTATAATTCCCAAACAGACAGACTAATTCGATTTTTCAACAAATAAGCGTTTATATACAAAGTAGAACACAAGAACATACGGTGGGAAAGAAATATCAATGCACAAGGTACATGGCACACAATATTAAATGGTCAAAATATAAGAAATCCCGAACTAATAATGAAGTATCTGTTTGATCAGAATTAGAAATTGAAGCGTCGAAGTTTCAAAAAAGTTCCACAATTCTGTGACAATATGTGGACACCCGGTACTCTTGACGGCGTTTTGAAACTTTCTAATTCACTCATACACTTGCTGCTTTGATAATTGACATTATTTGACAATTGCTGCAAAACTGTAATCCAACAGGCGAAACTTGAAACATGGTAATAAAGTTATCCCAATGACTCATAACACACATGCCACCACACAAAACGACGTTTCACCCAAAAGAACTTTATATCAAGAATCGATCACGTTGCTGGGTTGACATGCACTACAGAATTATACTAACCAAAGACTAAAATTGTTGCAAGAGTGTCACATGCTCGTATGTTTATTTTCCATAATATACTTAACAAAATTATATTAGCCTCATAATTATTAATAAGCTTCGCTTGCGCACTAACCTCTGAGACAACAGTGTGTAATTGTACACATAATTCTAACAACATTACAGCGATCTTCTCAATTGTATTATGTATGTATCACTACCCTCTCTTCCAATTCATATTCAAAGGACGCCTCTGTATAATACTACTACAGTGAAATACCTGAATATCACATCCCCTTGCGACAAATTTCCCTATATAATAACACTTTTCGAAATCCACAATTACATTTACTCTATTGCTTGTACTGTATTAAACGAATTTCTGTTATTACATACATATTTCATCGGTCAGGACCAATTTGTTATAACGAGATTCAACTGTAGGTCTATTATGTTATATGCCCCTATACATATTGGTAAATATTAAGTGTAAGAAGAGCCTGTTCAGAAAAAACAGATTCTGCACGGAACGTATTTCTTAAATCACAAATAATAACCAAAGTATCAGAGGCTATGAGAGTTCTATAACAACTTGGAGAGTTCCAAGTTCACAACTTGGAGAGTTCTATAACAGAAATGACAGAAATGTAAAAAAAGTCCTACTCATCTGTATTTTAAATTTTTTTACAGTATGTTACATTTAGTACTTTTACTATTTGTTAGTTTCGTTAGTAACAGTAATAGCACATTATATTTAGTGTTGTTTTTTTCTTTAGCTTTCAAATTGCGGGTTCCACTGTTTATTTGTAGATAAATATCCACAACGAAGATAGGTTTCCATAGCGTAGATGAGTTTCCATAGCGAATAAGTTTCAATAGTGTAAATGGGTTTCAATAGCAAAGATAAGTTTCCATAGCGAATAAGTTTCAATAGTGTAAATGGGTTTCAATAGCAAAGATAAGTTTCCATAGCGAATAAGTTTCAATAGTGTAAATGGGTTTCAATAGCAAAGATAAGTTTCCATAGCGAATAAGTTTCAATAGTGTAAATGGGTTTCAATAGCAAAGATAAGTTTCCATAGCGAATAAGTTTCAATAGTGTAAATGGGTTTCAATAGCAAAGATAAGTTTCCATAGCGAATACGTTTCAATAGTGTAAATGGGTTTCAATAGCAAAGATGAGTTTCCATAGCGAATAAGTTTCAATAGTGTAAATGGGTTTCAATAGCAAAGATAAGTTTCCATAGCGAATAAGTTTCAATAGTGTAAATGGGTTTCAATAGCAAAGATAAGTTTCCATAGCGAATAAGTTTCAATAGTGTAAATGGGTTTCAATAGCAAAGATTAGTTTCCATAGCGAAGATGAGTTTCCATAGAGAAGATTAATTTCCACAGGGAAAATGATTTTCCACAACTTGTTCACACATTCATTTTTGGGTCTCTAAGAATTATGGACCTATTTGCGGAGCTACATGTTCAGAGTGATGCTTGCGGAATTTAGGTTAGTTATATTGAGATTGACGGAGAACACATGAGGAATCTTGATTCTACTGAAGTCAATTCTCTTGTGAATAATTTACTGATAAAGTAACGAATATGATGCGGATAAAACTAAATCACATATTTGCAGATAAAATAATGTGATTTGGGTACAACTCAAGAATTTACATAAATATTAATATAACGCTTTTAAAAGTGAATATCCACCGAAGACGGGTGTGTCGGGCCATTGGCGCAAATAAAACGACGACACAACGCATTTCCATTCACTACATTCTGCTGGAAATCTAGTAGGGCTATGGTCCTGTTACAAGGGAGATCCAGTGGGAGTTTGATAATGAATGCTGAAGAAGAAGAAATTGAATATGATGAGGATAACACTGACTCACGTATTGATATGATGAGGATAACACTGACTCACGTATTCATATGATGAGGATAACACTGACTCATGTATTCATATGATGAGGATAACACTGACTCATGTATTCATATGATGAAGATAACACTGACTCACGTATTTATATGATGAGGATAACACTGACTCACGTATTTATAATTAAATAACAATAACAATTTTGATACATTATTATTGTCACTGATTACTAATATAATTCATAAATAGCAAAAAAATGTCAATGAGAAAATTAAAAAAAAAAGGAAATAAGGACTTTCCAAGTTACAGATACAAAAAGTTGCCTGGTCCATTATCAAGAAAAGAAAATTTTCATCATATTTTCTTCAAATAACAAATAGATACGCTGTATTTAACTGTATTGACACTTTAAAAAAAAAATGTCTAGTTCGTTCTTATTTCTTGACAAAGGTCTCTATTGAAGAAAAAAAATTGATTAAACTTGGTGATTAAACTTGGTGATTAAACTTCCATCAGGAAGGGGACTTAAAATACTATAAGGAGATGTGAAGAGTAAATGGCGATAGATGGTCACGCAGCTGTAGACATTGATCAGCGATTAACAACGCACAAAGAATATCTTAGATACTTGTTACTTTGTAAGGGCAGACAGAAATACAAGATCGTGCATTTATATATTACGTTAATATATAAGAACCGAGTTACATTTGTGATACACCGAAGTTAACCTTAAGACCCATTTGTCTCATCATCATCATCAAGTGCCGTGCCGAAAGGCGTTGGTGAATAAATTTCTCCATGTACATCGATCTCTCATATATGTCATCACCTCTGTTGGTGTCGTCAATCGAAGCTATTTAGTCACACTGTCCAATATCTTTTCTCTGGGTCTTCCCCTTGATCTTTTCTCTTCTATCTTTCCTGTTGTCACTATATTCTCGATGCCTCCTCTTCTCATTATGTGACCAATAAATGTTGACTGTCGTTTTCTTATATTATCAATAATGCATCTTTTCACATCTAACTTTCTAAGACATTCTTCATTAGTAATCTTTGTTGTCCAAGGAATGCGTAACATTCTTCGAAGAAACCACATTTCCGCTGCCTCCAGTGATTTTTGTGATGTCTTATTTATTGTCCATGCTTCACTTCCATAGAGTAGCACTGGCTCAATGTAGCATTTGAGGACACCATTTGCCTATTTCTGTAAAATCATTTTTATTTTGTTGTACATGAAGCATTTGCTTACAAAATAGATATAAGGGAATGATAAGGGTATGCAGATATCTGACATATGTGTAAAGTAAGACATTCCACGAGGTATTGGTGGGATCTTATGCCATACAATTGTAGAACCATGTCCATCAGTTACAAGATTAAGTAGTGTTATAACATTTGTTCATTCTCCTGGGTGTCTGAACGAAAGCAGGTCAATTTGTGGACATTTTTTTTGATGATCCTATGTTAGAGAATTTATATTAGATCTGCTACTTTATTAGAAGATAAACAGGGGGTATGTCTGGCCGATTGGTTAAACCGTTCGCTTTGTGTTCAAGAGGCTGCGTGCTCGGATCTCGCTCGAGTCGTCTTCTTTACTCAGTGGATTTGTTCAAAGATGCTTTGAATTATAACTGGAAGTTACACAGTTACGTGATATTAGTAGTACTTTTTGCAGGCGGTATGCTGCTTCGTTGAGATGGACGAAATAAGTATGGGGTAACTTTCGTACAATGAAGCAAAACCTTTGTGCATTTTCATCTCTTAAAACGTTAAACTTGAAAGATGATAACAAAACAACAAGTTAATTAGACATACTTTACAGCAGTGTTTCTCAACCTGAGATCCACGACCCACGGGGGAGAAATTTGAATGTTCAATGGGACAATTATATACACAAAATGTATATGTTACTAAGAGGGCCATCAGAATTTTTAAAAAGACATAACTAGGGCATGGTTTAAAAAAGCTTGGTAAACACTGCTTTACATAGTTCTTCTTCTTATAGTTCACGACGTGAAGCATTGGTTCTGTCTGTTCACACTTATAGCTCACGACGTGAAGCATTGGTTCTGTCTGTTCACACCTATAGCTCACTACACATGATATTGGTTCTGTCTGTTCACACTTATAGCTCACTACATGTGATACTGATTATGTCTGTTCACAGTCTTCTATATGAAGACACTGTTTTCAATCATTTCTAATAACGACGTTTTCCCATGCCAAAATGCCAAGCTATCCAGCAACTTCTCTTTTAGTGTTTCTCTACTCCTTTTGCTCTTCAACTGGCAGGTTCTATTGCAGTGCAACATATTTCCTCATCTAATGTTGTTTATGCGGACTATTTTCTTCCGTTGCTAGTGAGCATCTCTCTGTTTTAAACTAACTTCTTTCATTAACTTGTTATCTTACAATACATTCTCAACATCCTTCATTCAAACCACATCTTTATTTTCTCTATACCATCTCTTTCTGTTCTGTTGATTGTCAAAGATTCATTTTCAAATATACAAAATTGGTTCTATATTACTTCTAACAATTCTTCTTTGCACTTCAATTGACAAAGCTCTATGATTTTCTTTACTTTGTAACATGTTGTTTTGGCTGGTAATCTACATGTGACTTCTTAAACACATCTTCCATCAAGACTGTCAAGGTACCCAAATATTACCTACACAAGATACCTCAGAAAAATCATTAATCGAAATGTTTAAATTTTGTCGAATTTTGTATGTCATGTGCAACATTGTCATACTTGAATCTTTCACAGTTCACTGTTTCTTACACTATTTTAATTATATTTTTCCTTTGATAATCATTAAAAAAAATAATCAGCTATAAATCGGGTTTATTTCTGTTTGTACAATTGAGAAGTATTTTTGCGCGTTTGATTGATATCCGGATTGTGGCATGGAGGTTATGGACCGGTGTCACAAATCTTTTGCAACCCGTTCAATTTTAGCTGCAGGCAATTGTGCTGAAATACAGATAAGACAATAGTATCGGCTATCTCATGAATATATATATATATATATATATAGTTTGTGTGAAATGACTGGAGGCAGAACAGGCTGAAGTTGATCGAGAAGTCCTGAATAAGATTTCAACCACATTTTGCTTTACAATATTTACAATTAGTTTGACTTCACCATTAGTGATTAATTTTACTTTTATTGTTGATGATTGGGTTATCCTTTTCTATAAGTAATCGTTTTAAGTTGCTACTGGCGTTGTCCCTGGACCCAAAAGAGGAGATAATAATAGAAGCACTGTTACAAGCCATACACATCAGAGGCGAGGATGGATGTTTCGGATGTGGAGTTGGCCATCCCATTTGGTATATGGTCAAAGTGATTCATACTCAAATCAAATGTGTCAAGTCCACAGGGATACGTATCGAAACCAAGCTGTAAACCACGACACAACACCTTTCACATTGCATTCTTAGGACGGCATCCTGCTCATTGTCAGGAGTATGAGAAAATAATGCATGAGTAGAAGAAGATAGTTTATATTTTCATCTTGCACATTCAATGTTACAGAACACAACTATATGCAACATACAACAATATGATCATAAACATTAATAACATCTAGTCTAGTCTCTTTTTTTTTGGCGATCTAGTTGCTCCTGGTCTGTTACCCTTTGACCTAATGTCATGTAAAAATAAATGCAGGAGTTTCTTAGTTGATAATGTGTTCATTATAGTGTGTTATATTCCATATATTGTGTTATGTTCCATATATTCTGTTATGATCCATATATTGTGTTATGTTTAATATATTGTGTTATATTCCACATATTCTGTTATGGTCTATATATTGTTTTATGTTCCATATAGTTGGTTATGTTCCATACAGTGTTTTATGTTCATGATAGTGTGTTACGTTCCATATATTGTGTTATTTTCCATATAGTCTTTTATGTTCCTGATAGTGTGTTATGTTCTATATAGTGTGTTATGTTTCAGATAGTGTGTTATGTTATATATATTTTGTTATGTTCAATGTATTTGGTTTCTGAGTGGATACAGAGCGATTGATCGCAGAAGTCTCTTCATGCTGTTGTCCAGCTCTTTACATTTGTTGTGGTAGTGGTCAATTATTTCATCGAAGTATTTACATAGCTGACACTCTAGAGCAGTGTTTCCTGACGTGGAATCCACGTCTCCACGGGGGGGGGGGTATTTTATTGTTTACTGTGGTGCGGGGGGCGCAATTCTTCAAGGGGGAATTTTACAGTTTTTGAACATAAAAAATATTTACGTGTTACATAGGTGGCATCAGAATTTTAGAAAGAATTAGGTGGGGCATGGTAAAAAAAAAGGTTGGGTAACCCTGCTCAAAGTGTGTTGTGGTTGAACTATGTACTCATTTTTGGTATGGGTACAACTTAATGTTAACAAACGTAATCGATGATAATATCATTTTATTATCTTTATAAAATTATTTGTTTGTACATTTACCGGAGGAGGATTCGATTCGGGAGATGATAGAGTGGTTGAAACGAGAAATATTTCGAAAACCAAAGACATAGGAACGGATTTTTCAAATGAGACGGTGCAGATATCGCTGTAAATCACAATATAAAGTATTCATTTATATGGACTTCGTTATAATAATATTCAGAGTATGAAAACCAATCAAGAAGAAAATGTCGATTAAACAATAAGCAGCCGTGGTTACAATACACGCCTAGTTAAAGTCTAAGCAGATTCAACTTGGCATTTCTACCAAAATAAAATATTTATACAGGTATTTAAAGATGATATGGTTCCAAATTATTGATGATTATCGGATACAAATATCTTAATTATTGATGATTATCGGGTGCAAATATCCAAATTATTGATGATTATCGGGTACAAATATCCAAATTATTGATGATTACCGGATGCAAATATATGCATTTAATGTGCTCTGATTACCACGGGAGTTACGAATACGTCACTTTTTAGGAAACCCCTAAAATGTAGATGAAATAACGTACAACAAACATGGTGTTCTCCAGGGTTAGAGATGGGGCATGATCAGACTCCTTATAAAGACCTGTGTACAGAAAGATAATCCTGACCTGAAATGTAGATTTTGATTATTTTCATTCATTTTGTTGGTCGACCTTTGCTTTTTTTAGCATGCGAATTGAGGTATATAAATCGTGACCAACGAAAACCACGACAAAGATCGAGGGAAAAAACGTAACGAATGAAGTCTTGTTTATTTTCTGTGAAAAGGTCTTCTTTATCACAGACAGTCTCGGATACAGTGACAATAGTGATAAATCTCCGCATGGATACGTCCGTATAGATTCAAATCTATAATTAGAATATGCACTCGCGGAATCAAATTATATTTCGCGTGAGGGAGACCTGATGTAATCAGAACAAAATGTATCTAAATATGTTTTCTGTCACAGTAAACATATTTTATCCATTTGTTTCACTGGGCTACCTCCGTTGCCGATAATTCACTAGCCATATATGCTTCTCTGATGTATTATCCTAAATTCTTGGTCTCACGCGTTTCCCTCAATTCTTTGCTTCACAGGCACGTTCACTGCTGCCTTTAGGCGAGAAAGTGAAAGGTGGGGAACCTGGATCAAGAAGAGTTTTAGTTCCAGGTGATCACAATCCCTGAATGGTAATCGACTGGGATCTTTACATGACGTTAAATAAAACTTGAAAGTCACGTATTCAACTTGTGTTTTTGTTGTTGTGAGCAGCGAAAACATCAGAATCAGTAGTTCAAAATATGGACAATCATTAGTTCACTTCATGTTCACATAAACCAACATTCGAATATTCATCACAGCTTTCAAAAGTTAAAATAGATATTTGGATATTCATCACAGCTGTAACAAGTTAAATTAAATATATCGATATTCATCGCAACGTTAACATTTTGAAGTAGCTGATATTTGGATATTTATCACAGCTGTAACAAGTTAATCTAGACAATATTTGGATATTTATCACAGCTGTAACAAGTTAATCTAGACAATATTTGGATATTTATCACAGCTGTAACAAGTTAAAAATAAAACAACAACTAGAATCTGCTATTCATCACAGCCTTTGAATTCTGAAATAGACGATATTTACTTATTAATCACAGTTTTACAAGTTAACCTATAATGATATTTGGATATTCAGCAAAAGGTTTACAAGTTAAAATAGAAAAACATACGGATATTCATCACAGCTTTTACAAATTCGTATAGAATAACAAATCGATGTTCATCAATCAAAGTTTCAGCTATGAATAAAAAAACATTTCGATGTTCAGCACGAAACTTTTCAGTTTGAATAAAACAACATTTATTCATCACGAAACTTGTCAGTTTGAATAAAACAACATTTATTCATCACGAAACTTGTCAGTTTGAATAAAACAACATTTATTCATCACACAACTTGTCAGTTTGAATAAACCAACATTTCGATGTTCATCACGAAACTTGTCAGTTTGAATAAACCAACATTTCGATGTTCATCACGAAACTTGTCAGTTTGAATAAAACAACATTTCAATGTTCATCATGAAATTTATCAGTTTAAATGAAACAATATTTCGATGTTCATCACGATTTCACAAGTTAAAATAGTTTAGACTTATATAGAAACTAATCGTACACCCAACAAGAATTCCAAATTGCAGCAAACTTTTCTTCCCAGAAAGAATATATCTTGATTACTTGTGCTAATTGGCTTCCAGTACATCAACCATGATACTGCAGAAGAGTTACTAATGACTTGTACTGCATATGGTTCAATGAACGTAATAGACTATGGATGCATGCCTTGTTCACTAAAAACTTATTCTAGGGTGTCAATAACCAAGAGATAAACTGTTTCATTTGTCAACGATACAGTACTAACGATATAGCTATGGAAACCATCATAGCTATGGAAGTCATTCCATTAAATGAGTAAAACATTCAACTTACTAGATATCATCACTGAAGTTCATATGTGCCGGGGGCCTTGGGCGCAAATAAAACAGACACAACTCGTCTCCGTTCTGTGGACTAAATCCTGCTGGAATCATACTCCTGTTATAAGAAAACTCTAGTGGGAGTTTGAGAACGACGTCTATAAACATCAAGAACACTTTCTAAATGGAAGAATTGCATATAGTGTTTTAAAATACCTTGTGCATAAGCAATATAACGATGAAAACTTTACTCAGCTCATGATACTGTTGTTCTTGCAGGGCACTGATCTTGCATGACACTGTTGTTCATGCAGGACACCAATTTTCTTGCAGACACACGCTAAAGTTTGAAGAAAGATATTTTAGTTTTACGTCTGTGTATTTGGGGATCTCCCTGACCTAGTGGTATCTCTGTGTTTTGGGGATCTCCCTGGCCTAGTGGTATCTCTGTGTATTTGGAGATCCCCTGGCCTAGTGGTGTCTTTGTGTATTTGGGGATCTCTCTGGTCTAGTGGTGCTCCTGTGTATTTGGGGATCTCCATGACCTAAAGATACATCTGTGTATTTAGGGATCTCCCTTGCCTAGTGGTACCTCTGTGTATTTTGAGATGTCCCTGGCATAGTGGTTAAGTCGTTCGTTTTGTCATGACCATCTGGTGTAAAGACCTCTGCACATAATTAATTAGGACTTCATTAGTTACGTTTCTGATTATTGTCTTGCTGCTCATTCGTCTCTATTTATATACTTGGAGTCGCATGCTAAAAATAGCCAAGGTTCCAAGTATATAAATAGTGACAAACGAAAATCGCGACAATAATAAAAAACGGAACGAGTGAAGTCCTACCCAATTCTGTGCAGAGGTCTTTACCGCAGGTTGTCATGGCTTTGTGATCAAAGAGAACGCAGGTTAGAATCCCGTTCGTGAATTCTATTGTTTATAAAGTTTTGTTTTTTTCCAATTTTTCTATGTATTTACTACCTGAAGCTACGGAGTTATGTGCTGTAAGTGGCACTTTCAGCAGGCGGCGTGATGTTTCTTTAGGGTAACTGGATTACGACGAAGTCAATTCTCTACAACTTTTGAGTCTGTATCGAGTGTGTATTAGGTATTCTATATTTCATCTGTGTTCACAGCGTGGCTTATTCTGCCAAGTAGTGTCGTAGATCACCTTTAGTGTACTAGCTCCCAACCTATGATGGGGGGGGGGGTCGGTACCCTTAATATTACCGTGAAGAGTTTTCAACTGGTTTAAATAGTCCATTGTCTATTCTCTTTCCCCAGGTGGTTTGTTTGAAGTTGATCCACTCTTGCCGTTAAGCGAAGGGGTGATTAGAACTCGAGATTGTATTCCAAGGCCAGATGTGTGGCCTAGGCTGTGCTATGAACGTGTTTTTTCAGGATGTCCCTGACGTTTTCTATCCATCTTTTTCGTGGCCTTCCTCTTTTGGTTGTATTTCTGTACAGGCAACTTGTCGTGGTGCATTCTCATAATGTGGTCAAACCACTTGATCTGCAGTCTCTCTATGTATTATGTGCAAGGTGTTATACCAATTCTTTCCCTGATGTCTTCATTTCGTAATTTATCAAGCCTGGTGATCCAGGCAGCTTTCCTCAAGCATTTCATCTCAGATACTTTTATTATAAATGTATTAATATTTGTATTAATGTATCAGCGTCACAGGTCATTTTCAAGACAAAATTAGATCTCTGGTCACTGTACCTCTATACGAGTTCGTTCGGTGGTCACTTTGACTTGATATAGGCCTAAAGTGCGTAATATCAATTTCTAGAACAAATAGAACGTAATAATCAATACAGAAGAGAGATAATAAAAAAATTGTCAGCACAGGACATCAGGTGTAACAGCTAGATGATTACAGTTTTGTGTTGGTGTAGTTCTAAATCACTTACGGGCGAAGAAACCAGTACTCAAATAATGTAATGATCAAATAGCTCAGGATCATTAGTTTCTATAAATACCATATAATCATACATCGATAGGCTATGTTCCATAAATAAATAAAATTTTCCATAGAACATATTGAATTAACTTAATACGTAATAGTTATCCACCGCATGCTATGCTGACAACGGAATCAGACCCGTGTTTTTTTGCATCTCTCTGGGGTGTAAGGAGATAAGGAAGAACTGAAATTCTGGCATAAAATCCATTTCGTAAGTTGCCAAATTGTAGCTGGTGATGAGTTTGGATTCACACAAGCTCACATTAAAGTTATAAGTTGCGCTAGGCATCAACCTCACTCTAGGCCGAAGGTCAGATACTGTTTATGGTCCGTGGGCCAGATGCACAAATACACAGCTGATCGCAGGTTTGACGGACAATTAGTAATTAAAGGGGTCACCCCTGACCACAAGCAGCTAGTTTCCAGTACCGTATTACTACTACTAAATATTCATTACAAGTTTTTTTTTTTCAAACGTATGAACATTTACATATGTCGCCTATGTTTTGGGACAGAAAGATTGATACAATTTATTATAAAGTCGTGTGATTCTAGTCCAGGCTGGAAATAAACACCGAGGTTATCTTTTTTTAGGAGCACCGTTGGCCAGTAGTTACAATTTTGTCCCATGAATGACTGTCCTTGTAATGTGTGACTCGCGGGCTGTAGATCGCAACAAAGCGGGGGCCCTAAGATATAGCCTCTTTAGCTTATATGTAAATCCGGCACTGGTCATACGATAGCATCATCCACCGAAACGAATATTCCCATACTTGGGTAATCAGACTCTATGTGCGATGATTATTATTTAATCAATCGCACACACTTATGTTTTGTTTTTATATCGAGGATTCTCCAAGAATGCGGCTCCTTCACGTGTTACGGCTATTGAAATTCAAATGTGTGAGTTTAATGGCCGTTGGGCTCAGAGTATGAGCTTAGGATGAGTACATCCTTACGAAGTACAACGGGTTCCACCACCAATGTAACATTTTGGTGAATGGTTTAAATTGTATCTTAAATCTCTTTAGAAAATCCTTTTTATTTACATCATCCTAGAAAATGAAATACGTATCTTCTGTAAGTAATCGGCGAACTGACCACGTTCTCTTCAAGCATGTTCATCCGCTCTCTGATTATCCTGCAACCCAGGTATCACCAGGGAAAGTATCAGTGATTAACTAAAAATCACGGGATATCCATATTTGTTTAATCAATTTCAGCAGATAGTGAAGCTTACGTGCACTGATAGTTCCCGTAAATTGGAGATTGTACTCTCCTAAATATTCCTCTCAATTTCGATCTCCCACTCAAACTTGATGATCACTGTCAACCATTTAAAGCCTGCCGTCAGACATCGACAGAGCACAGTAGACATTGCAGGGCCGTAGATAAGTCTTTAGTAATACGCCTTTTGTTACACATGAACAAAAAGGCATATTTTTGTGTGTAATTCAGTTTATCAAGAAGCATTTGATGGCCCTTTTGCTAAAAATCCACATATTGACTAAATTAGTACTAAAATTCACCACCATTGAAGAGAACTTCACATGTGTGTCCCGCAACGTCATCTATGCCATCATATGCCAGCGTTGCGCCATGGTATATATAGTTGAAAATAGAAGGAGGCTCGCAGAGCAATCTTGTGAACATCTGTATAGCATAAAAAAAACCGTTCGGATTATCCTGTAGACGTCCACTTCAATGGCATTGGCCATCGGGGCGCCCAGGACATTCAGGTTACGGCCATTAAGTTGTGCTTCTCTGAGGACCGAACCCGTCCTTTGCTTGAGAACCGCTACATATACCAACATAGTACTCTTAAACCCCACGGCATCAATGAGCCTCTGTCTCATATATGATTCTCGTCGTTCCATAGCTTCTGTTTGTTTCGTGTCACATGTATGTAGTCACTTTTGTATATTCCTTGTCCGGTGTCGTTTCATCTCTTCCGACCAGTCTATATTACACATGCCGATGTGAACGTCCATATCCTTACTGTCCGTTTTCTGTTGTATGTGTTAATTTTGTTTTAATTTGTTTGTCTTGATAAAGGCATTTTGGTCAAAACGTCGGTTTGTGTGTGTTATTATGTGTGTCTTGAGTGGTTAAGCGAAATATCAATACTCTATTTCTGGATTTACCTACTAAGTTCATGTTCTTTTTTAAAGGAAGTTTTAAACATCCCAACTCTCTCATCCCCCTTATTTACGGACTCGTGCAGTGTTAACTCACCCCCACAAATCTTCCCTACTATCTCAAGAAATGAACAGAATCCAGCGGACAAATCACTTGCATTTATAACATAACGAATTATATTTTAAAACGGATGACCATTTCAAGTAATCATCTGAAGAATATTTCAGACAATATGTTAATTAATAGATTCTATCTACATATGTTCCTTCATTGCCGAATACGGCAGAAACCAAATCTCCACAGTTGGAGCCTTGTGATGTTACCGTGTATAAATATTGCATGTTTTTGCGACCCAACAAGTCTATCGTATCTTGTTACATAATACACAAAATATTAACAAATTGTCAACATATTAGCTGTAAAATTAATTAAATTTTTTTTTTACTTTCAAAGTTCGTTTTGAAACAGTTTTTTATCATAATAACCGGCGATATTGCCACGCAATAAAACAATCATTTAAAATTGATTAAATACTAAATATTTACTGAAAGGGTACGCAGTGGTTAGCGTACTGGCTTCCCATATGAGTGATCCTGGGTTCATTCCCCAGTTGAGGCGGAAATGTTTTTCAGATCACAACAGCTCCCGGGTCGACCCAGCCTTAAAATTGGTACCGCATTAATCCAGGAAGTAAATACTGCGAGAGAGAGAGAGGAGATGGCTACCGCCTTCATTTGCAGATCCACTGAAATGTGAGACCGCTATCATCTCACAACCCTATGGCATTAATAAGTGTTATTGTTATGGGTTACTTTACTTTTTACTTCACTTACTTACTGAAAAAAATCCCTCTGATGGGCCTACATAAAGTGTTGGTAAATTATTGAAAATATATTCGATATCATTAATATGTATAGGTTCAAACCGAGCGTAGGTATAAACATAGGTTCAAACCAAGCATAGGTATAAACATAGGTTCAAACCAAGCATAGGTATAAACATAGGTTCAAACCAAGCATACAATGCATAGGTCTCTGGACCGATGTTTCATATATATATATATATATATATATGTTGCGTGTGTGTTTATAATGTGTCTGGGTATCTGCAATAAATATATTGAATAGAACAAATATTGTGTTTACATCAGTTCTTGGTTATGTTTCATTTAATTGAATATCATTTTCCCCGCCGAAGACGGATGCGTCGGGCCATTGGCGCAAATAAAGCGGCGACACAACGCATTTCCATTCTCTGGACTACATCCTGCAATAAATCTAATAGGACAATGGTACTGCTACAAGGGAGATCAAGCGGGAGTTTGAGAATGAACGCTGAAGATGAAGAAGAATATCAGTTTCTCGTTTGATTATTATGCATACGCAAACACATGAAAGCAATTACTCGCAAACAGACATGGAAGCAATTACTCACAAACAGACATGAAAGCAATTACTCGCAAACACACATGGAAGCAATTACACGCAGACACACATGGAAGTAATTACACGCAGACACACATGGAAGCAATTACACGCAGACATGTCATCCACTCGATAAAAATCTTGACACAGTAACGTACAGAATTCAACATTTCTGGAGAGTTAAATCTATAGCTATTTGCAACGATGTTAATGTAATATCGTCAGACGTCCGATTAACCACCCAATCATCATGGTCTATTCCTTCTTTATTCTTCTTTCGCTCCCTAATCACGGCCCACATATTCTATGGCAAATTACCAGCTAATATAGCGAACAGAAAATGTTCTTTTTATGTGGAACACATCCTTCCTGATAGTGGAGAGTCAATCAAGGAACGTATATTTGATATTCCTTCCAACTTTTACTTCTAACCTGATACAGTCGCTTGTTACAATTGGCCTAGAACTAAGGTTTACAATTTATTTTTCTACCCGTTTTTGGATACTTTTTTCTTCCTATGGTCGAAATGTCAAAATGAATGCTAACTTTACTCATGACTTGTTCCTATATCTCAAGAAATAGTGCTCAAATAGTCGCCTTTCTGTCTCCTGTGGGGCAATATGCTCCACCTTGAGAATAACTTGTCTAGGGTACCCACTTAGTATTTCTAATACACAGGTGGCTGGGAGAGGATAAAAACGATACAAACTTAAAAACTGTGGGTATATAATTTTACACTGATATTATTCCTGTATTTCTCCACATAATTTCTACCCGCATTAGTACACTTACACCATCAATTTATCCTTTATTTCTCCACATAATTTCTACCCGCATTATCTCATCAATTTATCCTTTATTTCTCAACATAATTTCTACCCGCATTAGTACACTTATCTCATTAATTTATTCCTTATTTCTCCAAATAATTTCTACCCACATTAGTACACTTACCCCATCAATTTATCCTTTATTTCTCTACATAATTTCTACCCACATTAGTACACTTATCCCATCAATTTATCCTTTATTTCTCAACATAATTTCTACCCGCATTAGTACACTTATCTCATTAATTTATTCCTTATTTCTCCACATAATTTCTACCCACATTGGTACACTTATCCCATTAATTTATTCCTTATTTCTCCACATAATTTCTACCCGCATTAGTACACTTATCCCATCAATTTATCCTGTATTTCTCCACATAATTTCTACTCGCATTATCTCATCAATTTATCCTGTATTTCTCCACATAATTTCTACCCGCGTTAGTACACTTATCCCACCAATTCATCATATATATCTCCACATAATTTTTACCCGCATTATCCCATCAATTTATCCTGTATTTCTCCACATAATTTCTACCCGCATTATCTCATCAATTTATCCTGTATTTCTCCACATAATTTTTACCCGCATTATCTCATCAATTTATCCTGTATTTCTCCACATAATTTCTACCCGCTTTAGTACACTTATCCCACCAATTCATCATCTATTTCTCCACATAATTTCTACCCGCGTTAGTACACTTATCCCATTAATTTATCCTTTATTTCTCCACATAATTTCTACCCGCGTTAGTACACTTATCCCATCAGTTTATCAGTGCGGCAATAGATGTGGCATAAACGTCTTTAGTCTGCATTTTTATCCACATTTTTACGTTATGTTTACCCTCTACGTCATTCATGAAATGTTGAAAATCACGGTGGGTTTTCAGTGGACAAAAAACAGTTGAAATCGCTCGGGGATATGTCAGTACTGTAAGGTGGATTTCAGTAATTGCTATCGCTATTAAACAATTTATTCTTCGGTTAATCGAGGTGTATGTATATTGACATTGACATTATGGAATAGTATCCATCTAGTCAACTGGCCCAGACGTTTTCTTAGAATGGCATTCTCAATAATCAATAAAACTTTACAAGACAATAGGTTATTAACCTGCTTCCCTTCTTCTGGGAATTTGTTAACATCATCATCATTATCATCGGGTTTCGTGCCGGCAGGCGTAGTCATATAACACTGAAGAACTCTCTTGTTAACATCACTCATTTAGAATCCAAGAATTCTGTGAGAAAAGTTGTTCCTGCTGATGCCTTGGCAGAAACCGAAGAAATTCCACATCATTGAAACAGGTGATGAATCACCCGTGATACATCCACGGTGACAGTAAACTCTAGCGTGTCTTCTCCTTCCTCAGAATGTCCATAAAAGCAGATACTGCAAGGACATATCCATTCAGACTATTTTGACTTAGTCAGTCAGATTTCTACGTACTAATCGTGTACACTTTCCAGAATATCCATATATCAAGTATCGTGCTGTAAATTGAACCAAGTTGATAGTGAGCTTGCTTGTTATCACCGGGTTACAGCGTGTCAAGTTCTAGCCAAGTTGATAGTGAGCTTGTTTGCTTTCACCGGGTTACAACGTGTCAAGTTCTAGCCAAGTTGATAGTAAGCTTGCTTGTTATCACCGGGTTACAGCGTGTCAAGTTCTAGCCAAGTTGATAGTAAGCTTGCTTGTTATCACCGGGTTACAGCGTGTCAAGTTCTAGCCAAGTTGATAGTGAGCTTGTTTGCTTTCACCGGGTTACAACGTGTCAAGTTCTAGCCAATTTGATAGTGAGCTTGCTTGTTATCACCGGGTTACAGCGTGTCAAGTTCTAGCCAAGTTGATAGTAAGCTTGCTTGTTATCACCGGGTTACAGCGTGTCAAGTTCTAGCCAAGTTGATAGTGAGCTTGTTTGCTTTCACCGGGTTACAACGTGTCATGTTCGAAATCACTTCCAGACAAAACAAAAACCTGGTTGTGATTTCTCGTTTGACACGATCACTTCTCCAGTCGACTCAGCTGTGAGTACCTGACGCATGAGTTAGGGGAGTAAAACAGCAAGGAAAGGAACTGGCCACCCCACCTAATAGTTGCTGCAGTTTAGTACATGAAGAGGTATCTTCATCCCCGACGGCAGATGCTATAGGACCTAGCTTTGCCCATACCATATCTACAGCTATCGATATGTAGGCTCGTACTACTTTCTCCATCCGCCTCACATGTGCTTCTATCGCAATTTCGACAAGACGATTAAGTCAAGCTTCATCAGCAAGTGATGTGTGCGTCCTCGAGATAACGGATTTACCCAGTTACGCACCGATTTATGTGATAAACAGTTATCAGCGTTGACAGGAACCATCTCTTTATGAATGATGAAAGATATTAGCAGAAAGTCCTTTGCCTAAAACAATGCACATCATGATGATGTTAATTCCTTTTACACTTCTGGAACACGGTCGCCATTTCACATGCCTGTACAACAATTACTGGTGCAACTATCTTTGTCCCACACATTGATCACATACCTGGATGCTGTAATCTCATAATTCAACCTTTAAAAATCATCTCTTTCATTTCAATTCTTCTTCCTGAGTTTGTGACTTACGTAAAAATTCATCGGATCTTAACATGGTGTTGAATTCTTAAACGTAATTGTGGAATTAATCCATGGATGACCATAAGTTGTCGGGCACTAAATCCAAACGGAAGCAAATATTAACAGCACTGATACTTGTCTTGTATGTTGAAAAAAGCTCTTACGGATGTTTGAGGGAAGGTTTGGTTGTCCTACTCCATAGGTTACTGTCTTAGAAGAGCCATTTTTGAAATCATAAGTGTTAAGAAGAAAGGTGCAGACATCTCAGCCAAGCTTTAAACTAAGATATAACGCATTTCTTTTTCTGGACTAAATGCTAAAAGCAGGAATTTAGGAACGCACAAGAAAAAACAAAATTCATTGATAGTTAACGCGTAGCTTGTTCACGTTTGAGATAAAAAACATTATTATATGATTGTCATATTGCATCCCCACTGAATAAAGCAGTTGTACATGGAGAAGACAACAATAGAAAACTGTTAACAATCGACGTACAACCTATAGCTTGTCAATAGTGTACCATCAAAGAAAAGTATATTTCTTTTGCGATGGCATATCTTCGATTTTGAGAACGAACGTAGAAGAAGAAGTAACCCCATCGAAGATGTCTATCTATACGCTGTAGCCCAGTCACAGGAACAAGCTTACAAACAGCACACAAGAAGGCCATCTCCAAAGAACTGGTCGACCCCTGGGGCCGCAAGACAAAAAGGGGCCACGGTGTTTTGATAGATAGACATCTTCGACACGTTCGTTCTCACACTCCTGCATATTATCAAGATGTAGACCAGAGAACATGGTGGATTGTGTCATTGTTTACATCATGAATGTGGTATTTGCGCCTTTTTTACTGAAACA
>CM067299.1:16880554-17159897 GCA_034231615.1 Meghimatium bilineatum
GACCCTGATATCTGTTTCCAGACTAATTCTCTATTTAGTAGATCCTTCCGTATTCTGCCATTTCCCATCATTCTAGTGTATGATGTCATTGAAGTCAGCACAGACTGCGCATAGAAAAATATGTGAAATTGACTTTTCGTTCCAATACATACAGTCTTTAGGTAATGAGTTAACCGCTGAGTGTTTCTAAATTAATAGGAAGATTAGTACAATTGACAAAAGAATATTAAGAATAATTAGAGACATACGTAAGGATCACTAAACTAGATGAAATAAGAAATGAAGAAATTAGGAAAAGAGTTGATATAATGTATTGAACATATTGAGAGACAGCAGGTAAAATGGTTCGGTCACATGCGACTGGAGACAAACCAAATACCAATAAGAGCATATAACAAAAGAATATCCGGGCGTAAAGCATCCGGTAAGAAAATGGATAGAAAACATCAAGATAGCCTTGAACAAACATGGACTAAATGCAACCACGGCGACACGTATGGCCTTGGAATGACAGCTTAAGCTCCCACTCCTACGCTTAACGGCAAGTGTGAATACTATCAACCATCATTCGCCTAGGAATAGACAATAGAGACATACATTTTATAACAATCCTCCATTAATATATCAAATAAATTTCCCATTATGTCTTTGTTTACTTACATTTCACCGAATCTAATCACCAACTGTAGTATTAAAACTTTCGTTACTGCATATTTTCCTGTGAAGGAGTGCAGGCAATTTCTATAGACTGTGGAAATATTGGCTGTTTTGCCATAGCAGACGCAGCGACATGTATAGGAAGGATTTTGATTTATTAACCTTTGCAAACGTACTGATAATTGAATGGGCAATAGATAACCAAGAGCTTATATAATTAGAGAAGAATAAAAATGCCACCACAACCCCGTTTATTTCTATATTGTTCTGCCACAGTATGTTGGGCCCCATAGGTGGCAACGAATTGAGAAACACTGTGGCCTACTATGCATGTCGTAAGAGGAAAGGACAGCTGTTGTGGGAGATAATGATCATTATGCGGACTCCTGTCATATGTTCCATGTTGATCATGTCATATATAGAAGCAAACGTAATCTGGCAGCTCTCAAATTAATTGCGGCTGCACACCTTAAACAACAACTGCTTGTTCTACTCTTTAATCAGATAGTGCTGTCAACAGTTGACAACAGCATTAAGCTTCTATCGCTGTCCTCCACACAATGCAAGCTGTTGGAGCGAGTGCAGAATGAAGAAATGCGAGTAGTCCTGGGATGCATTAGAGACACCCCTATCGTGGTTAAGAGTTATATGTTAGACTTAGCAGTCAAGTCGTAACATCTATTGATCCAGACCAAGGCATAAATGCTACTCGTTAGTGCTAAAAAGTACACACTCCTCAGTAACAATAGAGCAATATAATGGTGGGCGCAAGCGGAATCAACTATTGCACTGGTGATTCTTTCCTTTCAGGAGAGGAATCAACAAACTATAGCGAGTACATGGAAAACTATATGCAATTTCTTGCTACCATGGACAGGTTTTGCAGAACATCGTGCAATTGAAAACTGGAATTGAAATATAACAGTTTCTCTATGATAACAGAATATTACGTATATATATATTATATATATATACATTTATATATATATATATATACATATATACATACATACATATATACACACACACACTAATAGCTGTGTGATTCCATGTACATAGTCAGGGTGAGGCCTGACATCCAGACCTGGGGGTACACCTGTAGTGGCGTAGACTGAGGCATGCACTGCCACAACCTCCTCAAGCATAGGAATGAAAATAGAGGCAGTTACGGGGATGCTAAGATGGATCGCAAGCACAAAGCTATTGCAGTGACATACTCTCTTCATGCTTAAAACGATTAAAAACGGATGGTTCAAGTACATTGCATATTATAATCAACTAAGAAATATGTGGGCTTACTGTTCTAGACATGCGGGAGTCCATTTCAATGAAAGAGCCGAGGCATTGGCTTCAAAAGCAACAATGCTTTTGGAACTTGTACTGGACAAGAATAACGTATTCAGATCTCCATGTGAACATTTATGAGGACACTAGACTCGAAAGAAAAAATATTATTGAGACGTAATGATTTTGGAATTACCCCCAGGGCGATCAACGAGCGTTTGAATGGGTCCTTTAAGGAGTTTGTGTAACCAGTGAGCTACGGGAACCATCAGCGTGAATAGCCTTGTCATGTGCTAAGAGATACCAAGCACCTATGGGTTTGCCTAGAGTGCGTCAACGTCGATTCAGAAAACTAAAGTTGAACCTTCGTTTCTGTAACCATATTGTTTTATTACGTCTGTTTGTATGAAGTCGGGTGTTATCCATTCTCATAAGATATCCAGACCATTGTCTCTCGTACTGTCGCTGGTACTATTTCTCGTATTGTCTCTCGTATTGTCTGTCGTACTGTCTCTCGAACTGTTTCTCGTACTTTCTCTCGTATTGTCTACATTCTCACAAGATATCCAAACCATTGTTCGTACTGACTATCAATATATTCAATACGTGAAATAATGCCTATTATATTTCTGATGTCATGATTTCGTAACCAATCCAATCTGATAGTACAGACAGCCTTTCTTAAGCATTTCATTTCACCTGTTATTAACTTTCTCTTGTGTGAAGATGTGTGTCCAAGTCTGGCATTGGTAACATTGTGTTGGTATAAGAAACACTTTTATCATTTGTTGTTTGACTTCGATGTTGATCACTCGATGCTGAAGTAAATCACCGAATTTGCCTTCTGGCATCTTGTGTCTATATGTCTAGTCTTCCATTCTCGGTGAAAATCATGTATTGATAGACAACTGATGAAAAGTGTAACTTTGCGTTTTATGTAAGTACTATTGTTATAGTATTGTTATCAAAGGACACCAGTTAGAATGTATAATAGCTTTGTATAAGAACTGCCAATGTGTAGTAAGAACATCAGATGGTATCACAGAAGCATTTGATATTAAAAAGGGAGTGCGTCAAGGTTGCGTGCTCTCACCTTTGCTATTCAATATATACATAGAATAAAAAAAAGAGGCAAAAAGTACAGAGGCCAACATCACCGATTCAGAACAAGACAACTCAGAGCAACCAAACAATGAAATAAATGAACTACTTTTCGCAGACGATCAGAGCCTCATATACGACAATGACAAGCTCCACCACCCCTACGCTTAATGGCAAGAGTGGATCACAAACCACATGGGGAAAGACAATAGACAAAAATAGATTATTGTTATACAGTATTACATCAGTCTCCATTTTTATCAATGTCTTCTTTCGGGCCCCGGCAACACACGGGTGATGTCTGTGTTAGGGGGATTTATAGATTCATGTTTAGTGCAGAAGGAAGGTATTGCAGTGCGGTAGTACTCAAGGATGGTTACGTCGTGCCAGAAGCGCAACCTATGCTTGTGGGCCAGTTATGTCATCATTACTGGTAAATGTGTTGACCCATCCACAGTGAGGGCACATCATCAAGCATACACCGCCACGTATAAATTGCCACAAATGAATAAAGATGCAATGTCCGCTGTTATGCATCTCTTCCCCATTCTACGGGTAACATTTAATAGAAGACGAAAAAAGGAAATTGAGACAAAATATGCTATGAAAATGATTATTTCTTAACAAAATATGCAGTGACAATGATGATTTCTTAACAAAATATGCAGTGACGATGATTTTAAAACAAAATATGCAGTGACAATAATGATTTTAAAACAAAATATGATTATTATTTGACAAAATATGCAGTGACAATGATGATTTTTTGACAAAATATGCAGGAGCAATGATGACTTTTTGACAGGTGCAAATGAGTCAGCCTATCCATCAAACTTTCTTAGTCGTTTCCTACACTATGCATATAGGTAATCCTACTGTCTGTACCCTGAATGAGAAGTCCAGCTATATGTTGGCACATGGGCGATGACAGTTATAGAAAACAATGTACAAGTTGTATCCATCAATGAGATCTACCCGGAGTTAGTAGCAATCTTACATCAACAGTGATAATCAAACATGACACGTTAAAAGCTATGTACTGAAGTTCTGGAAGCAGAACGAAGTCGAGTCTAATGAAACAGTAGATGCTATGAAGTCACTATAGCAATGACCTTATATTTTGCACTCCTCGGTGATTGAGAGTGGGAACCGTGGCATGTCCTTTTCCAGAATATATGTCCTGCGTGATGACGTTACTCATATTAGCTGATTCGTATGACCAAAAATCACTTTGCGTAAACTGTATGTCGCCAACCGAAGAAAATCACAGGAAATGTCATATCGGACAACATGAATGACGTCAGCAAGCAGGACTTATATCCTTGAGAAAATCTTAGTGAGGACAAGTGGTTAGACAACCTAAATGTCTGAGACAGGATAATGGGTGGGAACAAACATGGCCGTATTTGTAGTCCAGAAGGTAAAATCTGTGTATGTATGTCTGTCTACGAAAGTGTCATTACAGTTCGTGTCCTCACCGCCACTCTGTAATTCTCCCACCTCTCTGAAAACTGTCCAGTCTACTCTAATGTCATTTTCAGAAGGTCTTCGGTATCTTGTGTCTATCGTAGTCTTGGTCTGCCTCTTGTTCTCTTTCCCGGAACTGTCCCTCCATGATGAATCCCTCTAAACCATTGTGTCTTTTTATGTATCCAAAATATGTTATCTTGCGGTTTGTGTGTGTGTGTGTGTGTGTGTGTGTGTGTGTGTGCGTGCGTGCGTGCGTGCGTGCGTGCGTGCGCGCGCGCGCGTGTGGATAGCTTTGAGAAGCCAATCGACTTATGTTCATGTGTTTGCAGACATCTGCAGTGGTTCGTCTTTCTGTCCGTGATATTCTTAGAACCTTTCTAATAACATTTAATTACGAATACCGATATTTTATTTTCCATTGTGTATGTCACAGGTAACATCTCACAAGTATATGTTACCACTGGAAAAAATATAGTTTCTTAATAGTTGTGACTTTGTTTTTCACATTTGTAAATATTATTGTTTAAGTAATATAATAATTTGTTTTTCTTCTTTTTGCCTTTTCTCGGCATTTACTGTTAGGTTTACGAGCTATGTACGCTTAGTCGCTTGATATGCAGCAATATTGTGACGTCTCAGAATGTTGGTAACTTGTTCAATCTCCCGTGTGTTGCCGGTGCCCGAAAGGGGAGCAAAGAATAGCAACACTGTTTACCGTCCATGCATGTCGTAAAAGGCGACTAAGGAGGTTATGGGGTGAAGTTGGCTGTCCCATCCCATATAGGATCAGTGACCCAAAGCCATGCTGAAGTCGGATGTGTCAGGTCGAAAGGCGCAGATATCGCAGCAATGCTGTAAACCATGGCACAACGCATTCCGTTCTCCGGACTACATCATGCTAATCTGCTGGAGTTTGAGAATGAACGCAGAAGAAGAAGAAGAAAACTTGTTCAATTTATCTTCTTCCTGGTCTTCCTCTGTCTTTTACACTTCCAGTCGTATGTTGTATGCTCTTGTTTTTGACCAATGAGGGTTCATTTTCATTAAGTGACTCATCGCCAGGGATGTGCCATTTCTGTCTTTGTGTTTCAATATATCTGACAACAGATGTTGTTCCAACAGTTCTTCTAATCTCTTTATTCCTCATATGATCTATTCATGTTCTGTTTGCTGCTTTACTTCAACATCTTATTTCACACAGAGTAAGCTTTCTCTCTTGTTGCGAAGGTTATAGTTTATTATATAATAACAATATGTATGTGTATTTTATAACAATAGGCTCACAACATAAGAACGAGTCTAGCATTGATTGATCCATCTCCAGTGTTTCTGATGTCGGTGCGATGACATTCGTCAAAACGGAATGATATAATATTTCTCTTAAACATGACAGAAGGTAAAATGACAGGAGTTAAAATAGTAGCCTACTGATGTGTCAATAAAACATTATCCTAATGATGTATCAATATTATTGTTTCGCTATTTTACTTAAAACTAAATACAAAATAGTTTACTAATATGAATTTCATGGGGACTAGGCCAATTGTCTTTTCCTTTTTTAACTCGTGTATCTCACCTGCCTGTTACATAGATATTTTTTTCCTTTTTTTCCTATTTTTAATATTGTCTTTATCACAATCTCAGAAGAATAATTCATCAACAGTCTGTCACTGATTTATAATAGAACATTTATAATAGAACATTTATAATAGATTATGAATTGTTTATAAATAACGTCAACAATGTTTTGAACCCTTTCCCCCCAATGTTTTGAATTGTAAACAACTGTCATGAATTCAGGGACCCACCTCCCCTCCCCTCCTTCACGCTTAATTACGATAATAAAAAAAGAATTAAAAAAAAGTAACGACGACGTATCCACAATGAAATATTCGACTGAAGATATACTTGATACCAAATACTTGACACCAATACTTAATAACACAATAATAATCATAGTGAATAAGTAAATATATCTTTAAAATATCTACTTCAACTATTAAATATGTGTTTAAAATATCTACTTCTATTATTAAATATGTGTTTAAAATATCTACTTCTATTATTAAAAAGTGAGTTTTATTTCACATTTTTAGAAAATGATTTCAACTTCAAATAATTTAGTTGGTGACAAAATCATTATTGTTGACGTGAACATTTGTTGCATCCTCCAACTTCATCATGTCAATAACTGTACACATTTTCAGACTCCCTCTCTCATATTGTTGATGTAATTTATGGACACATCTTTAAATGTTTGATGTCAGTTACACTACATCGAGATCATCTTCTTGATGTGGAGGTGGGCTTGGCCAAGCAAACAGAGATTGGTCGGGCCATACCATAAGATGAGCAGGACCACAGTCCTACCAAAGCAAACACAGGTGCTGATGTCGAGGATACCATGCCAATAGACGCACCAGAAACCATGGTATCATGCACCCACTTTGATAAGAAAGATAAAAATATTTCGGGTACACAATATACCCATGATCGTGTTTTTAAAAAAAATGTGTGTACAGGAAGGCAAACATGACATGAAAGGTCGTTTTTGATTAAATTTCCGTAAATTTGTTGGTCGGCCTTGGCTTTTTCTTTTTTTAAATTTTGGCATGCAACTCCAATATATAAATAGTTACCAACGAAAATCACGACAATAATCAAAAACGTAATAAATGATGTCCTGTTTACTTTCAGTACAGAGATTTTCTTTACTTCCGATAGCCTCCACATAATATTCCACATAAAAGGGACCAACTCCTCGTTTCTAATTGGCTGTTTAAAACAATTTGCATCCATAACCTCTACAGGCTGTTTAAATGTCTATTTCTGAAATAAATTTTCTATTGATTTTACTGTGTGGGCGATTTAATCTAATCTCACAATTCTCTGTCCTGTTTTCGTTACAGCACAACCACAATACGACACTTTATTGTGACTGATTTTGTTAAGTCAGGAAGCTGCTTTTGCAAAGTTCTGTACCTTCATAGATCACCGTTTGCGTATTTTAGACATGTTTTGCCTTCCAAATCGTAAATTATATTAGTCTAACAAATACCTAATCCACCTAAAGTTTTCTTCAAATTAATATTGATTTCTGAGATCGTTTAAAAAAAAACCATTGCAGCCGAAGACGGATGTGTCGGGCCATTGGCGCAAATAAAACAGCGACACAATACATTTCCATTCTCAGGACTACATCCTGCTGGAAATCTAGTAGGACCATGGTCCTGCTACAAAGGAGATCCAGCAGGGGTTAGAGAATGAACGCTGAAGAAGAAAAAGAAGAATTTTAAATAAGTGTTTTCTTGTAAAGTGCGTGCTCGAGACTAGGCCCTGTGTGTGTAAATTTTTATTGTTTTATATGGGTCTCTAACTATTATCATTTCAGTGACTTAAACATGTGGTACTTAAATTTTAAAAAACCTTATGGTAACAACATAGTATAAGTTGAATCACTACTTCCGGTATAAGTTGAATCACTACTTCCGGTATAAGTTGAATCACTACTTCTAGTATAAGTTGAATCACTACTTCCGGTATAAGTTGAATCACTACTTCCGGCATAAGTTGAATCACTACTTCCGGCATAAGTTGAATCACTATTTCTGGTATAAGTTGAATCACTACTTCCGGTATAAGTTGAATCACTACTTCCGGCATAAGTTGAATCACTACTTCTAGTATAAGTTGAATCACTATTTCTGGTATAAGTTGAATCACTACTTCTAGTATAAGTTGAATCACTATTTCTAGTATAAGTTGAATCACTACTTCCGGCATAAGTTGAATCACTACTTCCGGTATAAGTTGAATCACTATTTCTGGTATAAGTTGAATCACTACTTCCGGTATAAGTTGAATCACTGCTTCCGGTATAAGTTAAATCACTGCTTCCGGTATAAGTTGAATCACTACTTCCGGTATAAGTTGAATCACTACTTCCGGTATATGTTGAATCACTGCTTCCGGTATAAGTTGAATCACTGCTTCCGGTATAAGTTGAATCACTGCTTCCGGTATATGTTGAATCACTACTTCCGGTATAAGTTGAATCACTGCTTCCGGTATAAGTTGAATCACTGCTTCCGGTATATGTTGAATCACTACTTCCGGTATAAGTTGAATCACTGCTTCCGGTATAAGTTGAATCACTACTTCCGGTATAAGTTGAATCACTGCTTCCGGTATAAGTTGAATCACTACTTCCCGTATAAGTTGAATCACTATTTCTGGTATAAGTTGAATCACTACTTCCGGTATAAGTTGAATCACTGCTTCCGGTATAAGTTAAATCACTGCTTCCGGTATAAGTTGAATCACTACTTCCGGTATAAGTTGAATCACTACTTCCGGTATATGTTGAATCACTGCTTCCGGTATAAGTTGAATCACTGCTTCCGGTATAAGTTGAATCACTGCTTCCGGTATATGTTGAATCACTACTTCCGGTATAAGTTGAATCACTACTTCCGGTATAAGTTGAATCACTACTTCCGGTATAAGTTGAATCACTACTTCCGGTATAAGTTGAATCACTGCTTCCAGTATAAGTTGAATCACTGCTTCCGGTATAAGTTGACTCACAATTTCCGATAGTAAAACTATGAGAACTTGCTTGGTTTGACATGTATGACGGCATGATTCCTGTGAAAAACGCTCTTGCAAGGTATAGTTACAAGTGGAAGAAGCAGAGAAGGACAAAGAAAATCATAGACACACAATATTAAAGACTGGACACGTGACGATTTTTTTCCACACTCATCGGGATAAATGAAGATAGAACTCGTTGGGTAAATCTCTATGTTGACGCATTCAATGTAGTACACCTACGATCCTTACACTGTGTTGAATCATCTAATGTAGTACACCTACGATCCTAACACTGTGTTGAATCATCTAATGTAGTACACCTACGATCCTTACACTGTGTTAATCATCTAATGTAGTACACATACGATCCTTACACTGTGTTGAATCATCTAATGTAGTACACCTACGATCCTGACTATGTGTGTTAAGTATCCAATGGGGTACCCCTACGACCTTGACTCTGTGTGTTGATGAATCCAATGTGGTACCCCTACGACCCTGACCTTGTGTGTTGATGCATCCAATGTGGTAGATCATTTGGTGAGTGAAACACCAAATCACACATGATACTCTCAGCTCTCAAAACATGCAGCTTAAGATAGACATATGTATGTTAAGAATCGAATCAATCACGCTACTGAACAATTTTATTATCCATTATCTGTTTTTTATCCTTTTTCTATTACCTTTTTCTGTCATTGTCCACATATTGGTAGCGCAGTATTGTATAAAAAATCTCTTTATTATGTCCACCAACATTTGTATTAGATAAATTAAAATTTGTTACTCAAGTGATTTTATTTTTCACGTGACATTCAAGTTAATCTGTTCAATATTTTTACATTTTCTATAACCGATATATGATATTGTACTCACCAGCAGCTAATATGTATCACACTACGGGAAATCCAATTGTGTTCATTCAACACCTGTATATAATTCATCCACTGTTGTTCTATCACCTGCACAAAAATCATCCACTGTTGTTCTATCACCTGCACAAAAATCATCCACTGATATTCTGTAGTCTGTTTATTAGATTTTGTTCTGTCAGATGATCTTCGCTACTCAAATATTATTCAATTACAAAACAAAATTCATATTTAAATTATTATTTTTAACTTTCGTCTCCGCTAGTATTCTGTCTGAGTGATACATTATTTTTTCAAGTAGGGCTCCTCTTCTTCTTTTTGTTCAGCGTTCATTCTCAAACTCCCGCTAGATCCTCCTTGTAGCAGGACCATAGTCCTACTAGATTTCCGGAAGGATGTAGTCCAGAGAATGGAAATGCGTTGTGTCACCGTTTTTCTTGTGTTTTTTTTTTAGGCATCAATGGCCTGACAAATCATCTTCGGCGGAAAGGAGGGCTCAATCGTCACTAATCGATAATATAAGACATGTGGGCTCATTCAAAAACACCCTCGAAAGTGACGATAGATGATTTTTTCCCTGATTTTATTTGGCTGTCGACACACAATATACATAAAACAACCAATAAAACATACTGGAATCTCTGAGTCACAGAAAGCTGTTTTCCAATGAGATAAGGTCTTATATTGCCGATTGTCACACCAATATACAAAATTGTTACATACTTGGAGTCAAACCATTATCATCGACCGATATAATATTATCTGGTTCTCTGAGAATAATCCTTCTAAAATTACGCGTTCGACATTTCTCGTGCCTTATTTGTGTATCAACATATAATAATAACGACCAATAAAATTCACGGGAAAAGTGCAATGAGTCATTTTTGAAAGCTATTTTCCAATTAAACAACAGGTCTTCTATAGTTTATGGTCTTGCTTCAGTGACAATCCCCATAGGAAAGCGCACGTAAGCTCGTAGACACGGTAATTGTTTCTGTATGCGTGTGTCTTAAAGGAGAGTGTTTCATTATTACATCACCAAATGAGAACCGTGATCTTGGGCAGTGCTATAATACCTCTGTACATAATTAATTAAGACTTCATTCGTTACTTGTGTGATTATTGTCGTGTTTTTGTTGGTCACTATTTATATACTTAGTCACATGCTAAAAAATAGCCAAAGTCGAGTAACGAAATGCACGGAAATAATTAAAATCGGCTTTTCAGGACATGTTTACGTTTTCTGTACACATGCTGTCTGTACCAGAGACTGGCCATGCATCTAGCCAGTCGTTTTCCAAAATAGATTATCAGACACACCATGAAATAGATTACCAGAAACACCCTAAAACGAAGTAGAATTCCCTCCCCAAAGCAAAGTTGTATATTTTGTCATGGGTGTAAACAACACTCTCTGCTATATTTTTGAAACTGAATTGTTTTGAAAACGAAGAAAACGGGTTACCTTGTCAACACGAAGAAATGGTTTCTCTCGTCACCACGAAATAAATGTTTCACCTCGTCAACACGAAGTAAACAGTTTATCTTGTCAACACGAAGATCACGAGGATACATCTAGCTGTAACAAAGTAGTAGTTACATATTAATATTTTGTTATTTTATGCCGATGTTAATGATACCCGGTACATATTTCTACATACTCAAATGAATCATCTCATAAAAATACGAGTCGACAGTTCACACAATACGCATGTTTTATCTGTAGAATCTTTGACCGACCTTTATGTCAAGTCAACTTTGAAGTTAGCGTGCGGGTATAACTACAAACCCGCCTTTTTTATCGATAAAATGCCCCATTTTAAAGATTTCCCTGATCAGCCTTCCTGCTTATTTTGTTTCCCATAAATTGGCCAGTTTTTAATATGCATGTGAGACTTATTGCAAAATTTCATCACATGTTCACGATGTTGATCAAGGGAAGCAAATGTTCGCATCTACCCTTTTTTCATCACTGTTGAGTGTTGTTTTCTTTTTAAAAAGGAAACGATTTCTGCATCTTCTGCCGATTAACAGTGTCTAGAACAGTGGTTATCAATCTTTCTTTTTATCATCGCACATTCAATGACAATATTTTTTCTATAACCACCGCCACACCTGTCCCGAATGAACCATAAAACAGACATCAACTATCTTTAAAACCGTACAAATTTGTGCGAGATGTATTGACATGTAAGAAAGTGAATTTAAGTATTTGTGCGAGATGTATTGACATGTAAGGTGGTGAATTTAAGTATTTATGCGAGATGTAGTGACATGTAAGAAAGTGAATTTAAGTATTTGTGCGAGATGTATTGCATGTAAGGTATTGAATTTAAGTATTTGTGCGAGATGTATTGACATGTAAGGTATTGAATTTAAGTATTTGTGCGAGATGTATTAACATCTGAGGTATTGAATTTAAGTATTTAGTTTTAAATATAGCTGCCATCTGTCCCCATCTTCCTAGACGAGTCCTGGCCCCTATTTCGACTCCCCCCCCCTTCAATACCCACCTCTCGCCGGAAGAATTTATGGTCAGCAGGGGAGCATATGGTCCCGGTAGAGAACCAATGATTTAAATGGTAATGTTTCACTCTTTTCCACATCGGTGGGTTATGTGGTTCATTATTTTCCCTGCCGGTGGGGTCAGCGGGGCAATCTTTTCCCTAGCGGTGGGTTCAGTGATTCAATCTTTTCCCTAGCGGTGGGTTCAGTGATTCAATCTTTTCCCTAGCGGTGGGTTCAGTGATTCAATCTTTTCCCTGGCGGTGGGTTCAGTGGTTCAATCTTTTTCCTGGCGGTGGGGTCAGTGGTTCAATCTTTTCCCTGGCGGTGTGTTCAGTTCAATCTTTTCCCTAACGGTGGGTTCAGTGATTCAATCTTTTCCCTAGCGGTGGGTTCAGTGGTTCAATCTTTTCCCTGGTAGTGGGTTCAGTGATTCAATCTTTCCCCTTGCGGTGTGTTCAGTTCAATCTTTTCCCTGGTGGTAATTCAATGGTTCAGTAGTTTCCTAGACGGTGAGTTAAGTGATTAAATCTTTTCCCTGGATGAGAGTTCAATGGTTTCACTGGCAGACAACATAGTGGTCGTCTCCAGGACTGTAGATAAGGGAGGGGTTGGGGTGTTCAAACCCTCACCTTAGCAAATCTGAACATGACTTTTAGTACTAGAAACTAAATCAAAAGGTTGATAAAAAAGCCCCTTCCTTGGCTATTTTTCACATAAAATCTTCAAAATTATGTAAAACTCCCTGCTTAAGGTAGTCATATCAACGTCCTTGGTCGCCCACATAGTGAATTCAAATATGATACATACTCCAAGGAGGTCAAGGTGGCAGGAATGCTTAAACTTCAACATCAATATTTTTTTATGATGACATGCTATGTAATAACCTAATTGGCCAATCGTCCGTGATTGAAAGACATATACTTCACCGTAAGAGGTCATTTTGATTTAGAAAATGCAACTTTAATACGAGCGGTTCTGATTTCATTTTCTTTAGACCACTGCTTCTCAACCTTTGTGAGACCACGATAAAGTAAAAAACGTTTTAAAAAAAATAGGACCCGGTCCACACAAATAATGTATACTCATAAAGAGTTTTTTCTTTACACATTTTTTATAATATTGGTACATTAAACCATCATATATAGTAGGAAAATCATTGCTACACAGTGATAAGAATATAGGTACACTTATCTATTGGTACATTTATGTATTAGTACACTTATCTATAGGTACATTGGTCAGAGAAGATTCGACAGTCAGGTTGTGGGTCACAGTGTCTGAAATAGACCATATATTTTATTACATATATAAGTAAATATTTGTTACAAAACCTAATGCTAATACTAAAACGATGATTAATAATAATAACATAATAAGGACGGAAACGTTAACGTTTTGATCAAAGATATGTATCATAACAAACATGTAATAATAGGAAAACACAGGGTGGTATAGAAAAAAATTACTTTAAAAACATGTTTAAAATAGCGGTGAATTTCGGTGAATCGACCACGTAAAGCACGTATGGACAATGACATTTTGAGAAAATACATGTTCAGATACAAAGAAGTGTGAACTTAAAAGGAATTACGCATCGTGCAGAATTTTGCTAGAAAGACAATTTTGGAGATAAAAATCATACAGAAATAATAGAATGAGACAATGATTTTAATAAAGATTATAAGACTAAGACAGTAGACTAGGACACAAGATATATGTATCACAGATACGAGAGTGAGACATCAGAATATAGTATCACGTACACTATAGATGCAAGAATGAGATAATAGACGGGGAAACAGTCGATACAACAGATACAATCATGAAATGATAGGATGAGAGAACAATTATACCAAAGGTACATGACTCAGACTTCGACATCGCCCATGTGTTCCGAGGCCCGAAATGGGAGCATAGAATAGCAACACTGTTTACCTTCCACGCATGTCGTAAAAGGCGACTAAGGAGGTTATGGGATGGAGTTGGCTGTCCCATCCCATATAGGTTCAGAGACCCAAAGCCATGCTGAAGTCGGATGTGTCAGGCCGAAAGGCGCAGATATCACAGAAATGCTGTAAACCATGATTCCGATCTCCGGACTACATCCTGCTAATCTGCAGGAGTTTGAGAACGAACGCAGAAGAAGACAAGAAGAAGAAGACATCGACATCTATAACATATACGCAAGTGTGAAGCAGCACTGAAACCACATATTAACTGTATACATTCGACTGAAACCACATATTAACTATATACATTCGACTGAAACCACATATTAACTGTATACATTCGACTGAAACCACATATTAACTGTATACATTCGACTGAAACGACATATTAACTGTATATAAAAAAAAGTTAAGTAACCCATATCATTTATTAATGCCGTAGGGGTGTGAAATGTTAGCGATCTCACATTTCAGAGGCTCTGCAAATGAAGTCGGTAGCTATGTTCTCTCCCTCGCAGTCTTTACCTCCCGCATTAATCCGCTACCCATGTAAGGCTGGATCGACCTGGGAGCCGTTGCGATCTGGAAAAAAAGATTTCCACCCCAACTGGGGAATGAACCCAGTAGCACTCATATTCGAAGCCAGTGCGCTAAGCACTGCGCTACGAGGCTCCCTAAATAACTGTATATACACTCGACTGAAAAGACATATTAACTGTATATATACACTCGACTGAAAAGACATATTAACTGTATATACACTCGACTGAAAAGACATAATAACTGTATATACACTCGACTGAAAAGACATATTAACTGTATATACACTCGACTGAAAAGACATATTAACTGTATATACACTCGACTGAAAAGACATATTAACTGTATATACACTCGACTGAAAAGACATATTAACTGTATCTACACTCGACTGAAAAGACATATTAACTGTATATACACTAGACTGAAAAGACATATTAACTGTATATACACTCGACTGAAAAGACATATTAACTGTATATACACTCGACTGAAAAGACATATTAACTGTATATACACTCGACTGAAAAGACATATTAACTGTATATACACTCGACTGAAAAGACATATTAACTGTATATACACTCGACTGAAAAGACATATTAACTGTATATACACTCGACTGAAAAGACATATTAACTGTATATACACTCGACTGAAAAGACATATTAACTGTATATACACTCGACTGAAAAGACATATTAACTGTATATAAAAAATGAATTGATAGACTGAGACAACATTCTCATCTACTTTTTACAATGTTGTTGTTCGTCCATCGTAGTCAACGATGACCACACAGCTCAACTGGGATAATGATGATGTCTCGGTGTGTCTGGCTATAACTAATGAGTCGTATGCGTGCCTGGAATTTTCTACCACACTCCGAGCATGTGTGGGTGAAGTCTGTGTGAACTAACTATGCCTTTCTTCTAGCGTATTTTTGTTGCGCATTATCATGTCTGGTGACCGTAACTGATTACTAAACACACAAACACACATATACATTAATGTGTACATTATATATATATATAAATGACCACACGCACATTCATACATATACACATACATATATTTCCTGGTATTGTTCTTGATACGAATACAGTAGCCCAATTACCTTGAGGTCTTTGTTACCTCTAATATTTTATGGTAGTGTGTCCTGATTAACCTAATTGGACTTTGTCCGCTGGTTGAAAGGGCATGCCTATCCAAAAAAGAGGCAAACTCATTAACTACCTTTTGGTACGAATTTTTACATTAACTTTTTTTTAAAACTTCCAGATATGACATGTTGACTCGGTGTGATTGAAGGATGTGGTACCATGAACTGGGAAGTCGTTTACTTGGGAGTTGGCTTCCGTGCAACCTCGAGACATGATTTAGATAAAATGATTGATTTCCTCCTAAACAGCCATGAGACTTTTGCAGGATTCAATGCAGTTGAAATCTATGTGGATCCTTGCTTTATTGACCAAATAGGTCTATTGACAGGATGCACCACGAGATTGTGGATCAAGATCTTGACCACTGTGTGTTCTAGTCTTGATGCCTTCTTCTTTGAGTCCCCTATGCAGTTTAAAAAGGCAGAAATTCTTCTTCTGCGTGCCTTCTCAAACTCCTGCCAACTACCAAAATGTAGTCCAGAGAACGGACTGCGTTGTGCGATGGGTTATATCTTTGCTTCGATATATGTACCTTTCAGCATGGCACATCCGACTTCAGCATGGCTGCTGGGTCACTTCGATCCTATATGGGATGAAACAACCAACTTATCCGCCACCCATTGTCATGCTTAGTTGCCTCATAAAACATGCATGGAAGGTAAGCAGTGTTGCTATTCTTCGTTCCCCTTTTTTTTTACCGGCAACACACAGGCTAGGTAGGATTTATGGCAAATGGAAGAAAGTGGATGATGATGTTCTTGACAGCCACTTTGTTTATTACGTTCGCAGAAATATTAGTTCGGGATAGTGGCATTAGTATAAGAAAAAGTAGAGGTTATTCGCTGCAGTAGTTTTAGTCGCAGGAATTGTAATCATTACTGTGTAAGCAAAGATATAATTCGTCCATCTGTCTTGACTAACGATTGTGTCAAAAGTTATACGAATGTACTAACAGTATTTATGGCTCTCATTGATTCTCGATTAACCTCCATTCAGGAAGTCTGTCACATTTACATATTACGTAACCGTGACTAGCGATAAAGTAAGACATGCAAACACACAGGGAATAATCCTTGTAAAGTGATGTTATTTAACTTATCGTTCTCATTAGTCACTTTGCGTATACTATTTTGTTTACAGCCAATGAAAATCACAGGAAAGTAAAATAACGTCATTTAAAAATGATTTGCGATGAGTCCACAGGTCTCTTATTTGTCGATTATAAATTAAGTAACACTTTCCTCTTTGTGATTAGTAATAGTAGTAGTAGTAGTAGTAGTAGTAACCGTGGTAGTAGTAGTAGTAGTAGTAGTAGTAGCAGTAGTAGTAGTATTAGCAGCAGTAGTAGTAGTAGCAGCAGCAGTAGGCACCGTTCTGTCTTTTCAGACAATAGTATTGTTGTGCTATAAGAAAAATAATTTACGGTACATTACAAGTAGACGCCACCACATGTTTAATTATTTCCCTTGTCTATATTTGTAAATTTCATGTTCATCATTTAATCATTGAAATATTTAATTATTTAGAGTTGGGGTTAGGGTTAGTTATGTAAAATACAACTATCCTAACCTAAACCCTAACCCAAACCATATAATAAATTAATATGTAATTAATAACGTTATCTGAAGCTGCTCAAAAAGCGAGAACAAGAAAACTGTATCTCTCTCGACACCCGTAAAGGGTAAAAGAAAAAGGAACGAAGAAGAAGAACATGACATTTATAAACATCGATAAGGGAAATAACTCGACTATCTGGTGGCATCTACTTGTACTGTATATAATTTACGTTCCATGCCAATGATGGGTGTGACTTAGAAGACCAATCTGAGCCCCACAGTCTTCCACAGTATATATAAGCAATCACATGCCCACCTGTTGCATCAAGTGCTGTTTTATTTCTGATTACTCTCGCTTTATGCAATGTAAATGTAGGCATGTTATTTTATTTCGGAGGGAACTATTAACATGCTCAAGACATGCTGCAGATACAATGGATAATAAACTCACAACAGTTAGGGGTCGTAGTCAGACTTAAGTAACATAGATTATTGCTGAACTCCCAGTCAAGAAGTCTGCATACACATAATCAGTAACTATAGAAACGGCTCATCTTATTTGTTGAAATTTTTGGTGATGAACGGTAATATACATTATGTTACAGACATTAAACTGATATGCCGTGTAGTGCCATTACGATGACGGAAAAAATATGCTCTCTTCTTCCTAATTTAAAGGAAAAGGCAGACAGTATGCAACAATAAGATACGGGCTGTATTAACACAAATACCAATGCAATAATAGTGAATAAGTAAATATGTGGTTAAAAAAACCTACAATTAACTAAAAATATGATAAAACAATTACAATATAATGAATGAGGGCGAAAACGGTTGACGCTTCGATGTAGTAAATGATTCAATTTCCTTTTGACCTTCGCCAGGCCGCTACACGGACTGCTTATTTGTTTTAAAATATGCTTATTAAATTTTTTCTTATTGTTATATGTTCATTCAGACGAAGATCTTCGATCGAAACGTCAACCGTTTTCGTCCTTATTCATTTTATGTATAATAGTTTTATCCTAATTTTATTAGTAGTGGTCGGTATTATTAACACATATTTACTTATTGCTATTATTATTACTGAATTAATAGTATTACATACGAGTAACTCACATTCATAACTCTTATCTCTATCATTGGTCTCTGATTTGTGTTCTCTACAGGCATGTTTACCATCAAATTCAAGCGTGAGCTAATTCGCTGCTGCTACTGCCTCAGGGGAAGATTCAAACGCCGACAGAGAGAAGATAGTATTGGAATCAGACGATCTCTTTTGCTACCAATCAAAAGGAACTCTGAATCTTCATCGTCCTCAAAACACAATGACAGACTAAACAGAACATCTCTTCACCAAATTACCAACAGTTCTGCTGTGACTCAAAGCTCTCGGTACTCTTTTGTGACACCTCTTGCCGACATCGTGACCAGTACTAGTCGAGTATCTCTCAGTTCTGTAGGTAAAGATGAAAGAGTTAACTTCATTGCATCTGGGCAGAGACGATAGAGTTGTTCATTGTCACAAGTTGGAGACTTTTAGGTATATAATACAGCTCAGGAGAAACACAACATTGCACAAACGGAAACAAGAGATTTGTTGCTCGGAATTCATGGAGAACTAAACTACAATAGCAACAACTAGCAAAAAATCAGATTAATGCTGTAATGTGTGACTGTTTTGTTGTTGTAGTTGAATATGAAAAATGATATGAGCGAATTTAAATAATGATATTAGGATAAGTGAATATGGAGACTGATATTATCAGATATAAATCTCCAGATTAGGATAAGTGAATATGGAAGAAGCTATCAATACTGCATTTTCCTCGTTAAGCGGTTTAGGAGAGGGGATTGAATAGCTGTGTGATAAAGGCCGCATCGTAAAGACCGCTGACCGTAAAAACCATAAAGGCCGCTGTGTGATAAAGATCAGAGAGTAAATTGAAAACTTACCATGTACATGACGTGGCGACAGCGAAGGTATGTGGTCTTTGTCTCACACGTCGCAAGAAACTGTCCCGCAACAGCCTAATAGAAACCTTTCTGCTACAGCCCAACAGAAATCTTCCTGCTACAGCCCAACAGAAACCTTCCTGTTACAGCCCAACAGAAACCTTCCTGCTACAACCCAACAGAAACCTTCCTGCTACAGCCCAACAGAAACCTTCCTGCTACGTCCTAATAGAAACCTTCCTGCTACAGCCTAACAGAAACCTTCCTGCTACAGCCTAACAGAATCTTCCTGCAACAGTCTAACAGAAACCTTCCTGCTACAACCAACAGAAACCTTCTTGCTACAGCCTAACAGAATCTTCATGCAACAGTCTAACAGAAACCTTCCTGCTACGTCCTAATAGAAACCTTTCTGCTACAGCCTAACAGAAACCTTCTTGCTACAGCCCAACAGAAACCTTCTTGCTACAGCCTAACAGAATCTTCCTGCAACAGTCTAACAGAAACCTTCCTGCTACAGCCCAACAGAAACCTTCCTGCTACAGCCTAACAGAAAACATGCAGTGGCAGTATTGACAGTTTAAAAAAAATGTTTTACAGATTAAAGGAAATACAAAATAAGGGGGGGGGGTATATGTATTACCCCCGTAGTCGTAACCTCCGATAACAGTTACCATTTTGTTCCGACATGCCGACGTTGTGCTTGAACTAGTTGGGCACGGCGTGGGTGGATGGTGCAACAAAGAAAAATGTCGCAAGGGCCAGAGTTGTGCCCTGATGTCGACGTCTATTTTGGCAGCATTGGACTCGAAACACCATCGAGTCAAATGGCTGCTGGAACAGAGGGCGGAACACTTATGGGAATGCCCCACGTGCTGTGAGGCCAGTTTTCTAATCAAGAATCAAGAATCAAAATAAGGGAAAATCGTTACTATACAGATTAAGGGAAATAGAATCGTTACTGCACAAAATAAGGAAACAAAGAACGGAATTATACAGACGAATAGAAAATAGACACGTCATAAAAATAAGTGAGACTGCTGTAAAACTGTAAAACAATTGTATGTACGTAAAACACAAGGTCGATCAGCTACATATTGAGCGCACTTACTATCGGACTATAGGGTATGGGTGAGAAAAAGAATAATTAACGGTATATAAGACGGTTTTAACTTTTAAACCGTAAGATCTTTTTCAAGAAAATACAAAACAAACATTCAACAACAGTAAAAATAATGGCACTAGCACAACAACATTAGATGGCAGACATTTAACCGCAGAAACATCAAAGGTAACAATGACGTGCGAATACACAAGTATTGTCATGGAGACAAGCATTAAAAATATGGTGGATGAGAATGAAATACAACAATTATGCATAAATAACAACACGAACGACAACACACCACAACCTCCCGCCCCCCCCCCCCCCCCAATGTAAATAAATGAATGATCGGTATTAAGACCAAATGATCTAAGGGTTCCAAACTTCAATATACGGCAATATTCAAGGGTGTATCTAGCTCCATCGTCAGTGGTGCATAATCTTAAAGCAGTGAACTGTATATCACTGGCGCTGCGATGATCAGCGCCATTGAAATGTATAGCGACAGGAGTAGGTGCTCTATAGTTGATGTCAAGAAGATATCGACAGAAACGGTCACTTAGTCTTTTGTCAGTTTCACCTATATATTTCTTGTGACATCGTTTACAAATTTTAACGTAAATGACGTTACAGGAATCACTTGTGAAAGCATCGTCGATAGTGAAAGTGGACTTATAAAATTAAACGGAGCTGATCTACACTACATGGGAACACGTGTAGCCACGACACGGAGCTGATCTACACTACATGGAAACACATGTAGCCACGACGGCATCTGCAACGAAGAATGCTATGATGTTCATCACGAAACATTATGAAACTGTAGCCTTGAGGATTACTGTGGATCAAGATGTCGCTAAGATTATTGTCACACTTATAAGAAGCCAAAGGAAAGTCTTGGAAGATGACACGACTTTGGGGATCAGACTGGAGAATTCTGTTTGAGCAAGATTCTACGGACAGTATATAGTAGAGTTATAGGGACAAAAAGTGAGGATAAGTTTAACTCTGTCAGAAAAGGAAGTACTATGAGAATTAGTCTTGGTGTCATGGCGATGTAATTTACAAACACGAAGCCAAGCCGATGAAAGGACATTGTCAGAGTATGAGCTTGTATGAAAGAAATCAATCATCACATAGGATTTATAAAAAAACAAAGTCTTCATCATCACTACGTAAGGGATATAGTTAGGAAAATGGCAATGAGTTACGACAAGTAGGTAGATGAGAAGAAGTGTACAGCAGAAAACTCAGTGTATCAGTAGATCTGTAGCAAGATGGAACCTACTTATGCGTGCCTCTTCATGGGACATTTGGAACATTTAATACAAAGATGTATTCAAATCCTCTATAAATGCTTTTGTCATCGCTTATGACATCTGGGAAAAGCTGGCAGGAGATCACATCAAATGGAGGACAATCCTAAGTAACAGTGCTAAGACATGAGAATTCAATACTAGGAAAGCAGGAAAACAAAGTTTCAGACGTAATGAGCAACAGTCCGGTGATGATATTTCTCATGACAATTCTGCAATAAATTAAATATCCCATAGATCCGCAGAATTAGCCACGAAAAGACGTTTGGCTCGTGCCCTATTAACTCCATCTGGTACAGGCTTGCTTCAGACGGTCTGCCAAGACAAACATTGCTATATTTTATGATGTCATATTGATATATATATATATATATATGATATATGACAATATGATATATATATATATATATAGATCACTAGAGGAGAATATTGTTTTACAAATTTAATACAGTCAACAGATTTTTGTTGTTGCAAAAAAGAGTAAAAAATGAAAATAGATATGACAAATAGTTGTTTTACATGATTAAATTAGTAACAGAAAACATATCTTAAAAGAGGTAACTGTTGTTTTTACAAGATGAAATCAGTAATATAATATAAATTTATAACAGACAAGGAGAAAAGTTATGTTAAATGTTTCAATACCAACTAATATATAAACATCAAACTCTTGTTGTCAATTCTACGATAAATTACTTACTGTGATGCAATAATAATTATATGAATCATCGCCTGTTCCAAACATTTCTGTTAAACTGGTCCATTTTTACATATCGTATCCATTGATATGGTCCTTCCTCTTATAACATATTAATTACGTTAGTCCTTAACATATAATTTTTGTTGCAGTGGTATTTTTTTACATAAATTTCCATTGCTGAGGTCCTACTTTACATACATTTCCATTACAGTGGTATTTCTTTGCATAACATTTCTATCACAGTGCTTCTTCTTTATGCAAAATTTCCATTACAGTGGTCCTTATTACAGAAAATGTCCATATTTGTGGTCCTTCATTATATAGTGTTTTTGTTACAGTGGATTCCCTTTACATAACTTTGACTGCTGTTGGATCTCCAAATTGTGTTCCATATTTTAAAATGAAAACACGAATGAGCTGTGTGTTTAACAATATTCAGAATGTCAGCAGTTGAAAATGTTATGAAATGTTATGTTAACAAACCAGACAACATTAGGAAGTGAAATTCAAATAAAAATGTTGTTAAATACATCTCCCATTTTAAATAATTACACCATAGCTCACACTCAGAATATTAATATTTCGTTAGATTGTCTCAACTCCGACCGCGTGTTGAAGATTGTCTCAGATTCGAACGTGTGTTGAAGATTGTCTCAGATTCGACCGTGTGTTTAGATTGTCTCAGACTCGACCGTGTGTTTAGATTGTCTCAACTTCGCTTGCATGTTGAAGATTGTCTCAGATTCGACCGTGTGTTTAGATTGTCTCGACTTCGCTTGTATGTTGAAGATTGTCTCAGATTCGACCGTGTGTTTAGATTGTCTCAACTCCGACCGTGTGTTTAAGATTGTCTCAGATTCGACCGTGTGTTGAAGATTGTCTCAGATTCGACCGTGTGTTTAGATTGTCTCAGACTCGACCGTGTGTTTAGATTGTCTCAACTCCGCCTGTATGTTGAAGATTGTCTCAGACTCGACCGTGTGTTTAGATTGTCTCAACTCCGCCTGTGTGTTGGATGATATAAGTAACCTATTGTCTAAAATGTGTCTTCTGTCAAATGGTTCTTACGCTTTACGACATCCCGACGAAATACATCAATATCATTAAACCTTTTTTACTCCGATACTAATTGTTGTGTAAGAACAGAAACTGTTACTTAACTGAGACAAGAAACTTATCAAGTTCTGGTGTCACCTCTGTTACTCAACTGACTACATTTGCTTCTTTAAGAAAGTATATGGGTTGCCAAGAGTTACATATTCGTTATCACCATCACCAAAGGTCGTTGTGCCCGTATCACCATAACCGCGACCTCCACTATTGTTTACGGTACTAATTTCTGTGGTTGAATGTAACGTGCCACAACATAAGATATATTTGTTTTAAACAAAAAGCATGTGTGTTGTCGAGGCCTTAGGTGATCAGATATCTCCTTGAGTGTAGCCGAAATTACACGTTGACTAACTGTCCCAGTACGCAATTAATTGACCATCATTCTTTCTTGCCCAATAAACCACCCCTTTCTAGCGACACCACATTTCAAATCAAATTCCTTTTTTCTAGTCACGGAACAAGAGTCATGGTCACTTATATAGTCATTTGTTCGTGCGTTTTCCCGTAGGGTGATCAAAATGTCTGCTTCTGCTCAATCCATCGCTCCACCAACAGCCGTAGTAGAAGCGTGTGCCGCCAACCGATCTGCTCTCTCATTACCCTGGGCTCCCGCATGTCCCCGCACAAAAACGAAAATCACATTAGGCATACAGGAAATCTTCACTGCATCCAGCCACTGTACCCCGCCTGAACTTTCACAATCATGCTCATCGAGTCACTGAGTATGCAGGCATGCTCGCAGATAGTCTGCGAGCAGACCCATTGCATAGCTTTGGCAACTGCCAAAACCTCCATCATCATGCTGCTTGTGGTCTGAGCGAAAGCACCACTTTCTTCTCTGATGGTCTCCCCCCCCCCCATCTTGGAGCCGTGAAGGCCCAGGCACTCCTGATGTGTCTCTCAACCCACCCATCTGTATATATAATCATATCAACTTCACTGGAATTTTGACCGATCAGTGAGTACCTCCGACTCCACCACTGTCGGACACCATTCCCTGCATTCTCTACTGTGTGCTATTATTACTGTGAAGGGTGTCGGACAATCTAAGAGCGCACGACTCCATCCCGCACCAGGTAGCACATCTTTCAATCTGCACACACTGTATAATATCCTCTTCGTGCCCCATCCACGACTTTCCTCTCTTAAGTCTACTGCCTTTCACTTTCAAAATTTCAGGGTGTGGAGGAAGTGTACATTAGAAACGTCGTCAAACCATAAGTTCCATTTTTAGCATGTCAAATTAACTATCGTCGTCCATACACGCATTTACCTGTATTACCACATTGATGCAGCTTGTATGGTTATATCTGATGATGTATCTCTGTTATCTTTCTTTATATTATATATCTATATTAATGATGATTAAAGGGTTGACAGAAGTTTTGAATAAATTAATGAATGAAGTAATTATAGCATATTTCACTTGCTTTGCCCTCAAACTTATTTAATTATCTAACAGTCTAACGTATTACCTTTCTAATTTTTGCATACGTATTACCTTTATAATTTTTGCTGTATTTGGTTAGACCCAATAAATATATCTGCATATATAAAAATTGACTCCTCCGTAAATCTGATTTCTGTCTGTCCAGTATAGAAATCTCAACGGCTTGAACGTTACCAATGAAAAGTTGTCTCATTAGGTCATAAGTTTTCCCGTGGTCGATATGAGAAATCTTAAAAGTTAATAATTACTACCGAAAATCAATATCAATCGAGTATCTATGCAATAATTTCCCAGTGACCCAAAAATCTCACAGTGACAGTTCGGTGTGTTCGCGAGATAACAAGACCGCGAGATAACAAGATCGCGAGATAACAAGACCGCGAGATAACAAGATCGCGAAATAACAAGATCGCGAGATAACAAGACCGCGAGATAACAAGACCGCGAGATAACAAGATCGCGAGATAACAAGATCGCGAAATAACACGATCGCTAGATAACAAGATCACGAGATAACAAAATCAACAATTATATAAATACTATTTGATACATTTCGATACAAATTGACACGGTGACTTATTATGTCATAATTTTGCCCGTAGTCAATTTGAAAAATCTTGAACGCTCATAATAACTGTACAAAATCCATATCGATGAAGAATCGATGCAAAATCTCCCATTTAAAGTTGACTAGGTTAAAATATTATATAAATACTATTATATAAAATGATATATTAAAAAATAAAATCAAGCTATAAAATTCTTGGACATATTAAAAGACATGACACCTTTTTGAAGACCTTACTTGAGGGTAAAGTCGAGGGGGCAGCAGAGATACACGTGGGAGAGTAACATCACGATATGAACAGGTTACAATCTAGCAGAGTGCACCACCAAAACAAGCGACAGGGGATGTTGGAGGTCTGTTGCAGCCAAGCTTTGTTGCGGATACGGTACTTAATTATGATAAATACTATTTTGTGCACTCAAATATAGTGTCTTGGTCGCGTAGTGAAAAAAACACTTTATTTTGGGGTGATTGTTGTGTTCGGCGTTCGATCCCAGAGACACTGGAATTTTTGGCCAACATGTATAAAGGAGAATACAATCGACGCTACATTATAAGTAAACATACTCGCGTCTGTTGTTGTTTTGTTTGTGGTGTAATAAACGTATCCATCAAATCCCATATTCCTGTCTATGTACATACTTTGGACTGTATGTAGGGGCATAACATATTTTTTGTTGTTATACCTAGGCCACTACTAAAAGCTCGGAATACCGAATTATTAACAAATTAAATTCTACACATGTTATATCTTAGCGCTCTTCAGAAATGGAATATCTATTTTATTGTGCTTATTAATTATAAAGTCTACTGAATTTAGGAAATTATTTGTTATAGTACGTTTTAAAAAAAATTCTCACCCGGGCAACGCCGGGTAATACCTCTAATATTTTATATTTCTGTATCATATCCAGATTATTTTACATGAATGAAATCATTTGATATTTGTTGAAATACTAATTATTGTGTCTTGAGAAAAGAAATTGTATCACTTCAAAACATATTCTATGAGTTCCTTAGGCAGAGGCGTACCCTACTACTACAATAATGTGTCCACCATGTTTGGTATGAATAGCTAGCTATTAGAGGTGATTTCTTAAAAGATCTGTATGCGAGATGTTCATGACATTGTCACTGACATTTAGTGCGGTACCATACTGGGCCTTCATTGATTTCATTATTTCTATAAGTATCACTACTTTACGGTTCATAAATATAATGGAATGTTGCTCTTAATCTGATTGTCAATAATGGTTATGCCATCTTTAAAGAAATAAAACTTCATCCGAATTGTAATAAGATGTCTCTGAGAAATTGATAACCAATCTTGGCTGAATGAAGGATAAATTATTCTTCTTCCAATATTTCCCTTCCTCTTGTAGCACATGGTTCTCACATTTGATTCATTAATCCCTGTCTATATTAGAGATGACGGCATTTGTAAATATTTCTACATTTCTTTAATTTGAACGTTTTATTTTCTGCTGCTATCTATTCCTTAATTTTAGTCCAGACTAATTCTTCTTCTTCTTCTGCGTTCGTTCTCAAACTCCTGCAGATTAGCAGGATGTAGTCCGGAGAACGGAATGCGTTGTGTCATGGTTTACAGCATTGCTGCGATATCTGCGCCTTTCGGCCTGACACATCCGACTTCAGCATGGCGTTGGGTCACTGACCCTATATGGGATGGGACAGCCAACCCCATCCCATAACCTCCTTAGTCGCCTTTTACGACATGCGTGGAAGGTAAACAGTGTTGCTATTCTTTGCTCCCCTTTCGGGACCCGGCAATACACGGGCGACGATGACTAATTCTATTGGGTTTAGGTGAGAATAGTAAGGTGGCAGTCCTAAATATCTTTGACTATGGTCATAGATACGCATGCGGTTACGTCTGTGGGTCTCACCAATGGTCCACTAGACAAACGACCCATGCAACAGAAAACCTTAGTAGATGACATGTCTTTATTTTGAGGCCCACTTATGGAATCTTTGTAACATCATCTATAGGGACTACAATTGTAGACCCCCTCTGAGTAGAAGGCTCCTTCAATAGGCATTGCACTAAGCCGAAAGCTTAAGTCTCCTGGGTATGAAATAAAGCTCTGAAAAATCACCCCACCGCACATAGGAAGTAAGAGCAAGTCGCTCGCAATTCCTGGGGTTCTCAAAGAAACAAATAAACAAACAATGGTCATAGATTGCCTTGTCTATATGAAACATCTTTGTATGCTGTGTCGTTTTCACAATTCCAAGTAATTCAGGCTTCAGTGACACTTCGTTCAATGTAATGTTGTTTGTTCTTAATCAAATCATTATTACATCTTTAGTACTTCATGAATTAGGATCTTTATCCTCTTGCGCCACATCCTTGTGATGTGAATCATTGTCCAGTATCACACACGACCGTCTATCGAAATAAACAAGTACATGATTCACAATCAAATCTTGAAATATCTTGCCATACATCTCTGTGTGATAATCTCTATTATCTGTGAATTTTGAAACAAATATTTCAGTATTATTTTAAGACCATGACAGTTGCTTTCTGCATGTACAATTATTAGGCATTGTACTTTGATGCTTTCTGCATGTACAATTATTAGGCCTTGTACTTTGCTGCTTTCTGCATGTACAATTATTAGGCCTTGTACTTTGCTGCTTGCTGCAACATCTCATGGATCAGATGATGTCATTCTCATTTATTACTGTGCTGCGCATTGATCAAAGTTTCATCTAAATACACTATCATAACAATATCTCATTTCTCAGACCTCATGTAAATATTGCTTCTCATTGTAGCTATATGAGACTTCTCACAAATAAGGTTTCCACCACCAAGTATTTTATAAAAGTGAATCCCAAACTCCTAATAGTCCTCCATAGCGTGGATTTGGAAATATCAATGTTATTATTCTTTGTTAATCAACTTTTCAATTCTTTAAAATCACTGTCTCATTATTTTGAAACATAGGGCCTAATACAAATTTCTCTTCGAATCAATTCTCTGTCAAAATACATACTCTGTCACCACGGTTGGCCTAATTTTCGTGTGTAAACGATTTGAATTAGAATTTCAGATTTTGCTATCCAAAGGTGTAATGATCGTTTACTTATCCCCAAGACATGAATGGTTTTGGTTTAAAATAAAATTATAGTTTTCCTCAAGTAGTTTCATTACAGAAATACTTTAAAGTCTTATTTGTGTTTTGCCTCAATGTCATAAAATGTACTCGCAAACTCACTTTTCCTAAACTACACAACATATGTTGTAGAAACACTGCTGATGGACAATGTGAGCGTTACATCAGATACAACTTTAAAAACTGTTTGTCTTGTGTTCAAGAGTACAAAATCGTGCACACTTAAAGTATGCCAATTATATGATAAACCAATCATGTGCGAATGAGGTCTTATAATTGAGTGTAAACATCTAAATAAATGTGTGATATGTCCGTTGACAAGACTAATTCCAATATATAAGCGACAACTGAAATCAACGACTGCATTTTAATGAAAAATGTATTTAATAGTGTCGATACCATTTCAGACTCACACACAATTTAAATTATATGCGTTATATGTAGCTGTGATACATAATTTTGAAGTTATGTACAGCTAGTGAAACGTGCTATAATAAACTTATATTCACTTATGTAACTGAATGAATGTTGAGTCAGTGGTAGAATGGATAGTGGTCGCGACAAATAAACCGAATTAGGCTGAGCGTGATCGAAGTTTGGTAATCGATTGTCTTGACCATGCGTTTTCAACCTGGTGCTGTCATGAAGACGCGTGATCGCAACATTCGAGCTACAAAATAAAATATCACGTACATAAACGATTGCATGTGGGCGGCGCTCGAAGTTTGAGATCCCCTGGGCTAATTGTACTGGTGATGCGATTTTACTTATTAGTGGCGCCTAAAAATTCAACAATATCTGAATCTGTGTCATGTTAATTCTTTAACTGAATTAATGACTAAATTACTAGCTGAAAATTTTTTATTAATTGGCAGTGCCAATTATGCTCTTTCGTCCAATATTTATTTTTCAGTTATGGAACAGTAGGCCTATCTAAATAAATATCCCAAAAAAATGGAATAAATTATTGAACGAGTTGTGTTACCTTCTTGTACTTTAAGATGTGTAGGCCACCTGTTCTCAACGTGGGCCGTATGAACTCACACCTGGGGTCACGTAGTCTTGCAACTTGTAACTGTTTAACGATAAACAACACGACTTGATGCGATACCGTTTAGAAGCCTGGGTGACTTACATAGAAATCCAACGACATTTCTTTCAGGCACCAGGAAGGCCATGGAAAAAATTTCTCCCAAAAGAGGATTGGGTGAACGGTCAAAAATAATTGAGAACCACTAATGGAAACTAAAAACATATTAATAATTGCAAGAAGTCATGATGATAGAATCGCCATAGGGAGTACGAGATTATTATTGATGATGACAACCACCAGAGGGGGCGTGAGAATATCACAGATGATGAAAGAACCCATAGAGGGATTGTGAGATTATCCCTCTTTTTTTTGTACCAAGTGGGTGGAGTTTTTTTTCCCCAGTTCTTAATTAATTATTCTTTTTTCTTTTTTGTTCTGATGTGGATGTTCTCATGGAACTTTTGACATTTCTAGAGCACTGGTAGCAATCCCTAGAAGTGGTCGTAAAGGTTTTCTAGAGCACTGGTAACAATACCTAGAAGTGGTCGTAAAGGATTTCTAGCGCACTGGTAACAATCCCTAGAAGTGGTCGTAAAGGATTTCTAGAGCACTGGTAACAATCCCTAGAAGTGGTCATAAAGGATTTCTAGAGCACTGATAACAATCCCTAGAAGTGGTCGTAAAGGATTTCTAGAGCACTGGTAACAATCCCTAGAAGTGGTCGTAAAGGATTTCTAGAGCACTGGTAGCAATCCCTAGAAGTGGTCGTAAAGGATTTCTAGAGCACTGGTAACAATCCCTAGAAGTGGTCGTAAAGGATTTCTAGAGCACTGGTGACAATCCCTAGAAGTGGTTGTATAGGGTTTCTTTTCTCACCAGCTGAAACACTAAACTAAAGACAAACATCGATTAGATAGCAATTACATTTTAAAATATGCTCTCTATTTAATTGTCAGAACCTATAGCGGAGAGGTACCCCTGTACCCCATATTTTCTATAAGCTTAGGCCTATATTTCATATAAAATCGCTACCGCTAAAAAAATTCCTGAATAGGACATACAAGTTTGAGTCATAGCATAATTTTAGCATAGGCCTATATAAGTTTATTATATATAAATATAAAATAGTTCTATGTTCATAAATTACGTCAACAATTAGGAGGGAACGGGACTGAACCAGTTTTCGACAGTTGTTGCCTAGGAGGAAGAACGATAATATGTACTCACTGCAGCGAAACTAAAATCCAACAGGAGAAACTTGTAATAGAGTAATGAAGTTTTGCTAATCACGGGAAATATACATAATATCATACAGATTGACGTTTCAACCAAATGACCTTTATCAGGAACGTTCACAAAACACAACGAGTAAGAATAACACTATTGATTTCTCTCCATTAAATATGCGATGAAAGCAAATGCATAATTAATCCTTTGTAAAATGCGTATCATGATAGAAAGCAAATGTTTTAATTTCTCCATTAAATGTGTGATAAAAGGTACATGTATGATTAACCTCTCCATAAAATGTAGATAAATAACTATGGCATACAATTTGTGAAAATGAACAAAGACAAATCAGGTCTTACTTTGATCATATATATTTTATTTCACTGAACTTGTATCTTGTTTATGTTTGTTCATGACAGAATTATATCATTTATTTGGTATCTCATTTACAAACAAAGAGTTGATCTCACAAAAATAATATTTGCAAGAATTATACAAACATTCAGTAATAATGTGTATTACAACTATGTTGCAAGATGCATGTATCAGATTTCAGGTAGTTGGAAGTGAGAATATACATAGGTCTATAACGTATGGAGAAAAAATCATATACTGTTCAAATAAAAGTAGTGAATTGTGGGAAACGTTCATAAATATCACCTCCGTTATAAATAATTTCAACAAGCAGTTTTCTGAGCAAAGCATGTTGGGAATTAGTCTCAATGTATATCCGGATATAACAAGATCATTAATAGAACAAAATATTGTATATCTAATATAATATGGTTCTAGTATGAGAGTGAAGTATGTGTCACTTAAATAAAAACCGGAGTGGGGTTATTATGAAAGTGATAGTCTTTGAATGAATAAAATAGAGAGGATTATCATATGATATGAATATTATATACTTATGAAAGGGATCTTACTATAAAAGTGATACTTTGGATGGGGGATAGGGGGGTCGAAGTCAACAATATGAAAGTAATGTTTTTTGAAATAAAGGAATTGGGGAATTGGATTATGAATATGGCATGAAAGAAATGAGAGGAATCTTCACCATAGAAAACCACATATACTTGAATAAATAATCACTATAATATGTTAGTTATATACTTGAATAGATTGTCACTATATTATGTCAGGTATATACTTGAATTCATACAACAAAATTGAAGATTGACCCTTTGAGTCACACATACATAAATGAGATCTCAAGTGAAATTGACTATAGTCGTTGTTATCTTGTTCAGCTGTTATTGAATACAGGGCAATAGCCTGATGGTATGATCAATGTTCATCCATAATCTGTATCACGGAGTTGTTACCTTATAGTGTGTAGTACAAATGAGCAGTTTCAGGAAATCTAATATCGACAAAGCGGAATAATCCCCAGTCTGGTACTTACAAGAGAATGAGAATATGAAACATTAGATAAGTAAATCCTTGTGATCTGGTGCATGTTTTCTAATACTCAATCCAATATTGTTGCACTTCGGTTACAAATTATTTGTTCATCAATCACTTTCTTAAGAAGATTTCAGTGGTAATGCACAGACACTGAGAGCATCTATCAGTTTAAACCAACAGAGAACTGAATCTGTCAGTTGTCACATAACTGCAGATACACTCATGAGAATATCTGAGCACTTATGGATGTATCCTGTCAGCAATGAAAATAACCTGATGACTAACTGGTCAGCAATGATAATAACATGATGACTAACTGTTCAGCAATGATAATAATTAATAACCTGATGAATAACTGGTCAGCAATAATAATAACCTGATGACAAACTGGTCAGCAATGATAATAATGAATAACCTGATGACAAACTGGTCAGCAATGGTAATAATTAATAACCTGATGACAAACTGGTCAGCAATGATAATAATTAATAACCTGATGACAAACTGTTCAGCAATGATAATAATTAATAACCTGATGAATAACTGGTCAGCAATAATAATAACCTGATGACTAACTGGTCAGCAATGATAATAACATGATGACTAACTGGTCAGCAATGATAATAACCTGATGACTAACTGACAAAGATACAAGCAGACTATTTTCTTTAAATTATGTTAAGAAATCATTTTTAGAAAAAAACAGACACTGTATTACTTAAGATGTTATTTTTCATTTTTATTCATCTTACTCTCTCTCTCTTCATTTTCTTCTGGAATTCAATCTCATGCTCCTGCTGGTTAGTAGGATTAGTCTGGAGAGCAGAATGCATCATCATGGTTTACAGCTTGACTGTAATATCGTAACTCTTATTACTTGACTGAGGTAATAAATAGTTACATATTCATTGCTAGGATTTCCAAAGTTTATATTTCCCTCATGAATTCTGTCTATACAATAGAATCATTTTATAGTGCATATGTTTAGAGTAAGATTCCACATTTAACAATACTATTAATATTTCTGAATTAGTTTATTTCCGCTAAACACAGATATGTTGGGCCATTGGAGCAAATAAAACGGTGACACAACGCATTTCCATTCTCTGGACTACATCCTGCTGGATATCTAGTAGGTACATTGTCCTGCTACAAGAGAGATCCAGCGGGAGTTTGAGAATGAACGCTGAAGTAGAATTAGTTTATTAATATCTATATAGCTATAAAGTGTTCTGCATTGTTTGTTAAAAGAGGGATTAAAGCCACTGATCGAGACATAACCCTGTCAACCTAAGACCAAAGTCTATGTTGGTTATATTGTATATCGGGTCATTAGTGCATAGCAAATTTCAGTTATTACATACATATTTCAAAATAGTGAATTTCGTTTATTACATACATAGGCCTATTTCATCAGTGAAGAGTAATTTTCAATAAAAGAATTGCACTGTATCAACAATCAGTTATGCTAACTCTTGATGTATATATAATAGCAAAGCTGTAAATGACAACACAATTCATTTATTCTCAGACTACTTACTCAGACAGCAAATGAAGGACTTATAGGCCTACACAATTTTCAGTACTGGTACTTGTCTTAAAAAGCATGCACTTTTTTATTTGCTATCTCCCTTAGTGTCCAAAGCCACTTTCTAGAGTAGAACATATAATTTTCCGAAGTACCACACTTATTCTGTGTGTGTGTGTGTTTGTATGTAAATATCACACTTTTTCTTTGTATGTATATGTGTGTGTATGTGTATAAATTTACGCCTACAAGCAATTGATATTTTCAAAAAAATTGTTTTAATGTGAACAGTAAAAAAAATGTTCTACAAAATGCAACACTGAAGTAGATTGGAAGTATCTAAAGAAAGTCAACACTGAAGTAGATGGGAAGAGTCTAAAGCAAGTCAACACTGAAGTAGATGGGAAGTGTCTAAAGAAAGTCAGCACTGAAGTAGATGGGAAGTGTCTAAACCAAGTCAATATATTCAAATTGAGCTGTCCTCTCCCATCAGAAGAAGGCAGCCCACATTTTTGGGACATGTCAAACTGGAAAAATTTAGTTCATTGTGGCAATGTGGGAAGTTGAAGAGTAAGAGGGGGTGATCAACAGAGGAAATTCTGTAGGCCTACATCTTGCCACTGTGAACTATCATTATAGGAAATGAATGGTTGTGCATGACATAGAAGGCTGTATATAGAAATTTGATAACCAATGCCACATGACATGAGCAAAAAGTAATATATATATATATATATATATTCAATCTCTGTTACCAATGTCAAACTTGGTCTTTAACAGCATCACAGCAGAGGAAAATTGTTACATATGAAATGAAGTGTCTGAGAAAAGCTGCAATGGTTACAAAACTAGATAAAATAAGAAACGTATTAGGAAAAGTGTTGGTATAATATCATGTATTGAACATATTGAAAGGCAGCAAGTAAAATGGTTCGGTCACCTTATGAGAATGAACCCAAGCAGATAAGAGCATATAACGAAAGAATATCCGGTTGTAAAGCCAAAGGTAGACCAAGAAAATGGAGGATAGAAAACATCAAAATAGCCTTGAACAAACATGGACTAAATGCAACCACAGCAACACATCTGGCCTTGGAACGACAGCTTAAGCCCCCAACCCTACACTTAATGGCAAGTGTGAATACAAACAACCATTGTTCACCTGTGCACAGACAATAGACAATATAAATCAGATATGCTGACAACACAGTTCTCTTAACAAAGATGGTCTGAAGGAAAAGGTCAATCAATCAATGAATGCACTTTCTGTCTTTTGTGTTGTTAATAAGTTCAGTTGATGACTTATATTTGTGCCACAGTAACAACCCAACCAGAAATGTCTTTCTTTGTCTTCCTCTCTCTTCTTCCTGTGACCTTTCCGGTGGTTCCTAAATGTTCAAGTTTTACTTATCACATGCGCTAAAAATCTTGATTGTCTATTTCTAATTTTCGCTACAATTTGTAATTTTACTTCAGCATCTCTGAGAATTTCTACATTAGTTTTCTTGGCTATAAAATGAATTTTCATCTTTGTTCTTAAAAACCACATTTCAGTTGCCTCCAGTTTATCTTGGGCACTTTTGTTTACTGTCCATGCTTTGCTTCCATAAAGAAGGATTGGATATAATATCCAATATAATATCCTAGCACTTGAACGGTCGTGTATGCATTGATATTACTCCATTGCATAGAATGTTTCTCATTTTTTAAAATAAAAGACAACAGTAAACATTACCACAAACACAAAAAATACAGAGAATATATATATCTATATATATATATATATATATATATAGAGAGAGAGAGAGAGAGAAAGAGAGAATATGATTACCAATGCCACATGACATGTAAAAAGTATTATATATATATATACCCAGTACTTGTATTGTCCCTATAATGAACAAGGGGTGATAAAAATACAATTGTAATTGCCTGCTTTGATGAAGACAAGTACCCAATTATCATTTATGAAAATATCTCTGGGGATATCTCAGGTGCAGTTGCTAAGACATGTGATTTGTTTTCTAGTGGCAGCAGGTTCAAATCCCACTATCAATATTGTGTTTACAAGTGGACTTTCAGATATCCCTGGAGATTATTTCTTGAAGCTATGGAGTTCCATGCTTTGAGTGACACTCTTGGCTGGTGATGTGTCACTTCATTGAGAGGAACGATGTGTATAGGTGGAGTCAATCCTCTATGCTTTTCCAACCTTTCATTTATGTCTTACCCACAGGGATTTTGATAATTTTCAACTGAGTTCCTTAATTTGTGATTGAAAAAATAATGTAAGATGTATATTATGATGTTGTTATATGTTTGAAATTCCGGAGAAAAGCCCGAGTGACCATGCTAGACAAAATGAGAAATGATGAAATCAGAGAAGAATCTGTATTACACCATGCGCAGAATACACAGAGAAATAACAAATAAAATGATTTAGACACCTTATGAGAATGAACCATACCCAATTACCAACAAGAACATATAACATAAGAAGATCCTGATACAGGGCCAGAGAGAGACCTAGAACAAGATGGATAGATAACATCAAGACAACACTGAACAAATACGTATTCAATACAGCCAAGGCAACACATCTGGCCTTGGATAGACAGCTAAAGCTCCCAGTCATCACCCCTACACTTAACAAGTGTGGATATTCTGACCATCATCCACCTGGAGATAGACAATAGTCATATATTGGCTAATGTAGAGTGGATTGTAATGTCATCTTAGCATGATACACTTGGTTAATTGAATATGAAATGTAATGGGAACTATGTATTATGTACAAACATATGGTTTCATTTCATGTCTATATATATATATATATACTTTCATTGTGCATTCTTTATTGTAAATGTCTTCATTGTAAATACAATGCCATTACATTTTATAACTCATGGGCACTATATTTGTGTTCTATTATTTGAAGTTGGTTTTACAATGATATGGAGAAGGGAAAAAAATAGGTAAACATTTGACACAACTGAATCAGGTTAGCGTGCATGAAAAATTAACCAATCTATATTGAAACAAAACCTGTTTAGGTTAGTATGTGTGTGTTTGAAATTGTAACCTGCAAATAGAAAGAAAACTTAGATTAGATCAGTTTGTGTCTTAAAAAAAGGAACCTACAGAAACACAAAACCGGGATTAGATTAGTTTTTATGTTGTATAAAAAAATGATTTTAAGAATAGTAGTAGTAGACAAAAAGAGTCTTCCACAGTATGTGCAAAGAATTGCATGCTCATTGTAACATCATGTGTGGTTTTGGGCCGTCTTAGAGGTGCAGTCCTTGAACTAACTGCTATGATTTTCTCCTCTGTCTTTATACCATTCCTGATCATTTCTTTCCATGCAACATTGAGGAAACTAACAAGAGAATGTTGATTCTCTTTATCTTTATTACCAGATTATGATGATGAAATCTAAGTCTGTACGCATACATAAATGTTGATGAAGGTGCAGACATGCTGGGCAGGACATATTGTTCACATGGAAGATCATTGTCTACCATAGAAGTTATCATATGAAGAACTGAATGAATGAAATACACAACAAATCTTATTTCAAGATAAACATTTGGTTAGAAAAAGCCCTTGCCACCCATACAAAAATAAGCCTAGAGAGTTATTAGAAAAAATAAACTGTTTTGTTGAACTAACTTCAAAACACTAACTGACACATATGAGCTTACTCGCCTTCAGTATATGTTGAAGTGTACACTTACTGATGACCAATTGTTGTGCTTGCTCTTTAAGCACATGGCTTAGTCCAAAGTAATATATGTATAGATTTACTGCAAACTCTTCATAAATTCACTCAGGAAAATTTTGGAATATTTTAATGAAGTTTTGCTAATCACAGGAAACGCACATAACTACACACAAATTTATGTTTTTACCAAAAGGCCTTTATAAAGACTACATTCACAACAAAAAACGACGAGCAAGAACGACACTATTGGTGTTAGATGACAGCAAATGTGAGAATGGCGCACATACTATTAATGTTTACATGGCAGAGCTAAATGTATGTTATCCATGTAGGGGCCTATAGCTCTGTCATGTGAACATCAATAATGCTGTTCTTACTCGCAAGTTTTTTGTTGTATATGTAGTCTTGATAAATTCCTATAGGTTCAAACATAGATTTATGTGTGTTATTATGTGTGTTTCCAGTGATTAGCAAAACTTCATTACCCTGTTCCAAGCTTTGCCTGTTGGATTTCAGTTTTGGTTTTGCACAGTGAGTACATATTATCGATAATCTCACTCATCTTTGTATTTGATAACAGATTTTTTAAAATGGTTTCCCACTCCTGCTATGAGCATATGCTCAGTTGATTTTTGTTTTCCTGGTTGAGTTCACTCATTGAGTCATGTAATAGCACCATATTTTAAAAGTCTGAGATTCCTTTCTTTTCTAGAAATACATGTTCCAGATTCATACAGATGTGGCTTATACTATTTACAAGGATGTGCACATATTATATAAATACTAGGGAACATTGGTGGCATTATACTGCACATACTTGCAGGCACTGAAAAGGGGGGGGGTGGAAGAATAGTAACACACCCACCTACTATGCAAGTGAAAAGAGGCAACTAATGAGGCTGGGTATGTTGCTGACAACCTCATCACATGATCTTCATTGTGATGAAGCCTGTTACAAACCCATGTCTGGACTGCTTGGACCATCTTTTATCTGCAGTATGTCTCAAGATTGCAAGATTCACAACAAAATTTCCTCCAGAGTAACAGACTGTCCAGCTCAAGGCAATGCACCACAGTAATATTTTTCTGGACTGTCCAGCTCAACATACTGCACCCTGGAGCCACATTGGGTAAACTAGTCATACATGTTTTCCTGTAAAACCTCCCCATAAAAATAAGAATGCCACCAGATAAACACTAATCTAGAGATGTAAAACTCCTGTCTGGCACAGGGACTAAGAGTGACAAACTCATTTTCCCTCTGGATTCAATCACTATATTACTGTAGGAACTTTCTTCTACTCTTGGGTTCATCCGCTGAATAGAGGGGGGTATACACTGCATCAAATGGATCTGTTTATGGAGTGGGAACTGGATTGTATTAAAAAGGATCAACTACATGGAGAAAAAATCTGCGGCAAATGAAAGGGTATATTTTATATATAGGTGGATCTACTGCAGGGACTATAATAATCTTTCACAGAGGGGGTGGGAATATGCTTCAGGGACTACAATAATCTTTCACAGAGGGGGTGGGAATATGCTTCAGGGACTACAATAATCTTTCACAGAGGGGGTGGGAATATGCTTCAGGGACTACAATAATCTTTCACAGAGGGGGTGGGAATATGCTTCAGGGACTACAATAATCTTTCACAGAGGGGGTGGGAATATGCTTCAGGGACTACAATAATCTTTCACAGAGGGGGTGGGAATATGCTTCAGGGACTACAATAATCTTTCACAGAGGGGGTGGGAATATGCTTCAGGGACTACAATTATCCTTCATACGAATATTGGCAAAAAAAGTGTATCACCACCTGCAAATAATCTCATAACCCCCCCGCCCCCCATCCCCTTCAATGCATTAGCCAGAATCATACTTTGAAGGCAAACAGTATTCCATTACATCTAAAATGCTATATAGGCTATAGCCGTGACTTTCATTTTGTCTTTCATTATGAGGGGAAGATGAGCTAGTAATACAGTATAACCTCTCTATAGTGCATCCTTTTATAACAAATTTCCCTATTTAACAACCATTTTCAAAATTCCCAATTATATATTTCTATTCTTTATTATTTGCACTATATATAGTGAATTTCTGTTATTACATAAATATTTCGTTGGTCCAGACCACAGTTGTTATAATGGCATTTGACTGTTTTCAATATAGCTTAGGTAGGCCCCCTATAGCTGAATTATTTGAAAGTTATGACAGCAAGCAAGTGAAGTCAGTATGAAACCTGCAGCTATTATGGAAGGATATAGTAATCTTAATGAACTAAATGAATATAATAAATAATATGACATGTAAAATAGCATAGCCAAAGTATATATATTCTTACCTATGGTGATAATGATAAGAGAAAAAGGTATGGTTGCAAGTAAAAGAAATCATACAGGTAGGTTATTTTCATACAAATAAATCTGTTACTTCATCTTTTATTTGAATATATATACTAACAAAGAAGATTAAATTTGTATCTTGCATTTGAAAAAATTTAATACAAAATAAATACAATGCAGATACTTTGTGAATACACTCATGCTATGTTGAGAGTCCTGAGAAAATCTGAGAAAAATGATGGCAGCTGAACTCCATCGAAATGGAGTTTGGTGAATAGAAGGTGCTAAGAAGCAAACATTTGACTAATGAATGTGGGAGAATATGACTGAAAATACAACATTTGATTGGTGAATGGGAGAGAATAGGCTGACAATAAAATATTTTATTGGTGAATGGGAGAGAAGAAATTGAAAAGAACAAACATTTGATTGGTGAATTCAATAAGATGAACATAAATAATTTGATTGGCGAATAAGAAAGATTTGAAAATAAAACATTCTAATGGTGAATGGTAGAGGAGTAGAAAACAAAACATTTTATTGGTGAACATAGGAGAAATAGTGGATAACAAAGGTCCTTATGACTTTAAACAAGGGTCCCATCTTGATTCATTTATTTGAACAATGAGTATTATAAATTTATAGCAACATATATGATAAATGATATTTATATTAAATAACTGAACACAGTGAAATATCAGTCATATTTCAATACTCTGCCAGCAACAAATTGATGCAATGTACTGATAACAAAAGAAATATTTAGGATGTGTAAAAAAAACAATAAATAAACCTATGATATGTGAACACACTTGACAGCATGTCACAGTATCATAGTTAAAAGGAAAGACTGCAAACAGAAACTGGAATGATAAAAATATTAGGTTTATTCTGAATATATCCCTGGGGTGTCACCAGAAATGTTCAATATTAAACACATTAATTGATCAGAATATATTAACTGAAAATTAAGAAATCAATAACAAATTCAACGAGTTAAAGAAAAGAAACAGACTGAGAGTACTTATAAAGATAACTGAGAATACTACAAATATGACCGCTCTTCCTTCACAAAACTGAAGGCTTAAATTCTGTCAACTTCCAAAAAGATCATTTTGTATTTCAGCTTCAGAAACCATAATAATTGTGTATTTCAGCTTCAGAAACTATAATAATTGTGTATTTCAGCTCCATAAACCATAATAATTGTGTATTTCAGCTCCAGAAACCATAATAATTGTGTATTCAGAAACCATAATAATTGTGTATTTAAGCTTCAGAAACCATAATAATTATGTATTTAAGCTTCAGAAACCAACCATAATAATTGTGTATTTCAGCTTCAGAAATCATAATAATTGTGTATTTCAGCTCAAGAAACCATGATAATTGTGTACTAGTGTACACAAAAATGTACATATTCCATATTAAAAATACTTTACTCTAGGTAAATACTTGAAATTAATATGATATATACTGTCAAAATTCAAATTTCTCATCCCATTAGTGCACATAAAATATTGATACAGTGCATCTCCTTTCTACATCCAGCTGGAAATCTAGTAGACCCATTTTCTTGTTACAAGATAGATTTAAATGAAATCTGAGTATGAAAGTGAACAAAAAATATGAGCGTATTGAATGAAACTGAACTATTTTCTGTACACAAGATCCACAAGCAGTATGTCTGAAAGTCTTACTAATGCCATGAGACCAAGCATTATGTCTACTCTCACTAGATGACATGCTAAAGAGATTTTCTTCTTGTGGAAGCCATGCAGGATTTCATCTGTACAATTATATTTCTGTTTGTGGTGAAACATTCAGAGAGCCCATCATTGTACATGATGCTGGGGAAACCAAATGAGCTCCAGCCCTGACCATGATCCTAGCTGCCTAGTATGTAGTATCCTGGTTATCAACAGGTGGCACATGAGGTATTGTAAAAAGTATCGCCGTGAATTATATGGGATACCAAAATCAGGCAAACATGTTTGCCCTTCATAATTGGAGAGTCCCTTTGGATGGCAGGGAATGCATAATTGACTGCCCCACCCATCCCAATAACCACTATTCATAACTGGTTGTAATGGACATTTCTGATAGGAAAAACTGTTTGACAGGGAGATCTGAAGAACTTGACTCCAATACTGCATGTTGTAGAAAGGTAGAAAAGCCACAAAACCCTTAGAATGTACCCCCTTGATATAAGAGATTTCTTCTCAAAACATTGCACATTGCTGAGGTCTTCTGGGTATGAAATAAAGTTCTAGAGAAACCACCCCATTGAACATAGGAAGTAAGAATTAATCACCTGGGTATCGCAACAACAGCTATGCACAATACAGAAAAGCTGTATTGGTTGACAAAGTATGACTGGTTGTGTAGTGTCAGCCTCTAAGCTTGTTTTACCAGTGCCTCATTGTCTTTCCCTTTGTATACATAGGCCTATATACACACAACCAGTATAGAGATAAATCAGAACGGTTGCATTAAAACTCAGATAAAATTCACAAAAAAGTCATAAATATTTAACACAATCTGTTACATGAGCATTGACATTGAACAATAAATAAACATAATTATCTGGAACAGTCAACATAAATAAATTCAATTGTTATTTCAGATGTGAGATGTGTTTCTAATGAAGATCTTGTGATCTAACATAGATCTTATGAATTGTTTTGTATCTTTGAAACATGACAGGGACAACAGCAGTGTGTTGGTTTCTCTTAGTAAAAAGCAGATTATAGTTAACAAAATAATATATCAAATAATAGGCTTACATGGGAAGTATGTAGCCTGGAGCTTCATTACTGATTCTTGTATCACTAATGGCTGTATTAGACTTGGTTTATTTACAATGGTTCACTTTATTTTAAAATTATGTCGCAAGATTTGAATATAACTACATAGATCAAGGGATGTCTTTTCAATCAATACTTTCTTCAGGATATACTGTTATTTCAGAATGAAGTGCAATCTGAGTATTTATCTTGATACATTGTTTGTTTAAGGGCTAATGCTTACTGAATAGTTTACTGTGGAAAATAGAACACAATAAAAATAGGTTTCGGAATGCACAGCTTCAGAACGAGCAGTAGACTCATTGGGCTGGACAAGAAACTTTACACTCATCAGCTTATAAACAAACTTTAGAATTAAGTTGAACAAAACACTTTAAACTAATCAAGCAACTTTAGAATCATCAAGCTGAACAAGCAACTTTAGAATCATCAAGCTGAACAAGCAACTTTAGAATCATCAAGCTGAACAAAGCAACTTTAGAATCATCAGGATGAATAAGCAGCTTTAGAATTATCAGGATGAATAAGCAACTTTAGAATTAGCAAGCTGAACAAACAACTTTAGAATCATCAAGCTGAATAAGTGAATAAGTGGTCATTCGTTTTCATGGTCAGCCTCTAGGTCTGCCTTCGCTGTATCTGTGTAGCATAGCTAGCTGTGGTATGCTGTCTGATGGTAGTCTGCTGATGTGTGCAAACCATTTGATTTGTTGTCTCTAGATGTATTCTAAGATTGGGGTGGTGATTTTTGTGTGTCAGATATCCTCATTCCTCACCCTGTCTCATAAAGATATTCCTAGGATTCTGCATAAGCATGCCATTTCAGCTGTCACAAGTTTACGTTTGTCTTGCGCTGTCACTGTCCATGTTTGGCATTGGTAGCACAGCGTTGGCATAATAATTGTTTTTAAGTGTTATTTTGAAGACAAGAATGAAGCGTATAATATGTAGACTTAAAGAAGAATTGTTTAGAACCTATGTATCATATGTTTACTGATTTATGTACCTACATCCTAGCAGTCCAGTCAGACGCATGGTATCTCGCTCTTTCCCAGCAGATCTTACAATGTATACCTGCTAATGGTTCCTCTCCAACACTAGTACCATTATCTAATCTGTCCTGCACACACCAAATTAAATAAATACACTTAAATTTCTAAAATAACAGAATATCGTAACCCCATCATAGACATTTAACATGTACTTTCAGCATAGACATTTAACATGTACTTTCATCATCTTCATCACCAGTCTATTGTGGGATATTATATATGATTTTCTTTATCTTCTTTCTTCATTTTAAGAAAAATTACATTTTCAATATTAAAATAATGTTTAGTACAACTAATATATTGACATTCAAATTTAATTTATCGTTAAATACAGCGTTATTCAAATATATTTAGGGTTGCTATTTCTTGTTCCTGTGATGGGTATAAAATAAAATGTTGAAAATAAGAAATTCAGGAGGAATGAAATAAAATCTTCAGAGTAATTCTGTGGCTTTGAAATTTCTCCATACAGCACAAATATTTATATGATTAGGCCTATTATAAATTTCAATGCTCTATGTTGTGAGTATGAACTTTGTTTACATAATGTTTTCGCTATACATACCTCTCAACTAGTGCAGACTTTAGTTTTTGAAAACAAATATTCTGATTTAATTCAATTAATTCCTTTTGATAATTTCCTTCAGTGATTCTTGATTAGAAACCATCATTATGATGCATTCCTATAAGTGTTCAGTTCTCCACTCCAGAGACCATCCAAGAGAATACAAACTCAAAGTCCTAGTCAGATCAGACATTGATTATGTGATCTTCATAACTTATATAGTATTATAATAGACACAATAGTATTTTCTTTAAAAAGACCTTAAGGTTGAAATGTTGACAATGTTTTGTATATTGTTCTTTGTATGTTTTCATACCTAAACCAACATACCCGGTAGTTCAATAATGTGTTAGTCATAGTAAAACTATGACAATACTTGTGTTCTACCTAAGTACTATTATTATACAGTTCTATAGCAGTTTTACCTATTATCAATTTTCTAGAGAGGACATTATTCTTCCCTTCACCCCTGATCATTTCAATTTCTGTCAATCTTTGTATGTGCACACTATCACCTCCAGCATCATCTTCTTCACTCTATAGTAAATCAATAACTGTTTTTATTAGATCAGCCCTATTTTTTTTCAACATAATGATATTAATCACAGCATTGCCCGCCAATGAGTCTGCTCTCTCGTTGCCTCTGATCCCTGCATGTCCATGCCAGTGTATCCATGTAATATTTTGGATTACTTGTTCAGTAACATATTCCATTCTTTTCATAACATGCACCGTTGTATCTTCTGAAGCATGCTTTGAGAGTATCACCATGTCGGTTGATATTTTAGTAACCAACCTACTTCACGCTCTCTGGCGGAAATCACACGATAAATTTGTTGTGGTTACATGAGAGCAAACGCTGAAGAATTAGTCACCAACGGAGTGTGCAGTCATCACTTCTATTTCCATTTCCATGTTTTAATGAACTAGGTTGACGATTTTTCAAGTACCTTTTTTCCATTCTTGTAAGCAACAAATCCCCCATCCGCACTTCTTTTTTTCTCTGTTAACTGAGCAACTGAATATATGATTGTGTTTATGGCTGTGAGTACAGCTAAACAAGTTCTTGTACCATCACCTCTGCCCTGATTCCAGTTCATTCCTTACATGTTTTCTCCAGTTGTAATACTAAATTTGTCAGAGACTTTTTCTCTTTGTTCAACTCTGCCCATTCACTGCTTTTTTCCCTATTTCTTCCAATTCCTTTCTTTAGTGTAAGTATTCTTTATACAGAAAATAGACTTTAAAATACCAGGTATTCTTGATAATGAATATAGACAGAATGTTAAGCTGTTTTTGGTATGAAATATAATAATTTTGAAAGTTGACAGATAGGAGCCTATGCTACGTAAACAAAACTTTCAGGTAATCGAACACACTGTCATGAATAATATTGACACATCCTCTGCACACAATTTTCAACACATGTTCAAGTTCAATATGAACATGAACAGGTAGTGCAGACATTGACAAAACACACAATTTCAAACAATACATATATGTGTTCTAACTTGATAAAAACTAGAACCAGATGTCAAACTTTGCTCAATTATTATAACAACTGCTGTGTGTAAATATATTTTAAACCCTTTTTTGCTGCACAAAAATCTGTTAATTTTGCATATTTAGATTCATCCTGAAGTAGCTGTTCTATCATACAACACTAGGTCATTGCAATTTTTAGTATTGATATCCCTATTTTGTGTAGAGCATAAGGTTACAAATATTGCTCACAACTAATTTCTACAGGGTGTCTACAAAGTCACATTGCACTCATTAACATTGATGAGACTACATCATATGAATTGTGAGTATTTAGGGCTCATGTTTGGTAAAAGGGCCTACCTTTTTTGCAAAAAGTGAAACGAAATAATGAAAAATATTTTATTGATAATTTCCCTTGACTATACCTACCCATCAATTGGAAGTCAGGGAGGGTGGAGATATTTATTTAGGAGGGTTGTATGCATGGGGCTCTCAGTAGTTGGTGCAGATTTTATCATCTGACAGCTGTCCTCGCAAATATAACAAATGTGCATGTTTTATCAGTTGCAGGTCAACTAAACAATCTTACGATTACCTTAGCCATTTTGTATAAGCCACAATCAGTGATGTCACAAAATTACAAAACATTTGCGAGCACAGATTTTTATAAAATTGTGAAAGGTGGGCCTGTTTACCAAACATGAAGAGTATTTAGTGTGAATGTATGTGAAGTCAGTAGATATTTAGTGTGAATGTATGTGAAGTCAGTAGACATTTAGTGTGAATGTATGTGAAGTCAGTAGACATTTAGTGTGAATGTATGTGAAGTCAGTAGACATTTAGTGTGAATGTATGTGAAGTCAGTAGACATTTAGTGTGAATGTATGTGAAGGCAGTAGACATTTAGTGTGAATGTATGTGAAGTCAGTAGACATTTAGTGTGAATGTATGTGAAGTCAGTAGACATTTAGTGTGAATGTATGTGAAGTCAGTAGACATTTAGTGTGAATGTATGTGAAGTCAGTAGACATTTAGTGTGAATGTATGTGAAGTCAGTAGACATTTAGTGTGAATGTATGTGAAGTCAGTAGATATTTAGTGTGAATGTATGTGAAGTCAGTAGACATTTAGTGTGAATGTATGTGAAGTCAGTAGACAGTGAATTTATAGACTATAGATATCCTATATATTATACCTTTCATCTATGTGCTTCCTTATGTTGTATTGCTTCTATTGCAAATGGATTTTGCCAAATTTCTGCAATTACTGTCTATCTACTCTGACTTTGATGGTGAAGATAAACACAGCAAGGAACGGAACTGGCCACCTCCACGTAATAGTTGCTGCGCCTTAGTACATGAAGAGTTATCTTCATCCCTGACTGCAGCATGGTAGGTTGCTGCCATCGGACTTACCCTTACCTTTACTCAGATTCTAGCAGATCTTAACTTGAAGTAGCTGTTGTCAGATTCTCTATTCTAAGTTGTATCTTCTGTTACAACTAGTGATCAGATAACCATTGTAGAATTTAAATGTGTTGGCATAAGTCTGAAATTCCAATTCTAATAACAGTGCCACGTTTGCGATTTCACTAAAAGAAAGAGTTCCACTATTTCGAGGTCTAATTCAACTGTTCTGGGGAAAAATATACAATATTTGAAAAATAAAGATTTCAGGTATGTCTGGTCAAAAAATATATAAAAATATTAACAGAACAGTCATTGAGCAGTGCTCAGGATGGGTTAGATATAACAGACAGTCGAGACTGCTTTGGTTCTATTTCCAGCGAAGCTTTATATGTTTGTTCCTCATCAAACAGCCTACTTGGATCAAGCAAGTAGCTTGTTACCTGTAAATAAACATAACATGAGTGCATTTAGAAAAATAGAAAAGCAAATCTAAAAAAGTATGAAGAGTTTGACAAAGAACAGTAAGGCAGAATGTTGCCACTTTCCCAACTGGTGAAAACAGATAGGATAACCTTGTCGACATGGATATGTGAATATAAACATGTCTATAAACAATATGGATAGGTAAATAAAAGTGTTGACAGTACCAAAATCAACTGGAATAAGTGTTAATAGTATAGAGCTGCATTGTAATAAAGTATTAACTATAAAGATCAACTGTAAAAGTGTTAATAGTACCAAGATCCACTGTAATAAAGTATTGAGACAGTACCAAGATCCACTGTAACATAGAGTTGAAAGTATCAAGATCTACTAGAATACAGCACTGACTTGCCAGTCCCAAGATCCACTAGAGTAACGTGTTGACTTGATAGATTCAAAATCCAAGGAACTACAGTATCAACTTTACCATGATCCACTGTATTAAGTGTTTACTTGACAGTACAAAGATCCACTGTAAGAAAATGTTTACTCGACACTACCAGGATCCAATAGATTAGACAGTACCAAGATCCACTGGAATAAAACTAATCACCAAATTTGATTGACTTCCGGTCGATGGCGGTTTGCTATCTCTGCTTGCCAAAAAAGGAAGTAAAGTTTCAGTGTTTTCTAGATGGACTATGTGATTTATTTTGTGAATGGGATAGATTAGAACACAGTTTAACCATTTGGAGTCACTGAAATGACACTGCGACTGGCTTTGCGAACTGAAAGTATAGAAACTAGTACTAGAAATAACGCTTGTGGGAAACAAAGAAGTTAGTAAACTACAGGAACAAACTTACAAACAGCACGCAGGAAGGCCATCTCCAGAGAACTCATCTACCCCTGACACCGCAAAGGAAACAAGGGATACAGTATAGACCAAATGCGATTTAATATCACTCCAGGCAGATCACAGTTGCTTAGTCTCAGCAATTTCAGGGAAGCATACTCGCAAGTGGAATGTTTGGAGGTCTCACTATTGGGTCATTAAACAAACCATTATACAATCGTATACTCACAGTAGATGCAACACCAATATAGTGCAGATTTTCTCTTGTGGAACCCACACAGCATTTCATTTGTGCAATCATGTTTCCCTATGTGGTGTAACATTCAGAGAATCTGGCATTACACATGACACTGGGGGAACGAGGTGAGTTACAGCCCTGGTCATCGTCCTAGCTGTGTCAATGTGTATGTTGTGCCCAGGCTATGAATAGGTAGCATATGAGGTGTAGTGCCCGAACTATGAACAGGTGGTACATGAAGTGTGGTGCCCAGGCTATGAACAGGTGGCACATGAAGTGTGGTGCCCATGCTATGAACAGGTGGCACATGAAGTGTAGTGCCCGAACTATGAACAGGTGGTACATGAAGTGTGGTGCCCAGGCTATGAACAGGTGGCACATATAGTTTGGTGAAAAGCAACTCTGTACACAATATGACAATTGTCTGGGAGAGCTCAGAATAAGGCACAGATGTTAATCTTGTCTTGATTATAAACTGGCCTCACAGCACGCGGGACATTCCCATAAGTGCTCCACCCTCCGTCCAGCAGCCATCCCAGTGTATGTAGACTCAGAGTTCCGGTCAGGTGTTGATTGTGTGATCTTCGGGACTTTCCAAAAAATTTACATTTCCTTCCCTCACCTCTAGATACTCCTATTTCTAACATTCTCTGTATGTGTACATTCTCAACCTCAATGACATCATCTGCATCTTGTGTAATTGGAGAACCTTTTTGGATGGTTATTTGCCCGTCGGAGTCGACGATAACCATTCCATTCAGCTTAACTGAGATGATGATGAATATGATGATGTCTGCAGTGTGCCCGACTGTGACTAATGAGTCCTATGCTTGCTTGGAATTGCTTGATTCTGAGCATGTGTGGGTAGGACATTCTTAGATGGTAAGGAATGCCTAGCTGACTGCCCCATGGATCTCAGTGACCATTGCCAAGAATTGGGTTGCTACGTATACCTCTGACAGGAAAGGATGTTTGGCAGGGGAGATGGAGCTAATGATTCTCTACATATTGTGGAAATGTAGATAACCCACAAAACTCCTAGAATTTATCCCCTCTGAGTAAGAGACTTCTCACAGCATTGCACATTGTCAGGATTTATAGACTTCTGGGTATGAAATAAACCTCTGGAGAAACCACCCCATTGCACATAGGAAGTAAGAGGTAATCGCTCATAACTCCTGCTGATCAAAACAATAGAAGAACATACCTGTCAACTTCAAGAAAGGTCATTATATTTAATTATATAATAACTTTTGATCATAAATTAACTCTTTCTATCCCAACCAATAAGTGATATGTTGGTAACTACCAAGATCCCCCAGAATACACTACACATTTATTGTTAAACTCAAATGTAACCACAGTATATTATGAAATATGATAAGGTAAATAATGTGTATCATTTCCTGATCCCTTGCAGACTAACTAGAAATAGTCAGAATACAGAAAATAGAAATACAAGTTAAAGGCAGGTGCATACATTATTTGAACAAAGGACTCCCTGATTTCTCATTACCATCAACAGGAACAGCTTTTGTCATAAAATATGAAAAAAATATATATATATAAAAACTGAACAGTTTTGTTTAGAACAGAAACAAATATTTCTATTTCGCATGTGAATGATTGATTATATGACTTTACCCGTTGACTATGTTCAATCTTGTATGAGGTTTGTTGAAATAGACGAATCTCTCGTATGACGTGAGCAATCTGCAATGAAAGGGAAGAACATATACTGATGTTTTAAACATACTAATATATTATATTTATATGAAATCTTATGGAGCTGTAAAAATAATTAAGGAAAAATATGTTATATTCCTACACCAAAGTCCTACATCAATTTTTAACTGAAGTATATCTGAAAATTTACAAGCATTGCCCAAATACTTAAATGTAATGTTTGCTGGCTTACAGGAATTTTGTCAGCTGCATATCCCACTACAACATGGAGTATGAGAATGGAAATAGAAGTGGTGACAGCAGCTCTTACTTGGCTGGCGACGCAATCACCAATAGACTCAGTGATTCTATTGGACTCTCAAAGTATGCTGCGCAAGATAGGAAAGTGTATGATCAGAACTGAATGGGTCGCTCTTCCCAACAACGTGCAGAGCATTACATAGATCTACTGTCCAGGTCATGCTGGGTCACAGGAAACGAAAGAGCCGATGTGTTGGCTGGTAAAGACTTGGTGAATGGCACAGAGAAGAGAAGAGACAGGATTGAATTGATTAGAGCAGATTAAGATTACCCTACGTGAAGATGAGGAGGAAGTCAAAATGAGACAATGTACATAATCAAAGAATGATAGAAATGGGAGTGACTAGAGGCGATGGGAGAAAGTGCTCCTCTCCGGAAAGATCAGAAGAATGCGTAATCAGCAACTGACTGGGACACTGAGCTTATACACTTTTAAATGACAGACGGAACGGCAAGCAGAGCATATATGGGAATGCCCCCAGTGCTGTGACGCTTGTTCCTAATCAAGAATTACAGGAATTTTACTACTTATATCGCAAATGGCTGACCTGTGAATATGTTTGATGGTGTAGTCAAGTCGTAAAGTTATTTTACATAGTAAAACCAATGAATGCTTTCATAGTTTCATCCTAAACCCTACTTTTACAACATATGTGTATCTTGTTAAAAGGAGAATATGAACGGCTAAAAGTACCTTCAATGACATGAGGAAAATAGTAACATCTAAACAAATTACAAACAAGTTAATAATGAGAATTATATAAAATGCTACATCTATTCTATATTAATTTATGGCTCAGAAACATGGAGACTAAATAAAGAATTAGAAGGCAGAATTGATGCCTTTGAGATGTGGGTATATAGGAGAATAGGGAGAATGTCATGGAAAGAGAAGAAAACAAATAAAGAGGTGCTAAAAACACTTAATATGAAGAAAGAATTACTAGGAGAAATAAAGATCAGGCAAATACAATTTTTGGACACATTAAAAGACATGACACCTTATTGAAGACCTTACTTGAGGGTAAAGTCAAATGGAAGCGAGCAAGAGGTAGACAGAGATACAAGTGGGACAGTAACATCACAAGATGGACAGGTTACAGTCTAGCAGATTGCACCACCAAAACAAGAGATGGGGGATGTTGGAGATCTGTTGCAGCCAACCTTCGTTGCAGAGATGGCACTTGATGATGATGTATCTTGTTCAATTATACTCATTTTTTGTAACAAGTGCAATATTTTCTCTACCACAAATTAGTGAAAAGACAATAGAATACAAAAACCAAAAGAATATTGCCTTTATATAACAAGAAAAAGTTTTCGACCCAATAAATAGAAAATTACTACCGGTATGTATTCTAGAAAAGTATGGAATAAAAGGACCATTGTTAGATTGTGTAAGAGCCATATAGAAAGAGTGAAAGTGCAGTTAGAACAAATGCAGGACATACAAAGTGGTATTCAGTAACATCAGGAGTTAGACAGGGATGTGTCTTATAACCATTATTGTTTATTATTTATATGGATAATATTACTGCAACATTACAAAAACACCACCATAGTGTTACATGAGCTACTCTTTGTTGATGATCAATGCCTGCTCCACAGTTCAAGTGAAGAGCTGCTGGATCACATAAACCTACTCAATGAAAGCTGCCTCAATCGCAATATGAACATCAATATATATAAAACAGATGTAATGTCTATAGGCAGAGAAACCAATAAACAAAAAGATAAGTGGTCAATTACTGAAACAAGTGCAGGAATTTAAATATCTTGGGAGCAATATTACAGATAACAAAAGAATGGATAGAGAACTTGAGACAAGAATTAAAAAAGCCAACTATGTGAATTATGAACAAAAACCAACTTTGAAACACAAATCTTCCCCAATGACAACCATAAGACAAATCATAAAATTCAATCGTCATACCAACATTGTGTTTTCAATGTCAGACATGCACACTAACTAAAGAACAAGAGAGAAATCTTACTACGTGTAAAATGAGATGTCTAAGAAAAACAAGCAAACAGGACAAGAAGAAAGCAACCAAACTAGCCTGAAAACCAATTGTCATTAAATCCTGCGACGCCTTACAGCAAAAGCAGAGCAATGACAATAGATCGATAGATTTTTTACAGAAATCATATACTGGTACTGTAAAAATTTATATCTGAAAATGAAAGAACTCCAGTAATATGTCATAGTTATCAACTATTTTTGTCATAGTGCATAGCTTTGCCAACTACAATGGGATGTATACTATCACCGCTGCTGTTTGTTACATACATGTAAGGATAGCGAAAGAAGCGGAAGCAAGAAATGAACACAGCTCAGAAACATCAAGAGACATAAGTAATTCTTTGCATGATCTACTCTTCGGAGATGATCAAGGTCTAATATATGAAACTGGAGATGAACTACAAAGACACACAAATGCACTACAGGCAGCTTGCGAGCAATACAATATGAGATTAAACACATCAAAAACAGAGACTATTAAAATATGCAGAGCAACAGAACAACTAAATGTGTATGTTAATGGCACAAAACTAAAACAGACATCTGAATTTAAAATTCTAGGATGCATTTTTACAGAAGACGACAAAATTAATAGACAAATTGAGATGAGGTGCCAAAAAGCAAACGCTGTAACATACCAATTGTCACTGTTGCTGAATGAAGAATATTCTTGGGATGATTACTACACTCAGGAGTGAGACCGGGAAGTGTACCATCTCTCCTATTGTTCAGAACATACATAGATCACATTTGCAAAGTAGTAAAGACAACGGAAGAAAACAATTTGAAGGATAACTTAAACGAATTGCTATTAGCAGACGACCAAGTACTAATAGAATCATCAGAAGAGCAACTACAAAGACAAATAGACAGATTACACCAAACATGCAAAACCTTTAACATGAAAATAAATATAGAAAAGACCGAAGTAATGAAGATAGGAAGAACAGAAAGAAACACCAATATCTATATATATTATATATTGGAAACAACAGAATTAAACAACTGACAGAATTCACATACCTAGGTAGCAATATAACAACAGACGGCAGGAGCAACATAGAAATACACAATAGATGTAGTAAAGCATACCAAGCCCTAGGACAAATGACACCAATCCTCAACAACAAAAATGTAGATTTAAACACCAAAATAACACTATTCAAAACAATTTTTATACCATCGCTGTGTTACCAATACCAAACATGAACAACAACAGCACAAGATAAACGTAAACTTGTGACAGCTGAAATGGCATGCTTGCGCAGAATCCTAGGAATATCGCTAAGAGACAGAGTGAGAAATGCAGACATTAGACAAAAACCAGTACCACTCCAATCTTGGAATATATTAAGAGACAACAGATAAAATGGTTTGCACACATCAGCAGACTACCATCAGACAGCATACTACAGCAATCTATGCAACACAGATACAGTCAAGGCAGACCTAGAGGGAGGTCGACCACAAAAACGATGGACCACCGAAATAAAAGAAGCAACAAATTCCATAATATAATCAGCACACAAGAGGGCCATCTCCAGAAAACTCTTCTACCCCTGACACTGAAAGGCAACAAAGGATTTAGCTAATAGATAGACTGTTGCTTAAAAACCTAGCGATTAACATGTCGACGAAATGACAGATAATAAATATCTATTTCAACATTATGTTACCAGTGCCAGACATGGCCACTGGTAAAAACACTCTTGAGAAAAATTACAACATGCAAGATGAAATGCCGGAGAAAGGCTATAAACGTCACCATAAGAGACCGAATGCGAAATGAAGACGTCAGAAAGATAGTAAAGACCATATCTGGAAACAATAGATAGAAAGACAAGAGATCAGCTGGTTCTGATACCGTATGTGAATTGAACCATCACAACCAGCCAGCCAGATGTACAGCAGCAGAAAGAACGGCTACAAAGCAAGAGGAAGACCAACAACAAGATGGGAAGATTCAATCATAGAAATTGTTAAAAACCATGGCCTAACCATGAGAAGTGCAACAGAGATGGCCAGAGACAGAAAACTTCAACTCCCCACAATGCCTGACAGTATTTGTGGATAGATTATGCAGTATGGAAGCATGGATAATGCTGTGTTAAGTCACTTGCCCGCCAACCAGCTAACCAGGTTTCGAGTTTACTCATTATTTGTGATTTGAAATAAAAATTACTCTCTTCGTTCACCCAGCCACAAGAAAGTATGGTACCCTGGCTCATGCTCTGGGAAGGTCAAGGAATGGCGCTAATGCTAATTAGAAAGTGCGAAGGTGACATTAATACACAGTTTATGGTCAGCCATGAACTATCATGCTGTTTCACAACTCAGTTTTTGGTCAGCCCCTGACACTGAGCTATCATGCTGTTTCATAACTCAGTTTACCTTTACCCTTAGTTGGCAGCATGTATGCATCTCACTGTATGTTGTATGTGTATGAATCTTACTGTGTTTTTATTACAAACTCAATATGGAGGTATAAGATAGATATCAGTAAAAGGTTATTCAAGATTTTCCAAGTTACCAGCAACCATGCCTTTCATTATTAGATCTTTATATAGTCATGTCCTTTTATATGGCAAACCATAACAGATTTATTGTTATAATATTGTTTAAGAGCCATCCTTCTTCTACATTTCCTGTTATTAACACTTCATAATTTTTTCTTTGCTAGTCATGCTATTCTCCATGTCCTTCTGCAGCATCTAGGTATAATTTCGAAGGAAGAAATTCTCGTTGATACCACTTTATTAGGTGTCCATGTTTCACAGTCATATTTTTCTACTGGGAATATGCTTGTTCCGGTCAGATGTAATTTAATTTTACTGCTGTTTATCTTAAAAAATTTTCATTTGAGCTAGTTTTGTTATTGTAATTCTTCTTTCGATTTCCGCAGCACAAACCATCAAACTGTTTGTATTTGATCTTAAATATTCACATCTGTCATATCTTTCAGTTCTGGTTATTAGTTATAACTTTTGGTTGGGTACTCTTTATAATAATTAAAAGTAGAGAGGTTTGCAGGTTCACGAGAATCACTACTTTTAATAGTAAAACAATACAAATTTGCATGGTTTGCACATGTAAGCCAACATGATTCCTTGTTTAAAACAATCCTACAATAAACATTTGAAGAAACTGAGGATGTAAAAGAAAATCATTGACGGACTAAATAAATACTGGACCAATCAAGATTTTTCCATATTCATCTGCGTTGCTGTAAATAGAAATTGCTGCACGATTATGTGTTGATGAATCCAATGTAGTACTCCTAAGAACCTCAATAGACCTGGTTCAAATCCGGTCTACTGTACTCTGACTGTAGGGAGCCGCGTTAGCACACTGTCTTCGCATATGAGTGGTCCTGGGTTCATTCCCCAGTTGAATCGAAAATGTTTTTGAGATCGCAACGGCTCCCGGGTCGACCCAGCCTTAAATGGGTACCGGATTAATTCCTGACAGTAAAGACTGCGAGGGAGAGGAGATGACTACCACCCTCATTTGCAGAGCCTCTGAAATGTGAGATCGCTAACTTCTCACACCCCTACAGCATTAATAAATGCTATGGACTACTTTACTTACTCTGACTGTCTTCTGTGTCTTGATGTTTCCTATTTATATTATTCATTTACCCATGTTGCATCTGAAGCAACCTTGTTTGAGTTAATGTGTTATTTACGTTTACAAATAGGCCTCATTGGTCCTTGTAGTACTGAGGCCTGATGGCATGTACTAGTAAAAAATGTTTGTGATAGGTGAGGAATTTACATATTTGTGCAGTTAGTGTGTTGCCTGTGTTTCAATCAATTAGTCATATTCATAGTAACTTGCAAATATAAACATTGTAAGTCTTGACTAAAATCATATCTTTTTTTAACATGTGTGTGGCCGAATTCAGAAAACATGTTAACTGAAGTTGTAAGGTGAATAGGTTCCAGATGATCGGACCTGACTCAAATCTCATCTAATCATCATCAAGTGCTGTGCCGAATGGCATTGGCAATCTCTCCATGTACATCATCTCCTGTATATTTTATCATCTCTGATGGTGTCGTCAATCGAAGCCATTTAGTCAAACTGAGAAATATCTTTTCTCTGGGTCTTCCCCTTGATCTTTTCCTTTCTATGTTTCCTGCTGTCACCATATTCTCAATGCCACGTCTTCTCATTATGTGCCCAATAAATGTTGACCTTCTTTTTCTTATATTATCAATAACGCATCTTTTCACATTGATCCATCTAAGACATTCTCATGTAATGCCTTCTGATTTTCACTAAGACCATCACATGTTATGGCTTACAAAATGGATAATAAAACCAGTTACTTTACCATTCTCATTTTGGAAAAGTTCACTAGACCATCCTCTGTTATGTTAGGAGTGCCTTCTTCGATGAATGAGAGATCAGTAAGGTACATTCCCAAATAAGGTATACATGGAGGGTCACATCTGTAGGCAGAAATGATCATAATATGTTGTCACTGATTAACAATACTATAACATAAAAAAAACATCCTAAAAAAGTACAAAGAACACATTCTTTTAATGTTTATTGTAGCATTTCAATGTAGTTAGTGATTCATATCCTCACTGGAGTTTCACCTCTGTCAGAAGATGGCAAGGGTATGTATGCTGATAGTTCTTGTTGTTCTAATAACTGTACATCCTCTTGACACACTTCAATTGCCATCTTCTATTTTCTCAAGATTTTCTAAATCACTGTAATCTCTTAAAAGAAAACAGTGGTAATGGTTGTTTCAAAGAAATACACACCGCAAAAATGCAATCTTAATATCAATAATGCAAAATTAAATCAAGTTGATAAAGTCAAGCATCTTGGCAACATTTTAACATCAGATGGTCGGATTTCCAATGAGATAAATAGCAGGATAGCACAGGACAAATCAGCATTTCAAAAAATGAGAAACATTCTATGCAATGGAGTAATATCAATGCATATGCGAGTTAGAGTGCTAAGATATTGAGCTAATCCGTGTTTGTAGATGCAAAACATGAACAGTAAACATAAGAGCTCAAGATAAGCTGGAGGCAACTGAGATGTAGTTTTTTAGAAGAAGGATAAAAATTCCATGGACAGCCAAAAGAACTAATGTAAAAGTCCTCAGAGACGCTGGAGTAAAAAGACAATTTATAGCAAAGATTAGAAACAGACAGTCAAGATTTTTAGGGCATGTGATGAGAAAATCAAAACTTGAACATTTAATAACCACCAGAAAGATCAAGGGGAGAAGGGACAGAAATTTCTGCATGGGTTATCACTTTGGCACAAAAAGATGTCACCAACTGAACTTATTAACAATAAAAGAGACAGAGAGTTGTGGAAATATGTGATCGCCTATGCCACTCGGCATGACACTTGATTGATTGATTATAGCATCTTAAAAATATTCTTGTCTGCTCTGATATCATTATCCAAAAGGTGCATGAAAAAGGAATTCAAAATGTACCCCTTGCTATTATTACCTACCCTGATGTGTCAAATGTGCCCTTAAAGCATGATAGGGCAAATATAGCCCATGAACCAAATCAGACCTGCAATGCCATTTTAAAGTTCTGCCAGACTGAAAGTACTGGCCACTGAGGTAAAAAAAACACCCCATAGACTAAAAAGAAATCATTTTGGCTCCATATGACAACAAAAAAAAATCTGGTTTGCTGACCTAAAATGGTTGCCTGCCTCTTTTTTACAATAATTATTGTTGCAGGTGCACATTTGTAGCGGAGTGAGATGGTTTCTAATTAAATGAATGAAATTGTTACTGCATATGTTTTCCTGTCAAGAAAGGCATACATAGAGCATTTAGTTGTGATAAAATAAAACCCACTTGTCATACAAGTAATCCATCTTTCTTACCTATGCAATGCATCCCTCATATTTTTAAAACGGCCTTCAGATGATACCAGTGTCTGAAGTCTATCAATCATCTGTCTAGTCTGAAATACAGATAATGATAGATAAATACTGATAAGGACTTTTTGATTGTAATGTCGATTTGTTCCATCTTGTATCTGCTTTGCATAAAACATATGTAATCGTTTTTTTGTAATTTATATATGTTTTATAGACATGTATTTTTGTATTCAAATACAATAGAAGTCTACCTGTTAACCTTTAGTCTACCTGTTAACCTTTAGTCTACCTGTTAACCTTTAGTCTACCTGTTAACGTTTAACTAATATAATTAAGAAGCATTAACGATTTATAGAAAAAAAATCAGAAGGCAGCAAATTCAATATTTTTCTTCTTCTTCAGCATTCATTCTTAAACACCCGCTGGATCTCTCTTGCAGCAAGGACAATGATCCTACTAGATTTGTAGTAGGATGTAGTCCAGACAATGGAAATGCATTGTGTAACTGTTTTATTTGTGCCAATGGCCTGACACATTCGTCTTTGTTGGGGAAAAAATCCAATTTGAACCAAGTTTGCTCAGCAGATAGCACTTTTTCACCTTGCACCTTGAGTAAACAAGTTTTCAAATACAACTAATATTCCTCCAAATAGGTGCTGGCTGAAAGGAACCTGATTGAATCACTTTTGCCATTTTCTGATTTAATCATTAACTAGAGTTGTTGTTCTATCTTAACTCTTTCAGGATGCAATTATTTAGGATTTTCAACGTAATTAAACTTAGGCTAAATTTTGTAAACACAACATGATTTTGGAGCAAGCTTCCTAAAGACAAAGCATTAGTTATGGAAGGTCATATAAGGTATCAAAAGAAAGATAATTGAATGTGGAATCCATAAACAATATAAAAATATAAGAATTGTAGCAACAAAATACAAAAATTACACCACAAACAGGGATGTTCGATGAATGGATATTTTTTAACATGTATTTTGCTCTACTCGCCTTCACTTTTACTTGTTGTGGTATTTTGCTATCCAATCTTACAAATGTAGATGTCTTGACTGTCAATTTACTGATTGTAATTTGTTTATTTTAAATAAACCATTAAACTGCTAGCGTTTTCTGTCATTTTTGGTGTTCTGTTAAATTTCAGAACCAAACAAAATATTACATAAACTTTAGAAAATATTTCCAAGTATTGATTTCCAAAGTTAGTAGGCTGTTGTTTGAGTCCAAAGGGGAGCAAACAAAATAGCAAACTGTCACCTGCCATGCATATTGTAAAAGGTGGCTAAGGAGATATGAGATTTGAGTTGCTTCTTAGAACATATAGGTCAAAGTGGCCCACAAGTCATGCAGAAATAAGTTCTGTCAGGTTGAAAGGTAGATCTATAGATGCCAAAACCAAACTGTAGGTCATGACAAATTTTGTTCTTTGAACTACAACCTACATATCAACAAGAGTTTGAGAACAAACATAGAAGAAGTTGACATTAATCGCTCTGGATCTTTTCAGCACACACTCAACTAACTTACTTTTCTGTCAACGATATCATATTTTCAGCACACACTCAACTAACTTTACTGTCAATGATATCATATTTTCAGCACACACTCAACTAACTTTACTGTCAATGATATCATCTTTTCAGTACACACTCAACTAACTTACTTTACTGTCAAGGATATCATCTTTTCAGCACACACTCAACTAACTTACTTTACTGTCAATGATATCATCTTTTCAGCAAACACTCAAGTAACTTACTTTACTGTCGATGATATCATCTTTTCAGCACACACTTAACTTATTTTATTGACAAAGATATCAACATTACAGCACACACTCAACTAACTTACTTTACTGTCAATGATATCATCTTTTCAGTACACACTCAACTAACTTACTTTACTGTCAAGGATATCATCTTTTCAGCACACACTCAACTAACTTACTTTACTGTCAATGATATCATCTTTTCAGTACACACTTAACTTATTTTATTGACAAAGATATCAACATTACAGCACACACTCAACTAACTTACTTTACTGTCGATGATATCATCTTTTCAGCACACACTCAACTAACTTACTTTACTGTCGATGATATCATCTTTTCAGTACACACTTAACTTATTTTATTGACAAAGATATCAACATTACAGCACACACTCAACTAACTTACTTTACTGTCGATGATATCATCTTTTCAGCACACACTCAACTAACTTACTTTACTGTCAATGATATCATCTTTTCAGTACACACTCAACTAACTTACTTTACTGTCAATGATATCATCTTTTCAGCACACACTTAACTTATTTTATTGACAAAGATATCAACATTACAGCACACACTCAACTAACTTACTTTACTGTCAATGATATCATCTTTTCAGTACACACTCAACTAACTTACTTTACTGTCAAGGATATCATCTTTTCAGCACACACTCAACTAACTTACTTTACTGTCAATGATATCATCTTTTCAGTACACACTTAACTTATTTTATTGACAAAGATATCAACATTACAGCACACACTCAACTAACTTACTTTACTGTCGATGATATCATCTTTTCAGCACACACTCAACTAACTTACTTTACTGTCAATGATATCATCTTTTCAGTACACACTCAACTAACTTACTTTACTGTCAATGATATCATCTTTTCAGTACACACTCAACTAACTTACTTTACTGTCAAGGATATCATCTTTTCAGCAAACACTCAACTAACTTACTTTACTGTCGATGATATCATCTTTTCAGCACACACGTAACTTATTTTATTGACAAAGAAATCAACATTACAGCACATACTCAACTAATTTACTTTATTGTTAATGATATCAACATTTCAAATTAAGCAATGAATAACTTTATTATTATCAACTTTTCGAATGTAGCAATGACTAAATGTAGTATAACCATTTCATATGAAGCAATGACTAATGGTATTATTATAAGCATTTCAAATGAAGTAATAACTAAATGTATTATTATAACCATTTCAAATGAAGTAATGATTAATTGTATCATTAATAAACATGTCAAATGAAACTTCTTTTGATGGCTTGTATCATCTTATATCATGTGATAATGTGCTTATATCATGTGCGTTTATTCGACATTGATAACACAATGTTGGTACATAGATTTATTTTATGATTTGCCTTTTGGTTTCCATTGGGAAAGTCTTTCAAGATTGGTTAAGTTCATAATTTACATTGTTGGCCTTTTGAATTCTTGTCCTGATCTCTTGTTATATTGATTTCACAATATTGAACTATCTGACTATACTGAACTATTTTGCTAAATTGAATCTATTTTGCTATATTCTCACCTGTTTAGAAAGTTTCTCCCATGTTTTCTTGAGTCTATACACAGAACTATTTACAAATGCTGCACATATCTGCAGAACACCATTATAGTTGTGCATGACACGACATATGTCAGCAATGGCCGCCCACTTTTCTATGCATGCCACTCTGTCTTGCATGTTTGATCTGCACACAATCTCCGAAACAACCAATCGGCTCACCTAAAGTCAAATAGCCAAGAATTAAAAGAATAAGGTTAGATTAATGCATTTTCCAACAAAGCATTTACATAGTAATTCTTATCCACTATTTTCTGACATTTACCATGATGCTACATTAAGATAGATTATTTATCTCAGTGCTTACTAATCACTTGGAACCGTCTTAGCACTGTGATGTTTATACTGACTTCCAATTCCTGAGGGTTTGATTTTCAGTTGAGATGAAGTTTATCATCAACAAATGGTTCTTTGGTTGGTTCAGCTATATAAAATCCTGGAAAAAGTGAAAGTAGCTAGCACAATGATGCCCGTACCACAGCTAACATGATCTATGGGTTTAGAAAACTACAGGCCTACCACCATATTGTTCAACTACAGATGAGAGGACAACTATAGATGTCCGGCTTTGTGGTAAAGAGTGCATCTGTGATGGCCAAAGTACTGAGTTCGATCCCTGCCACAGGCAATTGTGCATCAGGAAAATTCAGAAAGTATTGGCATACTACTGATATTTAAATTGCCTAGAAAATTCACTACAGCCAAAAAATTCTGGGTTGATGGCTACATCCTGAAATGAATACACTACTAATTTATTTTGTTCAACAGATGAGAGAAATAGAACAAGTTTTTACAGACAAGGCACCAGGTTCAGCTTTCTCGAACAGACAATTATGCATCTGAACCATTAAGAAAACAATGGTAATCTATTCAATGTAAAATATTGTCTAGAAAATCAGTAAAATGAAAAATTTCTGGGTTTATTACAAATTACCATACACCTCATCTACATGAAATGAACTTAATTTACTACTATATATTATTACAAATCACTTGAGCATTGATTTCTCTTGATGTTAATCTTTCCTCCAGGCATTCTTCCAACAGAGAACTGTACCTTATTGTATTTAAATATGTTTCAATATTTTCCTTTTCCCAATAATTTTACATTGCTGATCGGGTCCAAAAAAGTAGAATTAAATGGTTACATTGTGACCTGTCATAAGAGATCACTAACAAAACTTGGGGATGGAGATGACTAGCTCTCTGTATCTGTAGGTCAAAGTGACCCAAAAATCACACAAGGTCAGATGTGTCCAGTCAAAAGTTGCAAATATAACATCCAAGCTGTGAGCAATGATGTGAGATTGATGTTCTTCCTCTATTTTCAGAAGAGTGAATCATGGTCGCTCTCAAGAATGCAAGAGATTGATGTTCTTCTTCTGAATTAAGTTCTCAAACTGCTGCATATTAGCAAGATGTAGTCTGCATAATTAAATTGTTGTTCCTCCATCACAAGTGATGATGACCATTTGTTTCATCCACTTTTGAAAATTCAATTAGAGTTATGTCCTTGATGTAAAATTGACTTGCATAATTAAATACACTGTTATGGTCTATCATTGGTGTAAAGATTGGAACAGTTCATCAAGAACAACATAACAGATATACAAAGATACTGATAAACCAGCATCGAACTGAAACTATCAGTTGATACACTCTAATGGATTTGCAGAGGAACTGATAAAAGTACCCATGGACTTGGTGTCTAGTGATTGTATCCTGCAGCGATAACTCATAAGGAATATAAAAATGGTCTGAAGTAACAAGAATTCATTGAATTCTTCTTTTGAAAGACAGGAACAAAATCAGAAAACAATGATGTTACTACTTAAAGCATTACCTCATTAAAACGTTTACTGACTAGAAGAACATGTTGAGCTTTATGGCATTTGTCTGGTTTCATCCAAGCTTGACATAGTAGTTCTCTGTTGAATGGATATAAAAGGAAATAATATAACATTCAACTTTAATCTAAATGCTGATAGTAACACCCTGACTTTTCATGAATATTGTGAGGCGCGGCTATGGATGTTTGGCATGGAGGGTGGCTATCCCTCCCTATCTGTAGGTCAAGGTGACCCAACAGTATGTCAGATGTCTCAGGTCACAAGGTACAGATAATGCAGTAAAGCTGTGAATATTTACCTAACACACTCCCATCTCTGAACTACATTCTGCTAAACAGCATTTCACTTATATTCTACACATAATTCCGTCAAAATTGTATATGTTGGGTCATGGGTGTAAATAAAGCAGTGACACAACATGTTTCCGTTCTCTGATCTACATTCTGCTGGAAATCTAGTACGACCATTGTCCTGCTACAAGAGAGATAAGTTTGAGAACGAATGAAAAGAAAGAAAGGACACATAATCACAAATGATGGTGGATGTGAAACAGATGTATTGAGAGATAACAATGCTTAGACACTTTACGACAATGAATCACTACCAGCCATCTATAAGACTGTATAATACAATGTACTTCGGTTATAGATTCAAGGGGAAAATCAAGAAAATGCTGGATATACAATATCAAAATACAAATACACTGAATAGACATGAACTCAGTCCAACTATTGCAACTTATTCGGCATTGGAGGCCACATTCAAGTTCCCACTTCTGTTGTTTGTCCAACACAAATGATGATGACCATTTGTTACACCAATCATATTAAATTTAGTTAGAGGTATGACCTTATCTATGACTCTGTAGGTGGCTGATAAGCCATATGGTGGCCCTAAAGGTCCATAGACAGAATGACCATAGGATGATCACTTTTGATGATGTTTACCTTTTTAGCTAGTCCTTGTTGATGAGCAAGTGTATTTCTCAAATTTTTTTTATTACAGAGTACCATGTAGCTCTGCTTCTTCTCTTGTTTCATGGTCTATGTCAAAAGCTTTCAGTGAGATCTATGAGTCCTTGTATTGCGTCTTTTGTCCACCTTGAGAGCTCATGCCCTTCTTCATCTCACCATAGAGAAGTATTTTTCTTAGTGTCTAGAATACATAATATATGACAAGTACTTCATCCCACATTTATGCTTACCAACAGATATGTAAATCAAGTACATCCACCTGGGGTTAAGCAATCAACAATTATACTGTTGTCTTGATCTTTTCATAAAACTAGTCTTTCTATTTACTATTGACTTCTACTAAAAATATTGCTTAAAAAGCCTAAGGCAAGGGGAAAATTGAAAAAAATCTGTGACAACTATTACAAAACTATATTTTCATAGTGGCCACATATGGTTGTGAGACTTGAGCAATGAGTATACACAATTCACAGCGCAGAAGAAAATATAAGCTTTTGAAAATTAGTGCTATGGGAAAGTCCTAAGAATATATCATGAGAGAGAGAGTCCAAAACAAACATCCACAATGAGTTTACTGAACATAAAGTATAATGAGATGTACTGAAAGATTTTACTGAACATAAAAGCAGATTGGCTCCTCAAAACCATAAAAAATAAACTAACATATTTCTGACATTTAAAATGACACTTTCTTTATCTTTCTGTTTTAGCCATGTGTGTCGTGAAGTGTCATGAGAAGCCAAAGATTATATTCTTAGCCAGATGAGAGGCTTCAGTGGAATTTAGATTGTGTCTCTTTAAAATATCTTTGATGTTGTCAATCCACCTGCATCTTAGTCGCCCTTTCACTCTTTATCCAGGCATTCTTCTGTTGTATGCTGCTGCTGAGAGTTTCCCTGGGTTCATTCTTTTTAGATGGCACAATCACATTACCTTTTGTCTCTCTATGTAGTTTATGCACGGAAAATAAAGTACCCACCATTTTTCTTACATTGTCATTGGAGATTTTATCTCTATGTATGATTCCTACTGTTTTTCTGAAGCATTTCAGCTCGCATACTGTGATCTTTCTCTCAAGTTCTATTGTCAAAGTCCAAGTCTTGCATTGGTAACTGGGTTGGAATCAAGATAGAGTTGATCAACGTTTATTTGATTGCCATATCTATATGTTTGTGTGTAACGTCAGTTGGTAAAGGACCACATTTGCTTTATGGCATGTATGTCCATTTCTCGATCAAATTTTCCTTCTTCATTAAATATACTTCCTAGGTATCTAAACTCTTGCACTTGTTTTAGTGTTATCTTCCAATTATATGTTTAGCATTTCTGTTGTCCTACTAACTCGCATTGTTGCCATTTTTTTGTTTATTTTCATATTGTATTCTCTGCCAGATTTTTCTAAAAATAATTAAAATGCAATAAAGTGATAAAAAAAAATTGTTTAATGATTAAAATGACACACTGTTAAAAATTAGTAATCATGGCGTGAAAGGTTCCAGAAAAGATATTGAAGGAAACAGGATATCGTAGACCGTTTAAAAATGGTACTGGAAAGAAGCCGGACAGCTTGCACAAAACCAAGAGGCATACAGAGTAGCAGTGAGATCAACATTCTGTAAAAGACATATTGCATAGAAAATTGCTATTTTTTTATTTTTTTCAAAAAATAAAATTGCAATGTTAGATCTTTTTTAAATAACTAAAATCTGCTGAAAATGGATGTGTTGGGCCATTGGCACAATTAAATGGTGACACAACGCATTTCCAGTCTATGGATTACATTCTGCTGGAAATCTAGTTGGACAATGATCCTGCTACAAGAGAGATCCAGCGGGAGTTTGAGAAACAATGGAACCAGCAAGCTATATGAACAATCTGTATTTATATTTTTCTAGATCTGCTATTACAGCCTATCACAGAATATATTATAGGTCGTTGATTCATGCTAGAAGAAGCTGGACAGCATGCACAGAACCGAAAGGATTACAGAGTGGCAGTGAGGACATGTTCTGTAAAGGACACATCACATAGAGAGAGATCACATAGATAGAGAGAGAGAGATCACATAGATAGAGAGAGATAGAGAGAGAGAAAGAGATCTGCTATGTGAGACAGAGCTGTGTTTTACAGTTGGTTCAATGCAGAGGGGTGTGTGCAGAGGAAGATAGTGGTTTTGTCTATACAACCACTAGTATTATGATGATGGAGGTGATGGCAATGATATGCTTGGAGTCTGAGGATGCTACTGGTGTCAGTTTTCTTTCTGATTCTATGAGTATGCTTCAAAAGATTCAATCGGCCTATCTATGCAGTCAGCGGCTGGAGTCTATTAAATCTGTACTGAAGAGTCACTTTTGTTTTTGTAACTCGACACATTTGAGGAATTAGAAATATTAGAAAGAGCAGACAGACTTGCCAGTATGGCCAGTGACTAGTGGTAGTTTAATGGACCGTTCTGATAATTTGAATTGAATTAAGGAATTAAACTATTTGGAAGATAGAGAGTGTATTTCTTCTTCTGTGTCTATGGCTAGAATACAGGACCTAGGAGTTGAGTGTGGTGTTACAAGAAATGAATGGCATATAAGAATCAAAAGAAGAGTTATCAACCAGCACAGAACTGGAACAGTCAGTTACCACATGCTGAAGTACATACTGACTATGAGATCAAAGCACCCATGGACCTTGGAGAGACATGATGATGATCTGACGAATAACTAACTACTAACGGTTCAATTAATCAATTTCTAAAACACATTTGACAAGTTATCAAGAGATTTTGATCATAAAGCCACAGTGTCATGCTGCTAGTAATTACTCAAATTGTTGCAGATTATCAATGAGACATATAAGTGACATATACTCACTCGCTCCTTATTGCAATAAAAATCTGATGATCGAGGTAAGTCAGCTGTTCTGCAATATCCAGTGCAAATAAGGTGTCCAAGTTATCTTTCGATGGTGACTGCAAAAATATAAATTTGTCTACATGTAATAATGCATTTCTGAATGCAGTGTAGATAGATTCTTAAAAATACCCCAAATTGATAACACAGATGGGACTTTAAAATGCAACTTTCTTGTTAGGAACTGCTTGATCATTATACACGGAGCATTCCCATGAATGCTCTGCTCTTGCCATTCCATCAGCTATCTGAAAGTATCCAATGGTTGTGGATTCTTCTTCTTCAAGTGAGGACACACTTTCTCCCCTGGTGACTCACATTTCTATTATTCTCTGAACATGTACTTTGTTCACCATCCTCTTAATTATTTTGTAGCGTATCCATAACTCCTTTAAATAATTTAGCCTGATCACTTTTTTCTCATCACTTCGCCATCAGCTATAGCTATACCCACCAATGTGTCAGCTCTTTCATTACTCCTGACTCCCTCACATGATCAGGACAGTAGATCCATGTTATGTTCTTGGCATTGTTGAGAAGAGGTCCCACTATTTTCTTATCATGTATTTTCCTATCTCGCACAATATATTCTGGGAGTCTGATATAATTACTGTAGGTAAAACCTTCAACAGGTCTTCATCATTACTTATATCTCCACCCCTCCCTTGCTCACCTCCCTTCAACAGGTCTTCATCATTACTTATATCTCCACCCCTCCCTTGCTCACCTCCCTTCAACAGGTCTTCATCATTACTTATATCTCCACCCGTCCCTTGCTCACCTCCCTTCAACAGGTCTTCATCATTACTTATATCTCCACCCCTCCCCTGCTCACCTCCCTTAAACAGGTCTTCATCATTACTTATATCTCCACCCCTCCCTTGTTCACCTCCCTTAAACAGGTCTTCATCATTACTTATATCTCCATCCCTCCCTTAAACATGTCTTCATCATTACTTATATCTCCACCCCTCCCTTGTTCACCTCCCTTAAACAGGTCTTCATCATTACTTATATCTCCACCCCTCCCTTAAACATGTCTTCATCATTACTTATATCTCCACCCCTCCCTTGTTCACCTCCCTTAAACAGGTCTTCATCATTACTTACTTCTCCACCCCTCCCTTGCTCACCTCCCTTCAACAGGTCTTCATCATTACTTATATCTCCACCCCTCCATTGTTCACCTCCCTTCAACAGGTCTTCATCATTACTTATATCTCCACCCATCCCTTGCTCACCTCCTTTCAACAGGTCTTCATCATTACTTATATCTCCACCCGTCCCTTGCTCACCTCCCTTCAACAGGTCTTCATCATTACTTATTTCTCCACCCCTCCCTTGCTCACCTCCCTTAAACAGGTCTTCATCATTATTTCTCCACCCCTCCCATGCTCACCTCCCTTCAACAGGTCTTCATCATTACTTATATCTCCACCCCTCCATTGCTCACCTCCCTTCAACAGGTCTTCATCATTACTTATATCTCCACCCCTCCCTTGCTCACCTCCCTTCAACAGGTCTTCATCATTACTTATATCTCCACCCGTCCCTTGCTCACCTCCCTTCAACAGGTCTTCATCATTACTTATATCTCCACCCATCCCTTGCTCACCTCCTTTCAACAGGTCTTCATCATTACTTATTTCTCCACCCGTCCCTTGCTCACCTCCCTTCAACAGGTCTTCATCATTACTTATATCTCCACCCCTCCCTTGCTCACCTCCCTTAAACAGGTCTTCATCATTACTTATATCTCCACCCCTCCCTTGCTCACCTCCCTTCAACAGGTCTTCATCATTACTTATATCTCCACCCGTCCCTTGCTCACCTCCCTTCAACAGGTCTTCATCATTACTTATATCTCCACCCATCCCTTGCTCACCTCCTTTCAACAGGTCTTCATCATTACTTATTTCTCCACCCGTCCCTTGCTCACCTCCCTTCAACAGGTCTTCATCATTACTTATATCTCCACCCCTCCCTTGCTCACCTCCCTTAAACAGGTCTTCATCATTACTTATATCTCCACCCCTCCCTTGTTCACCTCCCTTAAACAGGTCTTCATCATTACTTATATCTCCACCCCTCCCTTGCTCACCTCCCTTCAACAGGTCTTCATCATTACTTATATCTCCACCCCTCCATTGCTCACCTCCCTTCAACAGGTCTTCATCATTACTTATATCTCCACCCCTCCCTTGCTCACCTCCCTTCACTAGGTCTTCATCATTACTTATATCTCCACCCGTCCCTTGCTCACCTCCCTTCAACAGGTCTTCATCATTACTTATATCTCCACCCATCCCTTGCTCACCTCCTTTCAACAGGTCTTCATCATTACTTATTTCTCCACCCGTCCCTTGCTCACCTCCCTTCAACAGGTCTTCATCATTACTTATATCTCCACCCCTCCCTTGCTCACCTCCCTCAAACAGGTCTTCATCATTACTTATATCTCCACCCCTCCCTTGTTCACCTCCCTTAAACAGGTCTTCATCATTACTTATATCTCCACCCCTCCCTTGCTCACCTCCCTTCAACAGGTCTTCATCATTACTTATATCTCCACCCGTCCCTTGCTCACCTCCCTTCAACAGGTCTTCATCATTACTTATATCTCCACCCATCCCTTGCTCACCTCCTTTCAACAGGTCTTCATCATTACTTATTTCTCCACCCGTCCCTTGCTCACCTCCCTTCAACAGGTCTTCATCATTACTTATATCTCCACCCCTCCCTTGCTCACCTCCCTTAAACAGGTCTTCATCATTACTTATTTCTCCACCCCTCCCTTGCTCACCTCCCTTCAACAGGTCTTCATCATTGCTTATATCTCCACCCGTCCCTTGCTCACCTCCCTTCAACAGGTCTTCATCATTACTTATTTCTCCACCCCTCCCTTGCTCACCTCCCTTCAACAGGTCTTCATCATTACTTATATCTCCACCCCTCCCTTGCTCACCTCCCTTCAACAGGTCTTCATCAAGTTATTACATATTTTTAATGTTCAAAATATTTTGTTTTTCAATTTCTGTTGCCTGAACTAATACATTTTTATACTAAGTGTTGCTAGAGCTTCTTTCTCTTTCTCTCTTTCTATGTTGTCCTTCATCAACCTCTCATAGGCATCAATTGTTATTTAGCTTTTTACTAATAAAATGTAATAATAAAAGATAAATGTCTATGCATAATACTTGATGTAGCAAGTAAACTTGGAATAAGAAATGATGATAGGAAGAGTATGGGCACCACAGCAGTTTAGATTTCATTTGGATATCATCTAATGAGACAACCTATAAGTAGTCCACCTAAAAATACAATGACACTGAGATATAGCAAAAGATAATGACTGAAGGCTTCAACAGGAATCCAACAGGAAAAACGTGGAAAAAAGGTAATTAAACTTCGCTAACGATTGGTAAGTGGATGATTATGCAGCTTTGCTAGATGCTTATGCTGTGTTCTTGATAAAGGCCCTATGGTTGATACCTATGTGTCATTTTGTGTGTTACCAGTGATTAGGAAAACTTCATTATATTTTGTGGGGTAATAGAGAAAAGATGTACTATTTCAAACATGAGAGGGAGACTTAACATCTTCATCTGTGATGTCTTCATAACATCATAAACATGACATAGCAAAACAAAGTCACAAATACTGAAGTGTTATATTCTGTTCAGTTTCCATCTTCCAAAGAAAATACTTTATAGATAAACATAGACTTTGATGACGGTGTCACAAAGTAAAATTCAATGGCTGTGTCAATGTGTCAATATCAAAAGTCTGTGTTATTGAAAAACAAGTATCATTTAGGTGAACTTTCTGAATTTCTGAAAGGAAACAGGTCCATGATAGAGCACTTCTGAAGTACATGTGTGCATGCATGCGCATACACACACACACAGAGAGGGAGAGAGAGATATGTACGTCAATGAAAGAATCCTCCTCTATTGACACTACAAATAGGGAAGCATTGGCTGGTGACTCCACTGCTAGAAACAAATTCTATGCACTTGTGCAGAGTATTTTAGGAATACTATGATTTTTTTTTTTAATGGAAAAAAAAGAGACAGATGCAAACACAAATGTTCTTTGGTTATAAGTCATCACCCAAGACGGCTATGGACATGGAAAAGTCCAGATAATAAGACATGCAATCAAATAGATTACATCATAATAAATAAAAGATTCCGAAATTCACTGAAGTCTGTTAAGACACGTCCAAGTGCTGATTGTAACAGTAATCATGTTCCAGTTGTGGGAAAGATTAATATTAGGTCAAAGAGATTAAAAACTACAAGGGCAGATAACAAACCTAATGTGAATATGCTGACAAAGAATACAGAATTACAAGAACAGTGGAGTGAAAGGCATGGAATGCCAATATACTTTCAGACCCATGTGAAAGGAATACTAAGCGAGGACGAACAGAACAGTGTGCAGCGAATGACAGTCACCCTCAGTTTCCTGGATGAGGAATATCCACAAGATATATGGGTCAGAGTGTACACAGATGGGTCAGCACAGAATGCCATGAGGAATGGAGGTGCAGGTGTATATATAGAATATCCACACAAGCCTAGAGATACAATCAGAACACTGACGGGAAAATTCTGCAATAATTATGATGCAGAAATCCAGGCAATTAGTGTGGCAGCTAAAAAACTGCTGAACTCCAACTCTGGCCTACAGCCTGTGGTATTCCTGACAGATGCAAGGTCAGTGCTTCAAGCTCTCCAGTCTGGAAAACTAACAGACTTGAAAAAATTACTTAGCGCATTGTCTTACCAGTATAGGGTAACCATGCAGTGGATACCCTCTCACTGTGGAATATTAGGAAATGAAAAAGCAGACCAACTGGCTAAGGAAGGTGCTGCCGAAGACTAACCAGATATACCAATCACCTACCATCAGAAAAAACAGATGATCAAGTCAATAAGAAAGCCACAAACACCAACACAAGATGACTATCACATTATGAACAGATCAGAACAAGTTATAATTCTACGTCTCAGAACAGGACACAACCGACTCCGCAGTCACATGTATACAAAGTTCAAGATTGGCAACATGGCCATGTGTACATGTGGACAGGCAGCACAGAGTGCCAAACATATACTTCAAGAGTGTTCTGAGCATGAAATGCTGAGGCAGACATATTGGCCAGAGGAAACAACACTGGAATCAAAGCTCTATGGGACACTGTATGAACTACAAAAGACAGTGAGTTTTATTAAGGAGACAGAATTACAGATATAGACATGTTTCAAGTGAACGAAAGAAGAAGAAGAAGAAGAAGAACAAGAACAGTATAACATAACAATTAAAAATAGTTACAATGCAATAGAAAAATAGAAACCATTGAAGAACAGTGGACGATGTTAAAAGAATTATTGCAGCAAACTTCTAAAGAGATCCTGCCGCCTAAGTAACATCTCAATAAGAAAGACTGGATGACAGAAGATATTTTGAATATGATGAAGAAAAGAAGTCAGATGAAGAATAACATTGAACAATACAACAAGATGAACAAAGAAATTAAACATAAGTGCACCAAGGCTAAAGAGTACTGGTTAAACGCAAAGTGCAGTGAAATAGAAAAACATTATCATAGAAATACAAGTGATACACATTTACAAATAAAGGAATTAACAGGCAGAGGGCAGGCTCACAAGACTGGGTGTCTGAAATCTAAGCAGGGACACATACTAATAGGAGAAAATGAAGTTATGCACAGATGGGAAGAATATCTTAAAGAATTGTACGAAGATAACAGAAATGATATTAACTTAAATTATAACAATGAAGGTCCAAGTATTTTAAAAGCAGAAGTAAAGGAAGCCATACAACACTTAAAAAACAACAAATCATCGGGTCCAGACAAGTTTACAAAAGAAGAATTAGAAGCCCTGGGAGATTATGGTCTTGAAATTATTACCAAAATGTTAAATGACATCTACAACAGTGGCTATATTCCATCGGATTTGCTACAATCAATTTTCACAGCCCTACCAAAGAAACCTGGTGCAGTAGATTGCGAAGACCACAGAACAATCAGCCTTATGAGTCAGATGACCAAGATTCTACTGCATATAATAATGAGGCGTATAAGAGGAAAAATAAAACCAGAGATAGCAGATGAACAATGCGGATTCGTAGAAGGAAAAGGTACAAGAAATGCCCTATATATAGTAAGAACATTAATGGAGAGGGCCATAGAAGTACAGCAAGACCTTTATCTGTGCTTCATAGATTACAGCAAAGCATTTGACAAGGTGAAGCATTCAGAGATTATAAAATTGCTAGAAAGTCTTAACGTTGATGGGAAAGATCTAAGAATAGTAAAAAATATGTATTGGAAACAAACAGCTGCGATGAGAGTTAACAACACTATAGGCAGGTAGATTTCAAAAGATAGAAATGGGTGTCAGGCAAGGTTGTGTAATGTCACCGGACCTTTTCTCCCTGTATACAGAATACATTATGCGAAATATAGAAGATATGTCCGGAATAAAAGTGGGAGGATACAATTAAATAACTTGAGATATGCTGATGACACAGTACTGATCACAGGAAGCGAACAAGAAATGCAAGCCCTATTAGATAAAGTAGTGAAGGAAAGTGAAAACAAAGGCCTCAGTTTAAACAAGAAGAAAACAGAAATAATGGTTGTATCAAAGAGACATACACCACCAAGATGCAACATAATAATTAATAACACAAAATTGGCACAAGTTGAAAAAGTGAAATATCTTGGCACCCTGTTAACATCAGAAGGTAGATGCTCAAGTGAGATAAAGAGCCCAACAGCACAAGCCAAATCAACATTCCAAAAAATTAGAACCATTTTTTGCAATGGAAGTCTATCAATGCAGACCCGAATTCGGGTGCTGAGATGTTATATCGAACCGATTCTGTTTTATGGATGTGAAGCATGGACTATAAACAAGAAAATTCAAAGTGAATTGGAGCCTACAGAAATGTGGTTTCAGAGAAGAATTATGAAAATACCATGGACAGCCAAGAAAACTAATGCAGAGGTTCTCATTGATGCTGGCGTAAAAAGATCTATCATATCAAACATTAGAGGCAGACAGTCAAAGTTTCTAGGGCATGTGCTGAGAAGAACACAGCTTGAACACTTAATAACCACTGGAAAGATCAAAGTGAGAAGAGATAGAGGTCGACAAAGAGAAAAGTTACTAGATGGGCTTGTATCGTGTCACGGTAGAAGCTCACCAACCGAGCTTATTGACAACACAAGAGACAGTGAGTCGTGGAGAAACATGATCGCCTATGCCAGTCGGCATGGCACTTGATTGATTGATTATAAGTTAATCACATAGACAGTTCAATCATGAGAGATACTGCTAAACTAGTTTCTTCTCTTTGCATAAGGACTGTCTGTAAGACAGAATAAGGTCAAACAGAGAATTACAACACTGTACATGGCAGAACCTTGAGAAATTTCTTTGTAACTTCCCCTTAAAGTGGGAAAACTGGATCAAAAAAGTGTATAAACATGTAGTGTATCTGTAATTGATTGGTTTTTGTTTTAATCAATTTTAAAAATTAATAAGTTCTTATATGTGATTCGAGAGCCAACGTAACTTAAATCTAAATTAATAAAGCAACAGTTAGTCTTACATTTGGAGGCATAAGAAGCTGGGCTAGATCAATTCGTTTTTCAGGAGAAGGCTCCTTGTTGATTGTTCGAAGTATGGAGGCAGCAGCTTTGTGTTCTGCTGGTAGAAGATTTACATTCACCACCATCTCTTCCAGTAAGTCAACAACTTGAGATTTGAGGTCAGTGTCAGATTCAAAGTCCTGTCAACATGAAATAAGTGTTCAAGATTTTATATACCGGTACTTGTTAAAACCTTTTAGTAAATACAGACATAGAATAGAAATAGGCTTGGTGAAGAGAAGCAGAATTGTAGATGTGAAATAGACTTGGTGAAGAGAAGAAGACTTGTAGATGTGAAATAGACTTGGTGAAGAGAAGCAGACTTGTAGTTGTGAAATTGACTTGGTGAAGAGAAGCAGACTTGTAGATGTGAAATAGACTTGGTGAAGAGAAGCAGACTTGTAGATGTGAAATAGACTTGGTGAAGAGAAGCAGACTTGTAGAAGTGAAATAGACTTGGTGAAGAGAAGCAGACTTGTAGAAGTGAAATAGACTTGGTAAAGAGAAGCAGACTTGTAGTTGTGAAATTGACTTGGTGAAGAGAAGCAGACTTGTAGATGTGAAATAGACTTGGTGAAGAGAAGCAGACTTGTAGATGTGAAATAGACTTAATGAAGATAAGCAGACTTGTAGATGTGAAATAGACTTAATGAAGAGAAGCAGACTTGTAGATGTGAAATAGACTTCTAGATAAGCAACAAGAATTGTAGAAAAGAAACATATTTCTACAAGAAAAACATACTTGTTTCTTGTAGAAGAGAGAAAGATTTGTATAAGAAAAACAGATTTGTACAAGAGAAACCGATTTTGAGAAAAAAACAGGCTAGAATAACAGAAACAGACTTATAGTAGAAAAAAAGACAAGAAATAATCCTATGAGAAAAGGAGGAATATGAAAATATTTTTCCTGCAGAATAAAACATATAAATAGAATGGAACTTAAGATGTGTGGGTGGAACTTAAGATGTGTGGGTGGAACTTAAGATGTGTGGGTGGAACTTAGTATCCTTAAGAATAAAAGATAATAAAACGATTCTAAAACAGCAGGAGCAGTTATGAATAAAAAAAATAACTTTCATGCCTATAATATTTCCAGCTGAGTTTTCTATGTTATGTGCCCTTTGCAGAATGCTGTCCGTATCTATGTTTGCTTTATACCCCTTTACATCCTGCAGCATCAGGGGTAGAAGAGTTCTCTGGAGACAACCTTTTTTGAGTGCTTCATGTGTTTATTTTTGTTCACGCTTTTATTTCTGTGATCCATCTTTTGTATGGTCTGCCCCTGGCTTTGTGTGTCTCTTGGCACTGTGTAAGCTGTTCAGCTTCTTCTAATGTTAACATCAAAAGGTCTTCAATATCCTGTGCCCTTTGACGTATTTTGGTGGCCTCTTTTTCTCCTTCCTGGAATCTATCTCTTGATGATGAATCTTTTCAACCCATTGTGTCTTTACACATGCCCAAAATATGTTAGTTAGTGTTTCTAGTTTTTAAGGAGCCAATCTTCTACGTTCAGGTCTATTTGGATGACTGTGTTTGACCATAATTCTGCCATAATAATTTAAAACCTGTCTATAAGACTTTGAAAGCTGATATTTTCTTTTTAATTACAGATTTAATTATCCAAGTTTCACAACAATATATTACCACTGGAAAAATATAGCTTCATATCATGTGTTAACGGGTGCAGGGAGGATTTAGTCTGATGTAATAAAGGCAGCTTTCCTGTGACTTTCAACACAGAATATGAGGGATGAAAATCTTGACCATGATTTCAGCTTGTGTCACCACTATTGTGAGATATGCATTCTATCTAACTATACACTACCACAGTAATGAATAACAGTGTTTTTAATAAATAAATAACTAACTTAAAACAATAGAAAAAGTGTATTTAACCCCTTAGCTACCACATTGTTCATAGCGCACGATCTAAGATGTACCAATTTTTATGACAATGACTTTCCCCTAGTGCTAATGACTTTTCTTGTCCTGAAAAATAAGAGCTTCCAATTTTATTAGCTTTTTTATTGACACCAGAAAATATTTATTGCATTGGTGGAATGTTTAATCAACAATGGCAGTTGACAATTTCAGAATGGAAAAATGTTTAGTAATGGGAGGATAGAAAACAAAATTAAAGGTAGGTACCATGGCAGCAACCTGCTGTCATGGTGAAGATAACTATTCATATGCTACACCACAGCAACTATTAGGTGGGGTGGCCAGTTCCCTTCCCTTGCTGTCAAAAGGGGATTAGTTAACTTGTCTGTAACAGCCAGATGGTGGAACAAGTAAACTCATGCATTGCTGCTAAAGGGTTAAATTTCTTCACAATAACCTTACATAAAGGCTAAGCTGGATTACAAGTAGTTATCACATTATATATTCATAGATAAGTTAATTTTCTACCTGGTACATACAAGTACAGATTTTATGCATTTTGTACAGAAAATACTCAATTTTCATTGAATGTGCCCATATTAACCTTTTTTTTATCTTTAGTAAAGTATATTTATACAAAATTGTGTGTTAACATATATAATTTTAGAGCTATTTTGGTGAAATGCAAAATAACAATTATGGAAGTTCATTGTATGCAGTGTCAGGGGAAAAAAAAACTGGAAATTTATATTTATATGAATAATTTTTACACAACAGTTTGATTAATATTTATAATTTATATAATCTATTTTTATATAATTTATATAAAAAATGAATTTCAATTTTATAATAATTTATCTTATACTTATACTCATAAGATAAACAATGTAAGTATTAAGTATTGTCTCTATTAGAAAATGTGTGGAAAGTGATAGTAAGAAGGGGAGGGGGGAGGCCATATATTTCCATGGAAACAAGATGGATAGTTGGATAGTGATAGGAGGAGGTTCCATATATTACCATGGAAACAAGTTTGATAATGATAGTAGGAGGAGCATATATTTCCATGGAAACAAGATGGTTCATAATTAAGCAGGACATACACATAAAATGTAAGCTGAGTTTTCAAGTCTTCATCACGGTACTGGTGATACCATAATATTCAGCAGTCACATTAAAATGGCTAAATATAACTAATGTGCAAATTTGAAAAATTATACATATATAAATATTGCACTATTGGTATAAACAAAATATTGCAACATGCAACAATAAAAAAGATTGAAAATCATGCAAAACTTAGCAGATAACTATTTTGCTATATTTATTACAAATGCATAAAAAAAGGATGTGCTTGAATTTTAAAAGAAGAACATGTGACACAGGGACAAGGTCAAGAAACATTTACTTGTGAAAATATTAATGCCATAATCATTTACTTATTCATTATTATGATGATGGTGTTTTTCCTATGTAAGTGAAGGTGGGAAATGGAGTCAGAAAATGTAATTAGGTTTGGTGTTTGTGAGTCTGCAGATGGCTGGTGAGTTTGATCTTGGCTAAGAATAATCTTTTATAACAGAAGTCTTGAGATAAGGGAATACTGACTTCTTTCATTTTTGTCTCTCTTGAGTTACCAGCAGTTTATCTATTCTCTAAACCCTTTGTTGCCTTTCAGTGTCAGGGGTAGAAGAGTTTTCTGGAGACAGCCTTGTGTTCGGAAAACCCTCCATTTTACTATCAGCACTTTTAGTTCTCACTGTCGGATTGCTAATCCTGTCACAGTGTTGTGTCGGGAAAACCTCACCTGGCTACCCTGTGATCTCTAATTAATACATACATTAATGAGTCCACTTATTCCAGATGAAGAATCTTGAAACACCGAACTATACTTCCATTTGTGGCGACTGAGAAACAACACAACCATCATCTCGTGCAATTTTACCGGAATCAATTTTACCGCTTGCCAGCAGTGCACTACTATTTCCAAAACTTTTAATACCTGCATTGATCTGACCATGCCAGGATGTGCAGTCATAACCTGTGGTTTACCAAGAGTTGGGTCAACTAGCTGTAGTGCTTGAGAAGTGAAATTTTCTGACCTGAAAGCTTTCCAATGCACAACTCACCAATAGAACATTCTTTTGTGGAAAATGCTCGTTTGGCATGGAAACAACATAATCATCCCAACAAAGTTGAGAACCTGATCAACAAAGTTTCGATGCTTTTCAACTTATACTTTTGTGTGATCTCCAAACCAGGATGTGATCCTGTCATCGTATACCAAGGAGCTTTCTCAGGAATCAATTATTCAAAAATATTAAAATAGTTATGCCACTTTGCATGCCAGTCTAGGATTCTGCTGTTTAAGGTTAACTGCATGACTTTATTAGTTTGGTTTCCAAGCTGAAATCAAACCAGATACAAACATTTGCATAAATACCCCCCAAAGCTATAATAATAACAATAACAATAATAACATTAATAATAATAATAACAATAATAATAACAATAATAATAATAATACCGGTAATAATAATAATAATAATAATAATAATAATAATAATAATAATAATAATAAGTTATAAATAAAAGAATTCATGTGAGAAACATTTTTCAATTATTTCAAATTTTTCAATTTACTGAAGGATTATTCTGTATTTCAGCTTAAAGTATCCCTAAAATTATACATTTTCTTGATTCAGAAATCCTTACATATTATGTAATATGGTAAATTGTTGCATATCTTATTCAGGACGTAGCCATAAATTCAGAATTGTTTGGCTGCCATAATTTTCTAGGCAATAGAAATATGTTCAGTAGCTTGCAATTGCTTTATGAATGGTCCGGATGCACAATTGCGTGTGGCGGGATTCAAACACAGTACCTTGGCCACAATAGTATAAATGATACTTTACTAAATAAAAATACTAAATGCTAATACAGACATATTAAATTAAATACAAGTATTTTATGTACAGAATATAGAAATCTATATTAGGATGGCTGTTAAGTAAGTTTCCAGAAGTAATTTCTTTCCTCTAGAAACACTGTTATACTTAGACCTGTAGATTCTATATACTTATTCCAAAGCTCCTGCCACTGAAAGAAGCTCCCCTAGCAGGAACTTTTCTGTAAATAACTCATTCATCACGATGCATTGTTTTGTCTAAATCAACTATCTGCCAACAATAAAGTTGTGCTGCAGTGGATCCCTGCACACTGTGGAATAGCAGGAAATGAAGGAGCTGACAGACTGGCAAAAGCAGGTGCAAAAAAGGAACAATTCCAGCACAGAATATCACTGACTGAAGCAAAAACCCTCATCAAAGGAAAATACAAACATACATGGAGTCAGAGAACAGGCAGTAACTTTCCACAGGACCCTATTCTAAAGCTAAACAGGTCACAACAAACCACAATTTTTAGACTTCGCACAGGACACTGCAGACTACAAGCATCTCCACAAAATTAAGGCTGCCCAAACTGACCAATGCCCATGTCAAAAGGGTCCCCAGACTCCAGAACATATTCTGCAGACATGCCCACTCTTTGATGACGTGAGAACCAAAATATGGCCTCAAGAGACAGATCTGAAGGTGAAGCTGTGGGGCAACCGTCAGGACCTCTTGCTGACGACTGAATTCATGGAGGCGGCCCACCTTCCTGTATAGACTTATGAGCATAGGAAACTGATCGCAGAAGAAGAAGAATCTCTTCAATGTCATTGAATCAATTACTTTTCATTGTTCCCGTTAAAGTTGCAGAAATAAGACAAAGTCACATGGAGAAAGATCTGGTGAGTATGGAGTTTGTGAGAGCAATGGAAAATATTTATTGTTGTGACAGATATGTGTGCTGATGCATGAACATGATGCACACTTCAATTGCTTGTGGGCCACTTCTCAGGGTGATGTCTGCACAATGTTCTGTGGTTATGTTCCAGGACTGTTTTGTACAATTCTACATTAACACTCTGTCTCTTGGGGTGTATTCATAAGGGAAAAGCTCATCAACATCACAGAATGTTTTATAGATCATATTGCTATTGGATGTTACCTGTCATGATGTTATTTGCCGCTAAGATGACATTAATGTTTGGTTTCTGGGTTATATCTGTACACCCAGCTTTCTTTACCAGTGATTAGCAAATACCTGATTCTTGATTCAAGAATTCAGTGATTATCAAGGACCTGAAATTTACATCACTTTATGCTAGCCCATGAAGGTCAGCGCAAATGGATAATCAATAATCCTTCTGGTCCTCAGTTAGGTTACAGGTCATGACTTCTGCTATCGCCATCTGATGCGTAAAACTTCAGTTACAATTTTATGGCACATACCTACTGATATTCTAATATCCTCAGTACCATCTCTGATAGTCAGATGTCTGCCAGAATGTACAATTTCTTGTACACATGATATGATTTAGTTGGTGTGGGCAATTGATGGGCTGCCCAATGGGGATCATCATCAAAAGATCTGCGCTCACTTTTTAAATGGAAGTACAACTCAAATGTTGAAGATTTAGTGAAACAGGACTCTCCAAAGCTGATTGCATCATTTCAAAAGTTTCTCTATCATTTCCAAGCTGAAAGCAGAAATCTTTGAGCACACATTGAAGACTAACATTCAATTTTGAAATATCATGAGCACTACTAGGTCACAGTCACTTATAGAATCCCACACAGGGCATTAACATAGTTACATATTTCCAGTTTCATAAATCTGTTGGCATATAGTTATCACATGCACCTCGTCAATAGAAATGTTTTCTAAGTATTACAGTTTTCTGGAGAAAAAAAATCAGTCGTTGAACTTATTGAACAGCCCTGGTATTTGATAGATAGTTAGTTAGTTAGTTAGTCGTCAGATCATCATCACTGCAAACTGGACACATCCATAGTTGCTCCGATCTCTCCTTGAGTGTATCCGCCATCACACTTCTGCTGACAGTACCAGTCCTATGCTGGTTGACCATAACAATCTTTGCTCACACTGCGCAGCAGCCATAACCTTCATTGCTGCTAAGCCTTTGCCTGCCCTTATGATAATGTGGTCAACATGTTCCCTGAAACTCAGGCTTCTGTCAAAAAAACACACCCAGATATCTCATTGTGCTAGTTCTTTCTAAACTTTTCCCGGACAACGAATCTTGTGGCATGGGTGTCTTTACCATGTGATTGTTCAAGGAAAACCATGTCACGGATGCCTTAAACAGATTAACCACTGCTCCTGTATCTCGACACCAATTTGTCAGTCTGTCCAGCTCCTTCTGTAGTTCCACAATGCACTCTTCTCGATTTCTGCCCTGTCTATACACCAGGATATCATCGGCATATGACATCGTTCTGCCAACACCTGTGATTTGATTGCCAGCGATATGTACTGTGTATACATTGAAAAGTATAGGAGATAGAGGCGATCCCTGTGGCAGGCCAGGGCTAATAACCGTTGGTGTAGATATCCAGTTACCACACTTAAAAACTACAACCCTGTGCATCAGGGCGGCGCCAACCCAACGCATGACAAAAGGATTAACTGCAAGATTTAACAGCTGGTGCATCAAGATATCCAAGGACACCCTATTGTACGCATCCTCAAGGTCTTTTTGCGACCACACATGTCTCCATGCGCGAATCGAACCCCTCAAAAACATCCTGCGCAAATATGGCTGCATTCTGCCATGTCTTCTTTCCTGGACGATATCCTCCTAACAATGTTGGTAAACACTTATTTCTTTCAAGATAACACGATACCTTCCGGGCCACAATTTTTTCCAAAAGCTTGCCAATCGTATTCTGCATATTATTATTCTGTAGCCATGTATCCTGGTGTGGTCCTTCCCAGGTTTGGGTAGTGGAACTAAATAGCTGTGCAACCAGTCTTCTTTCACTGTGCCCTTTAGTAGGCTATTATTGAACATGTCCGCCAACTCTCCCAACTCCTCATCCGTTCTTCGACTAATGTCATCGTATCTAATGCCATCTGGCCCTGGTGCTGTGTTTTTTGTACTTTTCAGTGCCTTCCTGATTTCTTCAACTGTGATTAGCATATGGTTTTCCATGCTCAAGTTCTTACACGTGTCTGTGAGCGTTTTCCTGATTTCTTGATATGCCTCCACATTTCTCTGACCAATTTGTGCGGTGTAGTGTGCCAGCAACGCTGCACCTTTTGTCTCGTCCGTCTTCTGCTAGACGGTAAATTTGATAGATATGTTAGCTAATGTGATAAAATAATGAAGTATAAAATAGTTATGCTACCTACATCATTTTATTACCCTTCCTAATTGTATATTAGAACAGTAATTTACGCACAAAAGTTAAAGTAGGCAGATATTTCAACTTTTACAAATATTATTCTACTATAACAGTAAATATTTTACAAATCACATGAAATTTCTTGTTAAATGAATATCCTGCGAGTTAGTAACTTCTTACATGTTCTTGTGAACTCCTTGTATGTTATTGAGCATCCTGCATGTCAGGGAATAAAGACATATGTCAGAGTGTCTTGTATGCCAAAGTGAATGTCCTGCAGGAATGTCAATGATTTAAATGTCACAATAAATGACTTGCATGTCACAGTAAATATTTAGCAGAAGCAGGCAACTTTTATGGTCAGGCAGAGGGAGCGGGGCAAAATTCAAGTTAATGTGGCTGGGATAGAGTCAAAAGTATTGAGATTTCAAGATCAATGTAAAAGTTCTCGATACCTTTCCTGTCTAACCATTTTAGGCTGCAGAAAGACCAAACCCCCCCCCAAGTTATTTTTTCATTCATTCTGAACACTTATCACAACACTTGCAATGTCACATATTTAAAATAATCATTTTCTCTTTATCACTGATTAATTAGTGCCATGGTTTATTGCTTTCCTGAGATAGCTTTTGATGTGAAGGTAATGATAATATGAGTTATGAACCAGTATCATAGCATACAGTTTCCCATTGATGCTCAGCTGCCTAGTCAGTGGTTGACCAGAAACCGCCAACCTTTATTTTCATCCAACCTGTATTTTCTTTCTTGTCCTATCCATACAACTTGTGACATAAGTTGAGTAAGGTGACACATAAAGTGCTTAGAACAGACAAGAAATATACCTAACAATTTCTGTTTGTGCATACTAAATATAACAATTTGTATGTCTGCTCTACCCAACAACAAAATCATAAAATACAATTGTTGGCTGAAGGATTTCATTGGGTTAGGGTTAGACAGAATTAACCATAATTTCAAATTATGGGGGAAAAAACTGTTTAGGACATGATAGTGAAATTACTAAATTCTATGCTTTGTGGATTGAGCATAAGTACAAAACAAAAGAAATGAATGAATGTTACCTAGACTGTAGAAATGTATGTTAAATCAGTGGTCCATAATGTGGGTCATATGGTCTGCTCAGGGGAGCTATAGATTTCCAGGGGACCACTATGAAATAAAATTGGAAAGGGGGGGGGGCAACAGAGAAAAGAAACCTGTCTAGGTCAATAATATGTACTCACTGCAGCTAAACTGAAATCCAACAGGCAAAACTTGGAACAGGGCAATGAAGTTTTGCTAGTGTCTAGGGTGTCCAGAAACTTGTCTAGGGTGGCCTTGACGACAAAGCAGTGCAAGAAACATTATCCCAAAAGGGGACCACTGGCAAAAATATGTTGATAACCGATGAGTCAGATCGGAAGAAAACATGTTGATCCACTGAGTCAGATAATAGTGCTGAAGAGAACATGTTGATAACGACTGAGTCAGATCACAATGCTGAAGAGAACATCTAGGTAATAATCTAAAAATAATATAAAATAATAAGTAATAATTCTGTAGTCGTAACCTTCGATAACAGTTACCATGTTGTTCCGACAGGCCGACATTGTGCTTGAACTAGTTACGGGCACTGCGTGGGTGGGCGGAACAACAAAGAAACCTGTCGCAAGGGTCAGAGTTGTACCCTGATGTCAACATCTGTTTCGGCAGCATTAGAATCAAAACACCATCATGGCTGGATGGCTGCTGAAACAGAGGGCGGAGCACTTATGGGAATGCCCCACGTGCTGTGAGGCCAGTTTCTAATCAAGAATCAAGAAGAATCTAAAAGATGATGTTATGAGATATAAGGGGAAACAAATTGAATGTAAAATCAGTGAAACGGTGTAAATGGAAACATAAAAATATCAATTTTAATAGATTAAATGAAGTAAGGTTAATGTTATAGTCAACAATTTTTAAGAAATAAGTGTTCTGTGGGCGAATGTGTTAAATTATAAATGAAGTAGACAAAATTAAAATAGTACAAGGTGCAGTGTCCAGCGACATAGACTAATAATTGTCTAAAGTGATTGAGATGCGTTGCTTCTGGGTGAAGTCTTAAATATTTGATAAAACATAGAACACAGATTTTCAAGCAGTGTATATTATACGGAAATCAGAAAATTAGATTAATGAGAAATCAAGAATCTGTTATGTTTAAAGTTAATGATACAAAGTCAATAACTTCCACATCAAAAACTTTTAACATTTATTGGGTTCTATTAAACATAAACCTATACTTTCTTTGTGGGAAGTCATTTATATCTCTTCGATTTCCAACTTTTACTCATTCCTACCTGCCACCTAGACTTATACCCCACATGTGGCTCTACAGGTGATTTTCTTTATTGATTTTCAAAATGCTAATTGCTGTTAATACTTTGCATTCATTAGTTTTCTATTTTATTTTCAACATTTAAGTGTTAGCGTCTTTATAAGCTATATAACTATTTGTGTCCATACAATGCTTCTTCATTCTTGCATTTTCCAAACACGTCATGTCATAAGCATATTCCAAACACGTCATGTCATAAGCATATTCCAAACACGTCATGTCATAAGCATATTGATGGGATGTATGGGATACTAAAGTGTATGAAATGTATATAAACATTATAACTATTCCATCACAACCATGACACAAAAAACACCTGGCAACAATTTAATCAGCAACGTTTACAGCACATGCATCTAAAATTATAACAAATTAAGCAAAGCAATATTTTTAAAATAATAAAAATCTGAGATTTAATTCCTGCGACCCTTTCAGCTTCCACAAAAATACATTTAATTTTGAGTATTACACAGTGCTGGCTATTACAATTTCATGTTTTTCAAGAGTGAGTAAATGCAAGGGGTTTGTGTACAAAACATAGAACGTATTCCAAGCTAGTTTCCATATAAAATGTAGACCACTTAATTAGTGAAATAGTTTTCAATTCTGAAAATGTGGCAATGAATAGTATTAATCATTTAAATGGGTATCAGCGAGGTAGTAGTTGATAGTGAGCTCGATCGACAATACCCTCTTTTAAATAGGTGCTTCAAACGCTGACCATCTACATTGTACTGACAATACAAATGGATGTATTATTCATGCTTCAAATTCATCAATAGTTGAATAGCAATATTCTGTACAGGATACGTTTCAATTATTTTTACTTATTATTATTTAAATGGGGCCAACCTGAGACAATATATTCGATGATTGTGGTGAAATATTCAATGATAATGTTTTACACACCATCAACAGATAAACTCACACACATATTATTGCAATATTTGTCTGTGTGTACAGTTCTGTGGATGATTAAATTACTTGACAGGCCTCCAACATCTTTAAATATCTGATCTATCTGGTGTTGAACAGTCAAAATGTGTAAAAATGTTGCATCCTTAAAGGAATTTAATGTAAGTATTCTGATTTTGAACATTCTGTTAGAGTTCCTTATAATCTGCATCACTGCTTTCAACTAACAGCCATCTAGCAGAAGTAAAACAGCAGAACACATATTTATCGCTGTGATGTCAATGATTTCGGTGTACTAACATCATTTATGGAAAACCAGTTGCAACACTTTCTATTTTTTTAGATACAAACCTCATTCATGTAACAAAGAGTGATTTTAAAAAAATAAGACAACAGGTGAGGATTCTAATAAGCTGAGGATAAGAAAATGTTCATTACCTCATAATTATTAAATATCCAATTTTTCAAGATATTAATGACCCTCAAAGTGCGAGCAGAACCAATAACAACGGATGAGTTTGCCTGACCTGCACAGAGCACAAAACACAATGCACAACATTAAGCATAGCAAATGCCCAGGTTGGTGAATGCCATTACACAGCACGTGTACACAGTAGTGGAGACTGCAAACCAACAGATCCAGATGTCTGATTCCTATGTATCACTATGCAGAAGATAATTTCAATGACAGCTCTGCATTAATATTCATTGACCAAGGTAGTCTTATGGGCTAGGAATAATCTGTTTTCTGTATATAGACAAGTGATTTTTCAAGTTGTGAATGGCTAAAGTTACCAAGAATAAATGGAGCAAACAAATTATTTTCATTAAATTCCTTAGTTGTCCTTCAAGGAGTAGACTGCAGTAAAATTAAATACCAAAAGTAAAAGCACACAACATGAAAAAATAGTTTTTAAAAATAAATGTATAAAAATAAATGTTTTGACAAAAAGGCCTTACTCGTTAATCAAGCACAACACACGCACATAATTTGCATCAGTAAAATGTAAAGAGTATAGTATATGTTTATAAGTATATATAGTACTATAAGTATATATTAGTACTATATAAGTACTTTAATAGTATAGTTATATATATATATTCAATAGTATACTTATATAGTATAGTTTACAGTAAAAAGTAAAGTATATGTTTAGTTACATACATATGACAGAAATGGATAGGTTATAGTTCTTTATCACTGAAAAACAAGTACCATTTTTATATTTACTTTATTTAAAAAAGGCCTTTTGGTCAAAACATCAATGTTGACTGTTGCTATTCTTTGGAAAGACACATTATCTAGTTTTTCTTTTAATGTTAATTTCTCAACAAAAAACAATATGTTAAAAATAAATATACCTTCATCATTGGGCCTACAAATTAGAATTTGTAAGAAGCCAATAAAAGGAAGATTTATTGTAAGACGCCAACAAGGGGAAGATGTATTGTACGATGCCAGGGAAGATCTATTGTAAGAAGTAAATAATGAGAAGATTTATTGTAAGAAGTAAATAAGGGGAAGATTTATTGTAAGAAGTAAATAAGGGGAAGATTTATTGTAAGAAGTAAATAAGGGGAAGATTTATTGTAAGAAGTAAATAAGAGGAAGATTTATTGTAAGAAGTAAATAATGGGAAAATTTATTGTAAGAGGTAAATGAGAGGAAGATTTATTGTAAGAAGTAAATGAGGGGAAGATTTATTATAAGAAGTAAATATGGGTAACTTATTTGTAAACAAATATAGAAAGCTTATCCTGTACTATGGCTATGTAGCGGCAGATTACAGAAGTGTCTCTGATGGTCTAGACACAGAATTCCCACTGCAGGCAATTGTGCATTCAGACCATTCCAAAAGCAATGGCAAAATAATGAAGTATTTGTTTTGCCTAGAAAATTATTACAGCTCAAAATGCTTGGTTGATAGTTATAACCTAAATAGGATATGCTACCAATTATCCCATACTAATTTGTGTTACTAATCACTTATATGTATTCTTATATTGGCACAGTTTGCATGTGAATGTTTTTCCATGCTACAAATGTATAATGCCCATACAAAAATCTATTATGCACATTATAACTAAAATAATTACCAGAACTACCATCTCGAAGAGTTACAAGAGAAATCAAGAAAGCATTCTCAGGTCTTTAATACAGTATATTATAGGTCTATACAATGAATGCATGGAACTAAAATTTTAAGAACAAGAGTGGGCGGTCACAAAGACAGAAGTACATTTGAAACCAGAATTAAAGTAACCAGTCTCATGAGCAGATAAAGAAAAATAATACCAAATAATGAGTGTGGATATGAAAGAGAAAAAAGTAAATGAAAGTGCTATCAATAGTAAACATGACAAGATAGATGTTTTGATTTACAAAACCTTCACCAGGCTGAAAAGCACTGAGAAAACTATACAGAGACACACATATTATGTTTGTCCTTTGTTGTTTTTTTATCCTTATAAAGGATTTTTTAGAAATATTGTCTGTCTTGATTTTGCTGTTGTAGGCCTATATCATGTTATTATTTTCCATTCATACTCACATTAGCCCCTATATTTCCAACGTTTTGTGTTATCCCAGACACTGGTAGTATAATTCAATACAAAATAGTAATTAGTGAAAAGCAATGTTATACTTTACTACAGTGGTTTTCAACATGGGCCATGGAGGTTTGATGTGGAACATATTGACAAATTTATAAATTCTGGTGGGGGGAGGGCCACAGATCCATACATGGAGCTACAAAAAGGCAACAATTTGAAATATATAAAAAAAATTATAGCGCAGAAAGTTTAAAAAGTCTTGTTGACCGGCAAAGAAATTCAATGACTTTTTATGCACCAGTGAACCACAGGATAAAATTTGTCACAAAAGGGAACCACAGGTAAAAAAAAAGGCTGAAAATCACTGTTTTAGTGAATGAAAGAGATGATGATAAAAGGCAAGATGGTGAACACACGAAAAAGTGGTTGAAATATGTTACAAATACAACACTATCATACACAAACAGTGAATGATGCCAAGTTAAAGTATAGGGAGATACAAATAAACTATAGGGCCTATATTATGTGCATTCAAACTCAGATTTTCAATCAACACATGCCTGGTAAATTCAACCATTTCAGTGTTAATATATTCATTTAGGTTTCTTCTATTGTGACACTGAGGCAGTGAATGATGCTGAAATATTTTTTGTGTGTTAAGGCAACTAAAAGAAAAGTTTACTTTTAATTAGTTTATTAAATTGTTTAAAAAATACTGTATGCATAGGTGTCAACTAGCACTGATTTTCTGTATTAATATGGATTTCAGGGCTTAAAAAAAAAAAAAAAATGTGTGGAGTTCCCCAACATCTGATAAGCTTATGTCAGAGCATATACATCAATAGTTAATGCGCAGAAAGAACGAGCACAGGTACATCCAATAATTTCTAAATTTACTTAGGAGTGAGGCAGGGATGTGTACTATTCCCTCCTTTCTATTGTTCATAACATACATAGATCATATCTGCAAAATAGCAAAGACAATGGAAAAAACAATCTAATGGATAACTTAAATGAATTGCTATTTGCAGACGACCAAGCACTAGTAGTATCATCAGAAGAGCAACTACAAAAACAAATAGTTTACATCAAACATGCTTTACCTTTAGCATGAAGATAACTATAGAAAAGACCGAAGTAATGAAGATAGGAAGAACAGAAAGAAACACCAATATCTATATATATTATATATTGGAAACAAAAGACTTGAACAAGTGAAAAAAATCAAATACCTAGGAAGCAATACAACAACAGACGGCAAGAGTAGTAAAGAAATACATAATAGATGTAGTAAAGCATACCAAGCCCTAAGGCAAATGACATCAATCTTCAGAAACAAAAAATGTAGATTTAAACACCAAAATAACACTATTCAAAACGACTATTATGCCAACGCTGTGCTACCAATGCCAAACATGGACAATGATAGCACAAGACAAACATAAACTTGTGACAGCTGAAATGGCATGCATATGCAAAATCCTAGGAATAATGCTAAGAGACAGAGTGAGAAATGAGGACATTAGACAAAGAACCAGCACCACCCCAATCTTGGAATATATTAAGAGACAACAAATTAAATGGTTTGCACACATCAGCAGACTACCACCAGACATCATACCACAGCAAGCTATGTTACACAGATACATTGAAGGTAGACCTAGAGGCGGACCATATTAACGATGGACTACCAAAATAAAAGAGGCAACAAATTCCATAATATACTCAGCACACATGAGGGTCATCTCCAGAAAAATGTTCTACCCCTGACGCTGAATGGCAACAAAGGGTTTAGCGAAAAGATAGACTGTTGCTTAAAAACCCAGCGATTAACATGGCGTTACAAATATGTTGCCATTTTTTAACATCATACTTTTCCAGACAAGCTATATTTAGCAATGGGTGTGGCAGTATTTCTGATCTATCATAGTGTTTTCAATGATCAGTGAAATTGGTCACCAAAGTTCTATAACAGATATTTTACGACCCTCATTAGTTATCAGTAAAGTGTTATGGGATTCCCCAGTATTATTAATTTTCTCTACCTCTGCACTTATTTATAGAAAACGTTATACACTTTTGTTATATTTTGGACATTAAAGTCACATCCACGACTTAAACATGGATCTGCTTATACACGGAAACATACAGTAATAATTTACACTGAAGGTGAGTCATTCATCATTAACACCTATGGCTTTTTCTGCACAATCTGGTGGGAAAACTGCCAAAGAATCCAGCTGTGACTTCACCACAATCATAAGCAGTCTTATGATGGTGGTAAAAGCTGTGACAAAGGCACTGTCATGGTTTATGTCACAATACTATTTTCATCATCCGTAAAGTTAAAGTGGGAGTCTGACAAGAAAGATTATCATACCTTCATATTCAAGCCTGGAAATGTGGGTGTTGAGGACAATGAGATACACTGGCGAGCATGGCCAGTGTCAAGAGGTACATCACTAGATCGCTCTGAAATAGTTACTTCGCTGAAGATCTTAGCTGCTCAGAAGATTTTCGAAAGTGTAAATCATGGTTGCTCTCAAGACTGCATAAGATTGGTATAAAGATTGGAACAGCCGGTAAAGAGAAGCATAATAAATACATGAAGAGACTGATAAATCAACATTGAACATGAACTGTAAGCTCTGATGGATTCATTGAGATGGGTATATACGGCCATCCATATCTCTTATATTTTCTGTTGGGCTGCAAATGGCCAGTGGGGTGTATTTTGCCAACCCATTATCTACATGTTTCAATTTTCTAAGTATTACCAACATGTACTTATATCATAATTATCAGTCTAAATATATTACCTCTTTTTGGTTTTATTCTACAATGATACATATCAGAATGGAGTTATGTTTAACAAGAAATAAAAAAACAATACAGAATGAGAGGAAGCAAACAAATAAAACTGAATATGAAGTTAAAATGATGATGTCATAAAAGATTATTATTATTGTATTACTCATAGGCTGAAGCTGCTGAACTTGTATATGTAGCATGCATAAACTGGTAAAGACATATTAGTCACATACAACAAATATTTCAGAACATGATGCAGTTTGGTTAACATGATTATCATTCAAGACATACAACCCAAGAATATTCTTATACAGTTACAGGAAAAAATAAAGCAGTCCCATGACAAGGACACATTCAATGCTGGAGATACCAAACAAGTAAGTGGATTACAGTGACATCACTCTCCAACCCCTGAAGCTACATCTGATGACATACATGGTGGCTACACTTTCCAACACAGCTGCTAGACAGTGAGCTTGTCAGTGAGTCCATCTTTCTGTCCTTACCTGCTGATGCTTTGACACCCAGTGCTTCAACACATTCAGAACACGCATGGTAGCAGCTGTGCTGATCACAGATTCACGTTTTTTCATGACAGGCTGTGCCTCTAAAGTACCTGTTTATTTTATATTGGGTGGAATATGTTCATTCATAGGTATATCTACATTAACTAATTCAGGAAATATAACAGGTGGGATTGTGGGTATATTATTTCATATTTTTCAGAACACATGTAACATGTCAGAAACACTCAAACCGTAAATAAAGTAAGTCAAAGAGAAGAGAAAACTAAAGATTAATTTAGTATTTAAGAATTTTTCTTGTGTTAAAACGTAGTTCTCTTTCTTTCTTCTATATCATCCTGCACTGATTATTAATATTTAAATAATTTTAGCATATCTTTAATCATACATCGGGCCTGCATATTTTTTTTTCAATAATCTATTTAATTTACTGAGAAAAGCATTTTCTGATTTTTATATTTCTTAAATTTGTTCAAATTGGTTTATTTTTATATAATTTTGTTTCATGTACAACTCATTATTTTGTATGAGTTTACCTGATGTTCTCAAGGACACTGCAATATCTTTGGTCCATCATCATTTGACAGCCCTTTTCACTGTTAGCAACAATCATTTATTCTATGACTAGTTTCTCCATGATGCTATGTCTCTATATGACCAAAAGACTTCACCTTTCTTTTAAAGTTGTATAAGAGCAAACACTCTTTCAGATTTCTGATACTTAACACATCCTGATTCGCTTTTTTCATTGCTCATATTTTCAATATTTTCTAGCATTTCTATAATTTGTTTCATGTACCAAAATTGATTATGTTTTATATTGTGCATTCATTCTCTAACTCCTGCAGGTTAGCAGAATGTATTAAATAGAACTGAATGCTTTGTGTCATGGTATACAGCTTGACTTGGATTTCTATACCTTTCGACCGGACACATCTGTCTTCAGCACAGTTGTGTCACTTTGACCATTTATGTGATGGGACAGCTATCTCCTCTACCGCCGAAGACAAATGTGGTGCAAATAAAACAGCAACACAAAACATTTCAAATCTCTGGATTATGTCCTGCTGGAAATCTAGTAGGACCATTGTTCTGCTACAAGAGAGATCCAATGAGTTTGAGAATGAATGCTGAAGATCTCCTCTCCAAAAAAAACTACTTAGTTGACTCTTATGACATGCAAGGCAGGTTGAGTATTGCTACATTTTCTCTCCTTTCAAGCCCTGGCAAAACATGGATGAATCTTTATATAATATGTTTCACACATCAAAATTAGTTTCTAATTTTCCTTAACATTATCGACAGTAAGTATCTTTCCATCCTTCCAGATGATAGCTCGACAATATTGTTGTGCTATAAGAAATATAATCTACAATAAATGATGATGATTGATGTGACTCCTAAGACCAATCCAAGCTACAGAGGGTCTTCCACAGTTGGTACAAGGAATCGCAGGCCCATTGCATCATTGTGTGCTGTTGTGTTTTCTTAGACAAGCAGCCCTTGAACTATCTGCTATCACTTTCTTCTTTGTCTTTGTTTTATACCACTCCTAATCTTTCCCCTCCATGCAACACAATCAATGACATCTAATTCCTATTATTCCATATCAAGGACTCTATCATGCATATCTTATTTGCATATATTGTTGTACTGAAGTTGAGGTCGACCCCTAGATCCTTTCTGTAAGAGAATTATGCAAAATCTGAATTTTGTAAAAATTCTCTAAGAATTTACAAACTGTAATTATCCATAAAGTAAATGCTTCGGTATTTGGCATCTTCCATCCTTCTAGTGTGTCTCATCCATCTGAGTCTGCACATAACATCAATTTGTTCTTGTTTCACAATGTATTCGAGCCCCTGTCTTCACATTGCATGCATGCTAAAATATACTAAATGCATCCTTCAAATGTTCCTCAAACTACTTTTTCTCATATTTCGTAAGTGTTCAGCTGCCCAGCCATTGGTTGACCAGAAACCACCTGACTAGCATTGCCTTCAGCACCTCCTGAGTTGTTATGGTGACATTTATTCATCTTCCCAGAGCATGAGCCCTGGTACTCAATTATTAGTTTCTGAGTGGACTACATAATTTTGTGGGGTGGGGGGTTATGTAAATCAAAGATGATTTAGAAAGCCAAATCACCCCGGATGGCAGATAAGTGACTTACATAACACTACTGCAACTCCTGAATCTGATATGTATTGCATGATACACTCTGAGGTCACTATTACATCTGACAGTACTTGTAGTGTGTCATAAAGTAAAGGTTTAGGTATATGAAATGAGAGATGACAGAAGGATGTTGAGAATACCATAGACAGCGAGAAAAATGAATAAAGAAGTAATAAGAGCATTACATTTTGAAGAGCATTGACTTTTAAACAACATCAGAACAAAAATAAGGTTTTTGACAGCTATTTTTTCCCAAGGTTTTTGAGACCTAACAGCATGAAAAATTAATAGAAAGTGTGGTCCCATGTAACAGCGGCTATGGTCACACAAGAAAACAAAGGATAAGATAAAACTCTTTAGGCATGCCATTGTCAATGTGATGACAGGTAAACTCATCCATAATTGGGATTACAGAGAATCTATAAAGAAGACCACCTTCATGAAAGATTCAACAAGAATAAATTTTGACATTCTGATAAAATATCTCCACCTGAGACTAAATAAATATACCAAAACTTAATATTAAAGTCAAACTGCAAAAAGATAAAAGCTAAACATGACAATTTTTAATAACAAAAACAAACTGGATGAGAGATATCTAGTAAAGAATATTTCTAGAATTTAGAAATCTAATTTTGAAATCAGTATGTGATAGTAATACCAGAATGATCATCAATGGCACACATTTAGTTTTGAGAGACAATAGTTACCATCCATTAGGAATAATCTGAAGCTGTATCTGCTTCCATTTTCCAGTCTAGCAACAGCTGTTATAATTTAATTTATCCAGTTCTCACATAACATGCTTTCAGCTGGATCTGTATATTGCAAGCTTATTCTAGACTACAAGCTTATTCTAAGAGGTGATCTAGACTACATTTATGTCTAGTGTCTTCAGATCCTACTGAAAGAAGTCAAAACTATGTACAAAAAATCTTTTGGGAGGCCACCACAATTCATTTCACATGATTGGTTGGTTGCTGATCCTGCAGTTCATGGACTCATGCTATTTGATCCAAGTCCATTGTGTGATATATACATGTAAATATACATATACATGAGCTGTTGTTTTGTTCCAAATAATGTGTTCCATTTATCTGGCCTTGGAGGGAGAAGCATTTTCCTGACATCATCCAGAGCGGGACATTTAAGAAGGTCGTGGTCAACAGTTTCATAGGGATGAGTGCACAACCTGGACCCTAGAGTGTGTTGTGGTTGTATTCTGTGCAGGTGATTGTTAAGCTGTGTATGTTGTGTGCAAAGTCGGAAAATGATACTCTGGTTTTTTCTTGAGTGGAGGTTGAAGTCTTTAGGATGTGGACTGCTCATATATTTATAGATTTCTCTCTCTTGCAGTGTTTCCCCTGACTTTGTAATATCAACATCAATGATGTAGACACATTTACTGATGAGGTGACAAAAGCTATCAATGCAGCATCACAAAGCATCCCAAAAGGAAGTAGAAGATCTTATAAATCATTTTACATTAAAGAAATGCAAGCTAGTATACTTGAAAGGAAAACATCAAGAGAAACCCTTGACATTAGACCATGATAGGAAGCAAAAATCCTTTACAACAAAACATGTGCTAAAGTAGAACTGATAGTGAAGGAGGTCAATATGACAAATGGACAAAAATGCGCTAATTTAGATCTAAGGAAAAAATGGTAAAAAAGCTTGGGCACTTAGTAACAATTTGTCTGGGAAAAGAATAATAAATGATAAACTGTGGAACCAGAACAATCACCAAAGATTAAGAAAAGGCAGAACACTTAAACCGCTTTTTTGCCAATGTGAACAGAGTAGGGAAGCAGTCTGAGGCTGACAAGAAGCATCTGTACCTACTTAAGATGCAAGAAAAGGTCTAAACTACTAACTCATCCATATTTGAAGATGACTTCAATTTGAAGGAACTCCAACAAGGGCTGAAGAAAATAAAGCATAGAAAATCGCATGGACCAGACAAAATTTATAATTAAATGTTAACACACATGGACATATTAGGAAAAAAGGACTCCTTAAACAAATAAATATGACTTGGAGAAGTGGAAAGCTGTCTAAAAACTGGAGAAATGTTTACATCTTTCCCATCCTGAAAAGTAACAAACCTCCAGATTAACCCATAAGCTACCGCTCCATATCCCTAACATCATGATAAAGCTATAAAATTATGTTCTAATTTGGCTTGAAGCTAGAGCTAAATTCTAGACATCATTTATTTTACTAGTATAAATGATGAACTTCAATCCACAAGAGCTGAAAAAAACTGAAAGAGGGTCAATAAATTTTAGCTGTGTGTATACATACCTGTTCCAATACTTAGGTATCGAGCTATTCCCTTCTGTTGCTGATCAGCACAACTTGCTAAGCCTGCTGTAGCAGCAGCAAATGCTGAAGTTGCTGCTGATGAGCTTGACCTAAAAGTGAGTGGGATAATTTATGATTGATTAAAAACATAAAAACCAGACTTTGCAGAAAAAACCAATAGTATGACTATAAAAACCAGGCTTTGCAGGAAAAACCAATAGCATGACTGTTCTCAGACAAACCAATAACATTACTGTTCTCTGACAAACCAATAATATGACTGTTCTCAGACACACCAATAACATGACTGTTCTCTGACAAACCAATAACAGGACTGTTCTCTGACAAACCAATAACATTACTGTTCTCTGACAAACCAATAACACGACTTACATTCTTTGACAATTACTGTAACACAAATATAGACCCTTGGGCTAACAGCCATGATTGAGGACAAACTAAGAAGATGAAATATTGACATTGTTTGTGCTTTACCAGTCAACTATGTGATAGAGGTGCAGGTTATATATTCTTTTAAAGCCAGAGGAATATGGAGGAAAGACATTAAGTATGAGGCAAACTTACTGACAAACTTGCAGGTCTTCCAAAGGAACTAAACGATCACCTCATAATAAGTCTCCCTGCTCTTTGGTAGGAAATATGCAACTATTATCAGTATGTGTGCGCCAACAATGACAAATCCAGAGTAAGTTAAAAACAATTTCCCTTATGAACTATACACAGTTATCACATCAATACCAGAGATTGGATATTTCTATACAAGAATATGTGCAGACAACAGAATGGTGTAATCGGGAGAAAAAATGTAGGTCATTGCAATAAACTTCCCATATGCAACTGGACTCAGTGGATGTACTCTCAATCTCTCAATTGTGGCACTGGCACTTTATTGATTATTGATTGATTTATTGAGTAGTTTGCAGGAGAAAGGACCACCAAGATCTATGGAGTGACAAAATTCATGTGAAGTGCAGACTACTGGATCGTCCATCACCCCATTGTGTCAAAATTGAAATTTCTCATCCAGTCTGCTGGACACACTCATCAAAGTAAAGTATATAAACAGATAGTTGTCAGAAAACTAACACATGTAAATGTAAGGGAGTCGCTATCTTCTACCGTAAACGAATGTATGCTATCTGTGTTATGAGAAACACAAAAGGACAAAAATGAACCTGAATAAAAAAATTTACAGCACTTCTACAAAGAGATTATGACAAGCTATGCAAAAAACATAAGGACTGGTTTGATGATAATGATAATCAAATAACATAAATATTCAATGAAAAATAACATCTTTAAAAAAACATACCTCAAGTGATCCAAAATCAATTTATAAAAACCCATTCGACTGTAAATGCAAAGTAATTTACAACAAACTATGTCAGATAAAGGACTCACGGCTGAATAACAAATCAAAGAAGCTGCAAAGATTTGTAAACACTAATGATCTGAGATATTTCTATGATGCACTTAAAACTGTATATGGCTTAACCTCTGCAGGATCTTTTCCACTTCTCAATGCAAATGGAACAAAGCTAATCATGGAGAAAGATACAATTCTTTAAAGCTCGTTCGAAAATTTTGAACAATCCATCATCTATACTTAAAGACTATCAACCATCTGCACCAAGTTCCTCTAAATTAGCCTGTATGAGACTCGCCTGACATAGAAGAAACAAGTAAAGTGATTCACTAATTTTCCAGGGGAAAAGCACTTGACTCAGAATCAATACTAACCAAAATCTATAAATATGGCAGCACAATGCTGATAGAGAAATTACTTATTAATTTTAACACATAAACTTTTAAAAAAATCAATTGAACCATTTTAAAGAAGAAAGCAATTTGGATTTAGAAAACACATGGGATGTACAGATGCACTATTCACCTTAAGACAACTAAGCGAAAAGGCCATAGAATATAACAAACAACCTAACATAGCCTTCATAGATCAGAAGGCATTTGACCAAGTAGACAGGAACACACTATGGTCTATAATGGAGGAATACAGAAATCAAGAACAGTTACTGGATAATATCAGGACCTTTTACCAAAAATGTAGCAGTGAAGTAAGAACTGGCAAAAGACAGTCAGAAAAGTTGGAAATTAAATAAGGAGTGTGACAGGGCTGTGAGCTGTCACCACTACTATTCAACATTTACATGAACAAAATCAATACAGAGGCTAGACAAGAACAAAATACAGATGGTAGTGCAGAAGACAATGAAATAAATAAATTACTATTTGCAGACAACCAAACCCTTATCTACGACAATGCCTAACAACTACAGAGTCATGTCAATACACTAATGTCATCTTGCGAAAAACACAATATGAAAATCAGTGTCACAAAAACTGAGATAATGAAAATCAGCAGAACAAACTGCCCAATAAACATATACTGGTAAATCAAAGATTACCAACGTGAACAGGTAGGAGTATCAAGTGACATACTCTTTCCAGAACGTTGTCTTCGTCGAGGATACTCTGAAAGCCTCTCTGTTCTGGGCAAGCAGGTTTGCATTGGCCAGAACAAGTGCATACATTCTTCGATGTTGCTGGTCCAATGTCTTCTTGGTCTTCCTCCTCTTCTCTTATCTGGCACCCTACCCTTTAGAATCAGCCTTTCAATACCATCATGTCGCTTTAAGTGCCCAAAGTACTGTAGCTTCCTTTTTATGATGCTATTTAGACTCCACCCTTTAATTAGTTTCAGTAATTTCAATGTTTTTCTTTTTCTCTGTCCATGATATTCATAGGATCTTTCTGTAGCACTTTATTTCAAATGAATTTATTCTTTTGGATATTGTCTTGTTTAAAGTCCAAGTCTCGCATCCATATGTTGCCACTCTGCCAAAATGGCAGACAAAAATGAATGTGTTTTCCTTACAGCGTTAATGGACTTTTCTCCCTAAAGAAATAGCAACCAACAGAAGTAAAGTGCCTATAAATTCAGAATGGATACAGAGAACAGGTAGGAGAATTTAGATATCTGGGAAGTATTTTAACAGAGGATTGAAAGCTGGATAGGGAAATTGAGACTAGATATCAAAAGGCAAATGTAATATCTTATCAACAGATACTACTGCTCAGACATCCGAACATCAGCATAACAACTAAATGAAAAGTAATGAATAGCATTTTTATATCAACATTGTGCTACCAATATCAAACATGGACACTTTCTAAAACACAGAAAAGTAAGATTACAGTATGTGAGATGAGGTGTGTAGAAAGATTTCCGGCATCACAGGAATGGATAGAATTTGAAATGATGACAACAGAAAATTGTAAGAACTACACCAGTCAATGACTACATCAAAAGATAACAAATAAAATGTTTGGACATTTAATGAGAATGGAGTCTGCCTCCAATTGAGAGCGTATAACAGAAGAATATCTGTGATGAGGGCAAGAGGAAGACATAAATGGATCAACAATTTTAGAGACATTCTACAAATCCATGGGATTACAACAAGAACTGCAAGACATTTGGAAATAAAACAAACTTCAGCTCACCACAAAGTTTCACGGCAAAAGTTGCTGAGACAAGACATGGATGAACGAAAATGTTTCCCAAGACTTCAAAGGTGCAACAATTATCCACCTGTAAAAATGCAAAGGTAATCATCAATCCTGAGACATATCTCTACTTTCAATCACAGGAAAAATATTTGCCAGAACTCGTCTGAATCTCATCTGAATACAGGACTGCCTGAAAGTCAGTGTGGATTCAGGAAAGAGCGTGGAACCACAAATATGGTCTATACTGAAAGACAACTCAAAAAGTGGGAAAAAAAAGAACCATGTGACCAGTACCCAGCCTTCATAGACTTAACAAAGGCATTTGCATTTGAAACGGTAAGTAGAGAGGGTCTGTGGAAGATTGTAGCAAAATATGATTGCCCTCAGAAATTTCTCACAATGGTGCAGCAACTGCATGACGGAATGAAAGGTGAAGTTCAGGATAAAAGTGAATGATCTGTGACTTTCCCTGTTTCCAACAGTTAAATAGGAGTGCATGTTAGCATCTTCTACTCTGTTCAGCAGCATGTTTTCTTCTGAGCTGAATGTTGCATTCAGAGATTTGAATACTGGACTCCAGATCAGCTATTGCATTGATGGAAAACTGTTCAACCTTCAACAGTTTCGAGCAAAAAACATTGTAAAATTACACATGATTAGGGATCTTCCATTTGCTGATGACTGCCATAAATCTTTACACTGAGATTGATCTACAAATCATCATAGATAGATTCTCCAAAGTCTGTACCAACTTACACCTCATGATCAAATAGAAATCATGTTCCAGCCAGCACCCGGAAAAATCTGTTATGAACCCTGAATAAAGGTAAATGGTGTGGCACTGGCAGTGGTGACTAGTTTCACATACCTCAGCAGTACACTATTAAAACTCAGCCATGGTGGTGCAGATACCAGGATCTTCAATGCAAGCAGTACTTTTGTTTGGTGTTATGCAAATGTGTGGCATAGAAATGATATTAGCCTACAGACAAAGCTGAAGGTTTACAGCAAAGTTGTACTATCAGTACTGTTATACACTGCTGAAACATGGACATGCACAGAAGCTCAATCACTTGCACACCATTTGTCTCTGGAAGGTGATGAACATCAGATATCAAGAGATGATTGCAGATACAGCTTTTCTTGACAGAGATGATATCCCTATCATTGACACTATTCTTGATCACTATTTATAAAAGGATATCCTATATGGTGAGATGCAGAAAAGCATACATTCTCAAGGTAGCCAAAAAAAGCGCTACACGAACTCACTAAGAATCTCACTGAAAGTCTATGACATAGACCATTAAACTTAGGAAGACACTGCACGAAACAAAGCTTTTGGCAGTCAAAAAAAGGGGCAGCATCTTATGAAGAAAGGGGAAATGCAGCAGCTATGCAGCAGCTCAACAGCAGAAACTAGCTAGAAAGATAATAATAATAAAACACATAACCCATCAGGGACATAGGGGTGTCACACTGAGATATTTTATACAAGATCTTCACTCATCTCTATCCTCTACCACCCAGATGAGTTTGGAAACTTTACACTCTGTCCAGTCCTTGATATTATCCAACCATGTCTTCTTCTTGCCACCTCGTCTTCTTCCAACCTCAACCATTCCTTGAAGAACATCTGCCATCGATGAATGTCTCATCACATACAAGTACCACCATAGAACGATACAGGTAGATTAAACATCATCTAAAGTCATCATATCATGCCTCACTTATTCAAGCACTGTTTGGACCAGCATAGGACTTATTAGCCATTTGCAAACTCACAGACAAGGACATATCCCGGTAACTCTAACTGAATTTCATAAAGTGTAGACACCAATGATCAGAGATATTTCTATGACTTGAAATTGTATATGGCCTAACCTCTGCACAATCTTTTTATTTTTTTCCACTTCTCAATGCAAATGGAATAAAGTTAATCATAGACAAAGATACAATTCCTCAAAGCTGAGTAAAACACTTTTGAAACATTGTGAACAATTTTTGCTATGTAACAAATGGCCATCATCACTTGTGATGGAAGAGCAACATGGATCAATGCAGTTGATATATTCTTCTTCTGAGTTTGTTCTCAAACTCCTGCAAATTAGCAAGATGTAGTCCAGAAAACAGCATGTGCCGTGTTATAGTTTACAGCACTGCTGCAACATCTCCGCCTTTCAGCCTCACAAATTCGACTTCAACATGGCTTTAGGTCATTGTGACCCTATATAAGATGGAATAGCAAACTCCACCCTATAACCTCCTTAGTCACCTATTATGACATGCATGGTAGGTAAACAGTGTTGCTATTATTTGCTCCCAATATAGTTGATATAAAACAGCAGTAACATATACTTATCCAAAGACAAAATCAAGTGCTAGTATAAGCTGTAACAAGCACATACACGAAGTGGTAAAAGAACAAACGTCCATTACCTTCTCTTAGAAGCTCGAGAAGATGTTACAACAGTGCCAGCTTTAGCCCTGGTTGGTGGTGATCCTTCAATTTGAGCAAAGCTGCTTCGAGGTGTCGATACTATGCTGATACTTTCTGCTTCAGCACTGCCTCTCTTCCCTGAAACTAGAAGAACACAAAGAACATATTAGGATCTTTGTGTTCAATTATAAAACTAGAGACATCAGATCTTCCTGCATTATTAACATTTAACACTGTGGACATCAGATCTTGCAAATTAACAGTCAAATTTATAGACATCTGATCTTCATGCTTTATTAACAGTCAACACTATAGACATCTGATCTTCTGGCAATATTAAGTCAATATTACAGACATTTAATCTCAGCACCACATTAAAAATACTTTCTGCTTTAGCATTAAAGGAAGTATTAATCATATTAATCTTGTATTAATCATACTGGAAGATCCCTAATCTATGGTGTTCATTGTTACTCATGCAAGAAGATTAGATGTCTATAGTGTTGATGTCTTCAGTGTCCTCAATCCATGCTTTGAAGAAGGCAAGTTCTACTCCAAAATAATTATGCACGTCAATCCTACACCTATCTTGGCTAATGCAACTAAGATTTGGTCACTCTGCATATACTTTGAAATGCCAGCCAATGAAAAGCACAGAAAATGTTGGATTAGTGAAGGTAAATGATGTTCAAGATCTGCATGCTAGAGAAGGACTTGAATACAGGGCTTGGCGCAAGTGACAGATTCTATAAAGACACTAGACGACAACTACATGTGTTACTTGAAAATGGATGACAATCTTTTGATATTCTGATATAAATTTTATGGATGGTAGTCAGTTTGAGATGATTACACCATATATCTATTCACAGCATGATGGTGTCTTGTTTTATGATTACACTATATATCTACTCACAGCATGATGGTGTCTTGTTTTATGAAAATTTGAAAAATTAAAGGTAAAAAAATGAAACATTTTCAGAACCCTGAAACATTGATTGTAGTGTGTTTCATGATATAATTAAAGCTTCTTTTTTTTTTTGCAATGGATATGTAGCTTTATTGTCTATTACAAATTGCTAAGCAGAACTCAAATAAAAGAACATTCAAGAGAAAAAAAGGTGGAGATGCAGTGTATCCCTACATGGGATATGGTTATTCAATGTATATCCTCAGAAAAAATTTTTATTCTGTTACAAAATACTAGAATTTGCACTGCTTAACTGATTCATCCCGATACGTCTCATATGAGACGTAAAGTGCTATAAATTATGTGGATCTGTCTCATTTGAGACAAATAGTATATGACATTTGTTTTTGTTATTTATTTTTAGAAATTTACACTTACTAGAAATACTGCCAACAGAAAGTAAACAGGTCCTTTTCCAAAATAAGGGTCTAGCTACACACATTTTTTTTAAAATGTGCACAGATCAGCAATTTTGTGATGTTATTTACTGCTTGTTTAGGCCAAGATAAAAAAAATGGTTACCATAAATTTGTTAGAGATGTACAACAGTTCTGTTACAGAGCACTGTTGTTGGATTAGATGATTTTCACTGAGAGTCCCCCCCTCCTCCCCCCATCTGCGTGCCATCCACTGAGAGACCCACACATACAACCCTCCTAAAATTAATGTCTCGACCCTGTACCTTCTTCTTCTTTCCTTCCTCTTTTACCCTTTATGGGTGTCGAGGGATAATTTTGGAGGCTGGTATCTCGATTGTGAAGTATGGCCGTTGTTGTTAACATCGTTGTCCGCCATTGTTGGAATGTTCTCCACATGAAACTTATTTTAGCGAATTACTTGTTATGAACAGAATAAATCATCTACCGACTCGCTAGTTCTGTCATAGAGTTTCTGTAATAATGATGATAGGTACTTATAGACCAATTACATACAGCATAAAATTTGTAGTAAAGAAATTGCCTAAATGTCTTTCACTTTCCACAAAATCGGTAGACCCTTATTTGGGAAAAGACCAGTAAACTTTTTCTTTGAGAAGCTCATGACTAAAGATTATATCAAATGTTTTATAACTGTGTTTCATCTTGTGTTTACAATTCGTATAATGCAAGCAATCAGGAATATGGACTCTTATAATAAGTGTCCTCAACAAATTCTGTGTGTATAATTGCTTTTCAATCAATTTTAACGTGTGAATAATTAAAAATCTATGAATTCATTTAACATATATAAGTTAGGCATATGGCAACTGACAAAACTAAATCAAGACCCAAAATTAATATTGAGAACTGCAATTTAGGAGAAGTAACACATTTTGATTATTTATTAGGAACTAATATAAACAATGGGGGTGACTGCGCAGTTGAGATTAAGAGAACAGCAATGGCACTGTCAAAATTAAAACAGCTAAAGAAACTATGGCAGGGTACTAACACAAAAACAAAGTTGTGTTTACTACGAACATGTGTGTTTCCTGTGGCGACATATGGATGGGAAGCATGCACACTAAATAAAACAGTGGCCAAAAGAATAACATCATTTGAATTAAAGTGCTATAGAAGTGTTCTGAGAATACCATACTAATGGAAGAGATTGCATGGCAAAAAACCTGTTTATCTAGTTACCAGGCAATTCGGTGCCATTAGAATGAACTGGTTCAATTCCTGTTGGTCTCAAGACGTTTTAATTTATCCTCTTGCTTCCTACTTGAATTTACTTGTATGAGAATACTATGGACAGCAAGGAAAACAGACCAGAAGGTGTTTACTAGTGTTTTCTGTCACATTAAGAGACAGCATGGAGACACATTAAGAGAGTGTTACTGGAGAGGGGATTATAGAAGGCAACAAGGGTAAAAGCCACCCAAAATGCCGTTGGACAAAGACCAACGAATGAATGCCTGTGCATGTCACTAAAAGAGGCAGGACAGCTTGCTCAAGATTGTGGAGAAGGGGCACGTGCAGCAATTGTTTAGCAATTACTTATTGGATGACACCACAGGAATTGACTTCTCAAAATCATGATTGAAATCATTTGGAATATGACTTTTTGTGACTATAAATGGGCACCTGAGAGGATGAATAACTTGTATAACTTGTGAGAGGTGAAAAATATAAGCAAGCATACTCTTTCAATTCTTACTATTACTGAGCATTCATGAACATGTGCATCTTCTTCTGTTGCAATCAAGTACTAAGAATCTAATGTCTGATATTGACCATGTACAGAGCATGATGTCTGATATTGATCATGTTTATTTTCTTTACATTGTGTTGCATTTACACTGTGTTTTACGTTCCGTGAAATTTAGACCTGCATTTTCTTACTTTAATGGTAATCTAATCTGATAGGTTAGAAAATTACAAAAGCGTTGGAGAAGAAATTTAGCTCATTTGAAAGTAAATGTTTTAGAAGACTTAAATAATGGTTGAGAAGAATTCAAGTTAAACTTGTAAGTAAGAGAAAACGTCAAACAGCAATATGTTCCTCAACAATAGGAAGAAAACAAAGGACTTATATGGGGCATGTACTTAGAATGAATGAAAACAGACAACCACGAGCATTAAAATGGGTACCAAATAGCAAAAGAAAAAGAGGAAGACCATGACTTTTTGCAGAATAACCATCACAGGGTCAACAAGATAGGCCTACAAGAATTACAGACAGTAGCATCACATCGCCTGAACTGAAGAGCTCTGGTTTCTGTCCTATACACTGTGTTGGGCGCTGAAGGAACATAGATAGATAGAATCTAACGAGTATATGATACTTGTCCACGAACCAGATACATAATACTTGGTCCACGAACCGGGCATATGATACTTGGTCCACAAACCTTCTGCAGATATGTTTAATTAACTATGAAAAAAAAATAATCTATAATTTAATGACAAAATACTTATGTCTGCATTGTTTCGTGGTGCAACTGCAGAAAGACCTTAATATAAAATTATAATAAATACGAAATAATTAAAATCTACATAGTCGCAAAAATTTATGTAAGAATAAAAATGCACAACATATCTATATCCCCAAAAAAGTGAGTGAAATTAGCAAAATATACATAAAGAGGATAAAGAGGATTGAAATGTCACAAATATATCAGAAGCATATCACAATCATCTATTTTTATTCAGCGCCGGATATGGTGCATAAACCAAAGCTCTCAAGTTCGAGTGATGAGATGCTACTGTATGTAATTCTTGCATGTTGTTGAGACCCATAGTCATACCCTCTTTGATGGTTGTCCAGCAAAGAGTCTTTCTTGGTCTTCCTCTTTTTTTTGTGGCCATCTGGCACCCATTTTAATTTAAGTAGTGAAGTTTCTGAAGTGACATCTCCTTATTACATTTTGGGGTTAGGCCTATTGATATTCTTCTTCTGTGTATGTTCTTAAACTTCTGCAGGTCAGCAGGATGTAGTCACAAAACAGAATTCGATGTGTTATAGTTTACAACTTGGCTGTGATATCTGCACCTTCTGCCTAATACATCCGACTCCCGCATGGCTTTGGATCGCTTTGACCCACTATATTCTCAACCAGGTGCTCACAAACACCTTGGTCCTATCATAGCGACATGTGGTGCTCATGTCATGTAAGTTAAACAGTGCTCGTGAGCACTAACAATCATGAATTCCCTCTACACCTCAAACTTTGTCATAGGAACCAGAAACAAATAGTGTTACTATCCAAAATTATGGGAAAAAGGAAGGGGTCAGGGTGTGACGAAGGTTATATGTTCAAAAATATAAATAAGTATTTATTTCCTATTATATGTTATGATGCTCGCACACTCAGCATAACATGTGGTCCGTGCTCACAACCTGACAAGGTTGAGACTTCCTGCTCTATGGGATGAAACAGCCAACTATCTCCCCAAACTCCTCCTTAGTGGCCTCTTAAAACATACATGGCACACTATAGTGTCGCTATTTTCCATTCCAATTCCCAACAACACATGAGTGGGTATGTTGATATGAAGCAGTGCTTCTCAACATGGGCCGTATGTATCAATAAACCAGTTTTGACCAAGGGGAAAATGAATCAACAATTGAAAATTGGGAACTCATCTGGGAGTGTGGCCACAAAAATTAAACTGGACAATATTTAACATACATAGGAAAATCAATAGTAAATCATAAATGGCTGGAAAAAGAAATGGTGAATAATAAATACAATACAAGCATGAAAACTTAAAATTTTTTGACTGAAATTGTCCCTTTTTTCTCTATATAATTACCACCAACATTGATGCACTTTTTGTTCCTTATTTCTAAAAATTATTTCTAACTACATTGATGCACTTATTGTCCCATTTTTGTCTCCATATATTTCCACCAACATTTATGCACTTATCCCATCAATTTATCAGTCTGGGAATACTTGCAGAATAAAAATCTTTTGTCTGAATTTTCATTCACATTTTCACATCATATCAACCTCTATGATATTCATGAACTGTTTACCACCAAGGTTAGTTTTGAGGGAACCTAAAAAGGTGGAAATTGCTTGGGGATAGATCAGCACTATTAGATGTTCCCATAGTTTCCAAAGCATTTGGGCAATGCTGTCTTGGGTTAATCGTGCCGTATCTGGTGTGGCTAAGTCATGGTGGAACTGTACTCCTCTGGTCAACAGGCCTGAACGTTTTCTTTGAATTGTATCAAATGCATCAATAGAACTTTGCAGTATGATATTGTATTCACATGGTCCATTTTCTTTCGAAAATTGGTTATCATTCCATGATAATAGGTGAGCATATCATTTCCTGATGGTTCAACTTTAAATTTCTTGAAAGTGGGTGAAGAAGAACGCGTCCATATCATTGAAGTATGTTTTGATTCAGATTGATACCAATGCCAATCATTAAAGAAAATGTATGCAAAGAGCAATAATAGTAAAACAATAACAAAAAAATGAATGAGAACACACTCACATGGTCTTATCTTGATCTGAGGGGCTACGATGTTAGGAGATGAGTAACTGTAGCTTATTGGAGAAGGTGCTCGTCGCAGTAGCTTCGGGCTGGAGGTAGGAGAGCGAGCGGGTGAGGTTGTGATACGACCTGGAGAGGATGCTCGTTTCTGTGTTCCAGGAAGTAAAGGGGATGGAATTCTTACAGGGGATGACAATGGCCGTGGCTTGATGATACGAATTGGGCTGCTGCTTGGAGATAGAGCAAGAGCATCCAAAGTGTATGAGGTTTCTGTGACTCTGTTTGGTGTTGAAGGTCGTTTTGGGCTTCCTGATGAGCTTCCATTAAGTTTACTGGTTTTTAAACCAAGGGCTAGCACCGGTACCCGTTTTGGACTACCACAAGGAGACACGATGGGTGAAACACGGGGTGAACCTGGAGTTCTAGGTGTTCCAGGTGTAAGAGTGTCTGAACTTATAGCTGAGGTAATTGTTCGTGGGCTGGACGGGGAGGCTAATGAGTCGAAGGAAGCTGACCCAGCAACAGAGGAAATCATGGAAGGTGGCAGGAGTCTGTTGTCATCTGTACTGTCTAAATTATCTGAGCTAGATTCATCATCAAGAAAGTCTCTGAGAATTATACCCGTAGAGTATGTTGGTGATACCAACTCCTGTCGTGTGATGGATGGGATGTCTGGTATATCCTGGTCATTCAAAGTTTCAAATGAGGCTATAGGAGCCAGTAGCCTCTGTTTCGATGGTTGTAAAAGAGTTGTAATCTCAGATATGCTGTCATTACTGTCTAGTGATTCTCCACGTTCCACTAAGAGAAAGAATATATATATATGGTACCAATATGTTACTCATTTTGAGACAGCTTTGTGATGTTAAAAAAAAAGAAATTTTGATAAGAAGAATAAGTTATTACAAAACAATAATTAAAACGTGAGTTTCAAATTGAATGAAATTGTACTTGAAAATTGAGTGCTTAAATAATTATAATTTATATAAGAAATTTAATTTCTCTCCTCTTAATATCTACTTTTATTTCTCTTATCTCTCCATTGCTTTCCTCCTCTTACCTTCAGGCTTGAAATGACTTTAGTAAATCAACCTGCTCTATCTATATTTTTTATTCTTTATTTAGATCAGTGGTAGGAACAATATGTCCCACAAAGCCCTTTTTTATGGCCCACCTACTGATATAAAAGTACTATATGAGTTTTCGATAAAACTAGAAAAATAGACCTAATACTCTGAGCTCCATGGACTAAAAAAAGGCTTTTGGACCCATATCACATAAAAAAGCTCAATCAGGCTCACCTACTCATGAAGGTTGCTCACATGATTCTGATTTAGATCAACAAAAATTAGGAGTAATTCCTTATTTTATTCATGTGTAAAGTTTAGATAATATCAAGAAAACAGAAGTAATGGTTATTTCAAAGAAAGAAAATAACACACCTTGCAAGATCATAGTGAATGATATAGTATTAAAACAGGTCCACCAATTCAAATATCTAGGTACAATTATAACAGCAGATGGAAGAAGTTCAACAGAAATAAGATGCAGAATAGGACAGGCAAAAACAACATTCAGAAAAATGAAAAATATACTGTGTAATATGACCTTGTCATTAGAGGTGAGAAAGAGAGTTCTGCAGTGTTATATAATCCCTATACTAACATATGGGTGCGAGTCTTGGACAATAAACAAACTGGAAAGTGGGAGATTGGAGGCAACGGAGATGTGGTTCTACAGAAGAATGCTGAGAATACCATGGACTGCCAGAAAAACTAATGTAGAGGTGTTAAAAGAGTTAAATGCGAAACGGACCTTAATCAACAATATAAGAAAAAGGCAATCTTCTTTTTTTGGCCACTTCATGAGACAGGCAGGTTTAGAGAACATAATCACAACAGGCAAGATTGAAGGCACCAGAGACAGAGGGCGACAACGTGAGAAAATATTAGACAGTTTGACAACCTGGCACGGCAAAGAAACAACAACGACTTTGATACATAATACTGTGGACAGAGAGCTGTGGAGAGCCATGACCGCCTACGCCACCCGGCATGGCACCTGATGATGATGATGAAAGTTTAGAAGGATAGATGTTAGTATCAGATGTTTTTTTCATATCCAGACAACTTCATCTCTTTTGGGTTTTCAGTATTTTGAAATAAAATAATCTTACACACAGAGAATGCCTATTGTAATGGGACATGCTACTCCTAATAGATTGTCCACAGACATTAAGATATTTTCACCTCGAAGATTGACCTTATTTAGGGTGCATCATCTTAGCCATTGGAACATAGGCCACACCAATCAATCGAGCCCTTAGGCCTTTTGGAGTGCTTACACAGCCTTGAGTGCATAGGCCACAGAGAAGGATTTACCAGTTGTCTTTATCCTTGAATATGTTCTCAGCATCATTCTATGTGATTCCTATTGCTGTGAAGATATTCATGTCTCTCTTCTCTGTGTGCTCCTATGTCTTCATTATTTCCCTTTTTCCCTGTGGGTTTTGAATCATTGATCTTTTAGCTATATCTTTTACTGGTTTTCTGAGCTTCTTTTCTGTCCAATCAATTTCCACTTTCTCTCCTCAATCTCAGACAGATTGCTTGCAGTTGCCTCTTCCAGGAATAGTAGTTATTAAGTGTGGTAACTGGGTATCGGCACCAATGGTTATTAGCCATGGTCTGCCATAGGAATCGCCTTATCTTCTGTGATTTTCAATGTATACACAGTACATATCACTAGCAATCAAATCACAGGCGCTGGCAGAACGATGTGGTGCGCCAATGACATCCTGGTGTATAGCCAGGGCAGAAATCAAGAAGTCTGAGTTTCAGGGAACATGTTGACCACGTTATCATAAGGGCAGGCAAAGGCTTTGCAGCAATAAAAATGATGGCTGCTGCACAGTGTGAACAGAGTTGTTATTTCTTTGTATCAGGGTTTGGTGGTGGCTGTGGTGGAATATGCACTAGCAATTCTGACTCTTAGTCAAACTCAGATCGAAAGACTGGATTGCCTTTGCTGTAACTACGAGTAGCATGACCATGGAGATATGGTGGTGACCAGGGCACTTGAGTGGGTAGGCATGCAGAAGGTAACATAGGTCTGCATCTTGAATGACTCTATGAGCATGATTAGGAAGGTACAAATGGGTCTCGTTCGCGAACAGTGGATTGAGAAAGGCAAGGCTAAAATTGGTTAAATTTACTTTCGTGCTGGGTATGTGGGTGTTCAAGGCAATGAAAGAGCAGATCAAATGGCATCATGCACGATTGTGGCACTGGGTGATGGAGTAATAGATCGAGCTGACATTTTGAACTCCTTAAGAGATACAGCACGCGAGAGTGAGGCTAGTGGATGATGATTCCTTTTTAATGGTCAGGATTAAAGATCAGGGTTTGAAATGCTGTGTTGCTAGAAGTGAACATTTTCGAAGGCACAGAAGAATGATGGTCACCCAGCATAGGACCAGTATTGTCAGCAGAAGTGTAATCGCGGATACACTCAGCAACTATGGACATGTCTAGTTTCCAGTGATGATGATCCGACGACTAACTAACTAACTAACAATCTTCCAGGAAACATCATTTCATATTTTCGATAGATATAGTGTGACCAATAATGTGGTACCCTTACAATTCCTGATGGTCTACATCTATTTATTAATAGATAAGTGGATATCGGGTACGATTTTCATTTAATCTATCCATATCTAAAATAACCAATCAGTAGAGACAATCCTATGATACCATTCTTATATTACCAAATCAGCTAATTTAACACTTTTTAAAGAGAGAAAATTCAGAGACTAAGTGGAAGAAGCTGAATACATGGTAATTGAAAAATGTAAAGTGTCAAAGAAAGCAGAGAAAATGTTGATGGTTAAAAAGTGAGAAAAGGCTATAGAATTGGAGGAGGGTGAAAAATTTAAAAGTAAAAATTAAAATGACAAAGGAAAAAGAATTTAAGATTAAAGTAACAATTGAAAAGTAATAAAAAAACCTGAAACATAGAAAGTGCAAAAGGATAAATAATGAAAATTAGAAAAAACATTATAGAGAAATGAAAAAGTACAAAGTGAAAGCAAGTTGAAAATAGCAGATAACTGTAGGATTATAGAACACATACGTCTTTGCGTGAGCGTGACAGGATGATGTTGCTGTAATAACCCCCTTGGTTCTGTACTAAAAGATGTCCTAGGGCTACTTGTACTGCTGCTAGTATCATCCTCTTCCTGTTTGGCACCCCCAGAACTAATCCGTCGGAGTTTTTCTGCCTGAGGTTTAATCACATATCGAGCATCCACCTCGGGAGGCTCACCCGTAAACTCAGAGAGCATGCTAACTTCTTCAACTGTTCCTCTCACTTCACCTTGGCTTATTTCAGAAAAAACACAAGAAAGATAAATACATAACCAAAATGAAATTCCTAATTAACCATACAACATACAAATAACTGTCAAAGAACACATATTTTTCAAAATATTTCTTAAATATAGTTCTCATTTTACAAAGTACAAAAATAAAAAACAGGACTTTTTTCCTTAATCTAAGCTCACAAAATCACATTTGGACTTTTCCTTTAATGTAGGTTGTTAATTTACAATTTGGCTTTCCCCTTAATTTAAGAACACTAAATTTGATTATGTCTTTTTGCTTCATTGCAATGCTCCAAAATTACACTAAAGTTTCCCTCAAATACACATTCCCACTACTACACTGTTCAAAAAAATGAATGTAAGATTATTGCAACGCTAATGGACACCAAATTAAAACGTGTACCAAAATTTTATTTTACGGAATTAATGTTTCAACCTCGGCATGAAGAACCTTTCAGACTTTAACAATGAAATGATGTTTATTAAATTTGGTTTGGACTTTTTATCCTTTGCAATTGAGGTCTCTGTTTCAGTAAGGTGTATGGCATACTCTGATCTCTATCAGAGAATGACATCTCCTTGGCATGGATCCGATTAGCCGTTGAATCTGTTGTGGGATAGCTGCTCACTCTTTCCGCAGTACATTAGACAAATGATAGAGATTGACTGGAGCCACATCTCGCTGGTGGAGTTATATATCAAGTTAATCCCATGAATGTTCTATGGGGTTATGGCTGGCCACAGAATTGTTTGGACATTGTTGTCAGCGAGGAATTGGTGGTGAGTTGTGCCACATGAGGTGGAGTGCTATCCTGCTGAAATGTTTACCCTCATGCAGACAAAATTGGAAGGACACGAAGACAAACAATATCAGTGACGTATCGTTCGGCACTCATGCATCCTTCAATTCAATTTGCACCAGGTCACTTCTTCCCATGAGTTTGATCGCGCCCCCCCTCTCCCCCAAATCAGTACACCTCCACCACCATGTGGAGAAGTCTCATCAACAATGTTCTGGGTGTAGCACACTGCCACTGCAGTAAACTCTTCCTGGTATATCATGTTGATGGGGCACAAAAATGATTAATCACTAAATCAAACCCTCTCCAGTCCTTCCTAACGGTCCATTAACGATGCTGGTTTGCCCACTGCAGTTGGTTCTAGCGATGTCGGTCTGTAAGAACAGGACCTCTATAGGATCTTCTAACCCAATTAACATTTTTGTACAGCTGGTTCCTGATAATTTGATCTGAAATTTGACAAGCTGCTGACATTGAGTGGACTGTGGAGGACACAGATGCAAAACAGTCCTGAGGTATCGCAGCTGTATGAAAAGGTCTTTGGCAGGAGTTGAATCTGGGTCTTCCACTGCGCAGCCGGTCTGCCACTGAGCCAGTTTGTTGAAATCACCTCCAAAGGCAACTAATTGTGCTTCTAACTACATTCAACTGTCTAGCCATTACACGTTGTGATTGTCCAGTCTGTAAGTATCCAATGATGATGTATCATTGTTCTGTAGTGAGATGTGCCATACTTGTGCATTGAATTTTCAACTGAATTTATGTGAGGACAAGCAATCTTTTATACACATTCAATAATATGGTCAGAGAGTTTTGTGTTCATGAAGGATTCTCATGAACATATGAATTATTGACATAAATGTTTTTACCCTGACCTCTTTCATGACCTCATGAATCATAAGTGAATACAATTCAGGTAACCACGAGAAATTAAGGACCAGGTGGACACGGGTGATAGGTTGAATGATATCCAATCAGCAAACATCTTTTATAAAAGTAACTCCCAAAAATTTGCAATTCTTTTTTTTTAACAGCACAAATTACATTTTGGCAGCTCTCTTATATATAAGCCCATTAATTTACATTTATAATAGGTAGAACTGCAAAATAAAGTATGATTCAAAAGGCAAAAAATGTAAAATGATAGGGTAATGAAGCTTTTGAAAATCAATGGAATAAAGGTGTTTCTGTTGAAATGTCAATTTATGTGTTTTCCAGTGTGCTTACAGTGTTTCACAAAATTTCTATACCCTGGGATTTTTATTAACATTTAAGCTTTACCGTGAATGTAAGTTTATTAACTCCTTATCTTTGGAGAGTCATTAAAATGGCCAGTTAAGCTGACCCCTTCCGCTGGTAAGACTTTAAAATCTATATTTTTATAGTTACTTCTAAATACAATTCGGTAGAAAACCCTGATATTAAGTGTAAATTTACCTGTATACAATTATGATAAATTATTTTTCACCTTCAAATTTACTCTTTAAAAAAAGTAACATTTCTTACGGTGCAGCCACAGAATTGAGACTAGTGTTGATATTGCTAGAACTATCTTGACTTGCTCCTCCCTCATGGTTCTTGTACACTTTCTTGAGAGCATCTAAAAGAATGTGTCCAGTAGTAAATACTCTGTAGGTCAGGAGGAAGGTGTTGAGGAAATCAATACTAAGGAACCTCAGATCGGTTAACCGGTCAAGCAGCCGTTCCACACTTGCATGTCGTATCTAAAATATCAGAGAAATATCAATTGCATGAGGAGAAGACAAATATTTTAAAATTAAAATACAAACACTCCACATGCAGAAAGTCTGACTATTTACCTATCAGACCAATATGCTAATATAGTGAGGCTTTCATTTTGTAGAAGCTTTACAGTATTTCATCTGTACAATTAAATTTCTCTTTGTGATGCAATATTCAGAGAACCCAGAATTGTATATTAAGCTGGGGGGGGGGGGGGACCAGATGAGCTTCAGCCCTGATCATGGTCTTAGCTACCACCGTGTGTGTGGTACCCCAGATCTAAACAGGTGGTACATGAGATGTGTTGAAAAGCAACTATGTGCAGGAAGTGATATTTCCAGGAAAATCTCAGCCATGCATAATTGGAGATTTTTGGATTGCGGAGAATGCATATTTCACTGCCCCAACATCCCAGTCACCATGGCCGGAAGATGGGTCACTATGGACACCTCTTACAGGAAGGGATGTTTGCGAGGAGAACTCTCATAACTCCATCTAAGTTGTGAAAAAGGAGAAAACTCACAAAATGCCTAGAATTTATCCCCTATGAGTAGCAGACTGCTTCTCAAAGCATTACACAATGCTGAGACTTTTGGTCTTCTGGGTATGAAATGAAGCTCTAGAGAAATCACTCCATGTAAAAGATAAGAGCTGCATTACTCGTAATTTCTGGGTATCAAAACAACAACAGTAATATAAAAACTATAAGACAGTTCTATTATCTAATTAATTATAAAGGTATGTCCCATCGCAGCAACCTGTCATTGGGGATGAAGATAACTCTTCATGTATTGGCTTTTTCAAGGAACAGCTGAGTGTAGAAGGAGATGAGGCAGACAAAGAAAATCCTGGATTGACAATGTCAAGGAACGGTCTGGGCATGATTTTCCTACACATCTTCAAATGACTGAGGACAGAGATATTTGGGGGGCTTTTTATGTCTCTAGTGAGGTACCCCTACAACCCTGATGGGTTATAGGTCTCAGTATTTCCATTCTATGGACCAAATTCTGCTACAAGAACCAGTGCGAGTTTGAGAATGAACACGGAAGAAAAACGATCTAATCTCACTTTCTCCTTTGTTTATGTATGATTCCTGATCTTTCCATGCAACAGATTATTGGTATCTTGTTCCCATGATTCCATGTCAATATCAGCATCACAAATATCCTATTTTCATACCATCCATAAACCCCTAACCAATCAGGGTCTTAAGGATACTACATTGGATACATCAGCCCACAGAGACTTACAGAGACCTCCACCGATCTCTAACTTCAGTGATGCAGATTAGTGAGGAAAAGTCTTGACATGTCGTCTTGGAATTTATTTGACCATGATTTTCTTTCCCTCCTCTCAGATTCTTCCACCATCAAGTGTTTCCTGCAAGATCATTTTTAACAATTTCATCATACATGCCCAAACCATGCAAGTTTTCATCATTTCACTAGTTTAAGAAATGATTCTTGTGAACCTGTATGCATCTCTAACTTATTTCTGTCCACATCTGACTTGTATTCTCTATAGAAAATTCAAGAAACCATCTGTAACATTTGTATTCAAAAGCCTGAATTTATTTCCCACATCAACAGTGAATGTCCAACTCTCACAACATTCTTTTCTTTGTTTTTGATTTATATCTCTTTATGGCTCAAAGTGTCAGAGGTAGAAGAGTTCTGTGGTGATAGCCTTTTTGTGTGCTTCATATATTTTCTGTTCATTGACTCTTTTATTGCTGTAATCCATCTTTAGCATGATCTGCTCCTTGATTTGTATATATCGTGTCTGTACAGTAGGACTAATGCTTTTTAGGAGCACTGTGTGATGATAGTCTGGAAGAATATGAAAACCACTGATGTCACACAGGACCACAGTCCTGCCCAAGCAATCATTGGTGCTGAAGTCTGAGATACATACTGGGAGGTACACCAGCAACCATGGTATCATACAACACAACTAGATAACATGTCTTCACAACAACAACAAAACAAGACATATGATCCTACTATCAGGTACCTGGGGCACTTTGCAAGAATTGAGTGTTCTGCTAAATTTAATATCAACATCATCACGAAAAAGCTTTGGATCAGACCTGAAATAAAAGTAATTCATGTTTTACTGGGGAAGTAGCACATTGCAGTACCATCAGGTTTATTTATCATTTAAGGTCAGAAAAGTGCATTCATATTCATTTGAATAAATTTGATGAAAGTAAATTTACTAATTCATTGCACACATTTTTAATGAAATGTGTAAATGTTATGGGAAAAATTGAAATGATCTTTTATTTGTTTGTGGCATGAATTATACAAGATATAATTTCTTTTCATTGTTGGTTATTAGCTGACATTACTGCATTCTGGGCAAACCCATAGGTACTTGGTCTTCAACAGCAGATGATGAAGGGTATCCATGTTCATAGTTCCTGGTTAATCACACTGCTCACTCTACCATTCATGCTCCTGATCCTACCTTTGTCACATGTATTACCAAATGCGCCCAATTGGTAAATAAGTATGTCTTCAACTGTAGTGTCCACATCCAACAGATATGTCATCAACTATAGTTTCAACATCCAACAGATGTATCATCAACAATAGTATCAACATCCAACAGATATTGATACTGAGATATTGAGTCATCAACTGCAGTGTCCACATCCAACAGATGTATCATCAACTGCAGTGTTCACATCCAACAGATGTGTCATCAACTGCAGTGTTCACATCCAACAGATGTGTCATAAACTGCAGTGTTCACATCCAACAGATGTGTCATCAACTGCAGTGTTCACATCCAACAGATGTGTCATCAACTGCAGTGTTCACATCCAACAGATGCGTCATCAGCTATAGTTTCAACATCTAACAGATGCCTATTAAGCAAATTCCATACATCTCCCTTATCCATCATCAACTCACAAACATTAGGTGTTTTAACACAATCATGTGTACTGGATAACCCAATCATGTGTACTGGATAACACACTCATTTGTACTGGATAACACACTCATGTGTACTGGATAACACAATCATGTGTACTGGATAACACAATCATGTGTGCTGGATAACACAAAAATGTGTGCAGAATAACTAATGATTTCTAGAAAATTATGCATTTCTAATAGCTGGTTTCTTGTAAGATAATGTGTGTTGGTTATTAAATCAATAATTTAAGCAGTTCTTGCAGACTCATAATTCTAAACACCCCACACACACTTATAGATGTTGAAGAGCAACATTCTCTCTCTAAGCAGCTTGGCTGCAACCAGAATTTATGAACCATGAATGTGTTGTCAGTCATTGAAAGAGGAGCAAAGAATATGACACTGTTACCTGCCATGCATGTTATGGGAGGTGACTAAGTAGGTTTGGACGATGGCATTTGCTGTTAATTCATAGAAAGTCAAAGTGACCAATAGACCATGCTGAAGTAAAGTGCAGAAGCAGAATATGGCAGGCAAAAACAACATTCAGAAAAATGAGAAATATATTGTGTAAAATGATGTCTTTAGAGGTGAGGAAGAGTGTTCTGCAGAGCTATATAACTCCTATACTAACATATGGATATGATTCTTGGACAATAAACAAACACAAAATTGGGAAATTAGAAGCAGTATAGATGTGGTTCTACAGAAGAATGCTGAGAATACCATGGAGTGTCAGAAAAACTAATGTGGAGGTGTTGAAAGAGTCAAATGTGAGACAGAGCTTAGTCAATAATATAAGAAAAAGACAATTTTCATTTTTGGATACATTATGAGATGAGGAGGTTTGGAGAACATAGTCACAACAGGCAAGATTGAAGATTGAAGGCAACAGAGATAGGGTAATTGCATGAGAAAATATAATATAATTTAACTACCTGGCATGACATGGAAACAACAACGATTCTGATACATAAAACTGGAGACAGAGAGTTGTGGAGAGCCATGATCATCTATGCCAGCTGACATGGCACCTGAAGATGATGATGATGAAGTAAGATGTGTCAGGTCAAAAGGTGCAGATATTATAGCCAAGCAGTAAATCATAACCCAATGTATTCTATTCTCTAAATTATATCAAGCTAATTTGCAAGAGTTATAGCATGATCACAGAAAAGGAACTTGGTACTGAACATATGAAATATCATGTGAACTCACTATTGCTCGTGGGTGGACAGGAGAGTGAAGATCAGAACAATGGTAAAGTAAAATCTAAAATTCAACAACCATTATCTGATAATAGACTGGATATGTCAAGGAGTGTTGTCGGACATTAGCGCAATATATGATATGAAATTAGTGGGTATTATTCTCAACATTGCCCAGAGAATAACATGGATGGACTGTCAAATGCATGCGGGAGTCGAGGGCAAAATAAGAGCTGCTGCATTGATAAGCAAAGCTGCAATGGATGGCAAAGTGATAAGAAGAGAATGAGCAGAGTTAGAGAAATCATAGATACACTACTGAACAATGATACTGAAAGAGACAATGTATCAGAGGTTACAAAACAAGAGCTCACCCAGCTACACACGAAACCACAAGACATAATTATATGCACAGATAGCTCAGTCAACAGAAATACAAATAAATGTGGTTGGGACTTTGTTGCCTACCGAAACGGCTTGAAGTTGGTTTAGAGATCATCTGCGTTCTTCACTATCACAGCAAGCATGAGGGTGGAGATAGAGGGAGTTACAGTAGCACTAAGTTGGTTGATAACTGATACATCAACCCACTTGGTAATACTCACAGACTCTCAAAGAATGCTGTGCAAGATAGACAAGAACATGCTGAGAAAGGAATGATTTGCTCCGTGTATGTTCGTTATGGGAATGCCCTGTGTATTACGATGCTAGTTTCTAATCAAGATACAATGTACATGCACAGAAAATTATAGAAATGGGAGTGTTCAGAGGAGAACGAAGGAAGTATGTCCTCACTGGAAAGACTAGAAAAACCCACAACCAACAACTGCCTGGGACAGATAGTTGATGGAGTGGCATGCAGAACATTGATGGGAATGTCCATAGTGAAGTGATGCTAGTTCCAAATCAAGAAGTCATGGAGTGTACAAAATGGTGGCTGTGTGTTGTGTAGAGAAGTCATAATACTAACATTTATTCTAGCATGCACATATCATATTTTGTTTAATATAGTGGAAGTTTGAACAAGAACCCCCCTGAAATCAGGTACTGTGGTTTCCTAAGACCACTTTCTGATAGTAGTAGAGCACTGCTTCTACTTTTAGATATTTCGAAATACTTAAATGTAATCAAGGCTGTATACGACAACTCTAGATGCTGTGTTAGAACACATGAGAGTAAAGCTGAATGGTTACATACAAACAGAAGTAAAACAAGGCTGTATTATGTCACCATTGCTTTTTAGCTTAGATATACTGGGTTATCAATAATTACACCCAAAATGAACATTTTGGCATAAAATTAACTCCTGGTACTCTTGGTTTTCCCGATGAGTTAGTATTATTAAATCTAATTCCTGCTACGGTGCAAGTTTGTGTGTTGTGATCATTTCTATTCATCGTCTTTTGATGTTTAGTGTATATCTTGATAAAGACCATTTGGTTGAAATGTTGAAAATGTTTTGTGTATTGTTATTTATATTTTTTCTTGCTTACAAATCATAACCCCCTAGTTTTAGTGACAGTCCATCTTGTCTAAGTGGAATGCCTTAAAAACTTGTGTTTTACATTAAGTACAATTGTTGTTACGTTTCACGCAGTATTACCTTATATTGATTGTTGTACTAAGGCACAAGGTATGCTGAATCAATTTTGTCATCTTTCAGAATAAATGTGCCTTCAAATCAACACTTCCATGCCATAACAGTAACATCATGAATTTTACTAACTGTATTGTTCAAATCACTCTTAAAGGAGAAACAATTCAGATAGTTGATAACTTTTCTTATTTAAGCAGCAAAATGAGACAAGGTGGAGATACAACCAAATAGATTACTACCATTCAACCACCTAAAAGGTAAAGGTCCCATGGCATCTCAACCACCTAATAAACATCTTGAAATAAAAAACAATAAGTAAGTATACCAAACTATGACTGTTTAACTCCAATGTAATATCTGTGTTAAAAAATGGTTGCGAAAGTTTGTAAATAACAAAAGCAATGTAGGAAAAATTAATTAATTTGAAAATAAATGTTTTAGAAAACTCTTAAATATTGATTGGGAAGAATTTGTGTCAAACAAGCAAGTAGGAGAAGACACCAAACAGCAATATATTTCTACAACAGTAAAAAGAAAATGGACTTTCTCCTGATTGACTTATTTTGGACATGCAATTAAAATGAATGAAAACAGACTGCAACTATATATAAAGTGACATATACTTTCCAGAACGTTGTCTTAATCGTAAATACGCTGAACACCTCTCTGTCCCGGGCAAGCAAGCCTGCATTGGGCAAAGACATGTTCGCATATTATTTGACGTTGCTGGTCCATCGTCTTCTTGGTCTTCCTCTTCTTCTCTTTCCAGACACTCTGCCATCCATAATCAGCCTCTCGTTACCATCATGTCTCTTTAAGTGTCCAAAATACTGTAGTTTCCTTCTTGTATGCTGTATTTAGAAGCCACCCTTCATTTAGTTTCAGTAATTTCAAAACTTCAATGTTCTTCTTTTTCTCTGTCTATGATATTCTTGAGATCTTTCTGTAGCATTTCATTTCAAATGAATTTATTCTTTTGGATATTGTCTCGCTTAAAGTCTAAGTTTCGCATCCATATGCTGCCACTGGGAAAACACATGATCTTAAAAGGGTTATCTTAGTGTCTATCTATCTATTTGCTAAAACCCTTTGTTGCCTTTCAGCATCAGGGGTAGAATAGTTTTCTGGAGTGTGCTGAGTATATTGTGGACTTTGTAGCCTCTTTTATTTCAGTGGTAACCCTCCATTTGTTTATGAGCGTCTTGAGTTCTCACTGTCGGATTGCTAATTCTGTCACAGAGTTGTGTTGGGAAAACCTCACCTGGCTACTCTGTGATCTCTAATTAACACATACATTAATGAGTACACCTATTCCTGATGAAGAATCCCAAACACCAAACTACACTTCCATTTGTGATGACTGAGAAATAATACAATTGTCATCTCGTCAAACTATAACAAAAATAGCCATCAATACACTCTTGCCTTTATTAAAATGTTTCTTTTTAAACTGTCAACGAAACAAATTTCTTTCATCAAAGCATGCGATAGTCATGTTATAAATAATGATCTCTAAAAAAATATGGATAAGAATGAAGAATACAATATTCACCTTACAGACTGGGGCATGGTAACTGATGATGATTCACTCATCGAGCTGTTCAGTAGGTCACTGTAATGCAGATTCTCAATGCACTGTGAAATACATATAATTATAAATAACTGGCATGTCGGCCCCTACATATGTAAGCCCTACATATGTAAGCCCTATATATAAACAGTTAGCATGATACATTAACCTGCGAACACAGCATTGTGCAATTCTTGATCGTATATAATTATGTAGCTCAAATAGGGCTCATTAACAATCTACGAACTCATAATCAAGGACATAACTCTAATTGAATTTTCAAAAGTGGGTGTAACAAATGGTCATCATCACTTGTGATGGACGAACAACATAAATATGTAATATTTTGAATGTGGAAATGTACAGGTATGAGGATGTTATTTCAGAAATAGTTGTTGGCAGTTATCTTCTTCATGATTGTTTCTGTTATGTTCATTCTCAAACTACTGTTGGTTATCAGGATGTAGTCCGGATAACAAAATGCATTGTGTCATTATTTACAGATTGACTGTGATTTCTGTGCCATTCAGCCTGACACTTTAACTTCAGCATGACTCTTGGGTTACTTTAATCTATGGGATGGGACAATCAACTCTCTCCCAACTTCTGTAATCCCAGCATGTAGGATGTTTTCAGGATTTTAAGGTCTGGTGATTTTTTCAAATAAAAATTATATTCTTGTCACAGACAATTTATACAGATTATTAAAGATTTGTAGTAAGAACAAAAATTGTTCTGGAAATATTCAAAATAACCGGCAGCAAGTTATTTTGGGTTCATTCTCAAACTTCTATCGTCCACCACAGACGAATGTGTCAGACCATTGACTCAAATTAAACGGTGACACAACACATTTTCATTCTCTGGACTACATCCTATAGAAAATCTAGTAGGACCACGGTCCTGCTACGAGAGATCCAGTGGAAGTTTGAGAATGAACACTGAAGAAGAAACTCTTTTGTAGCAGGATGTTCCTACTAGATTTCCAGTAGGATGTAGTCCAGAGAATGGAAATGCATTGTGTCACCGTTTAATTTGTGCCAATGACCTGACACATCCAACTTCTGTATTTGTAACTAATATATTCAGTGTTTTTGCCACTTCCACTAAACACTCGACATTTGTAACGATATCGCTAGAAGTAGACCAACCATACGAGAGAACTTTTTCTTGTACTTACAAGCTGGTCAAAATGCTCAAAGTTAACCATGGTTAAGCATACTTAACATACATTGTTGCTGCTGTATTTTTTCACTATTGACATGGTCAGAATCCCAGAACAATTTGTTTGGTTACGAGTCAAAATAAATGGAATGATAAGACTAGAAAAAGAATTAAAGAATGGGTGGGATGAACAAGGTATCACCCTACTAAGACTGACCTCTCAAAGCCCCCGCCACAGCAGGAACTCCCGTACTATTCTTGAAAGCTGAGGAACACTGTGCAAGTATCTCACTGGCAGCAAATAAGAAAATGGTCTTGGGATAACAGAATTTCTCTGGTTTGGTTCATTGTTATGAATCAATATCCCTACACTCCTGACATCCCCAGAGGAGCTGTCTCCCATACAAGACATGAAAAGGTAGGTCCTTGTCTTGTCTTATCCATTTATGACATAAGGTGTCATAGGAAGTTTTCTTTCTTTTGCTAACTGTGATGCCGCTGCCATAGTGCAGCCTTAGTGTTCTAGTATTTCTCTGATGTCATCTATCCATCTTTGGGTCTTTTCCTGTTTCTCTTTTCTGATAATCTTTTATTGAAGGCTATCGATAAAATGCTATCTGGTTCCATTCTGATTAGGTGGTCACACTATATGATCATTTGTGTGTTTATGTATTATTTGCACCATATTCTTTTCACCAGATTTCTCATAGTGGCATTGTTTATTCTATCTCTTTTTGTTCTCCCCCTCACACGCTGTTGTCAGCTTCATTCATTTCACATACAGCAAGTTTTTTGTTCTAATTTCTCTGTCAGGGTCCAGGTCTGGAATTGGTAGCATGAACACTATGTTTATTAACATTCTTTTCGAAATCTGGTATAAAACTGATATAATCCGTAATGTGTTGTATGGTTGTGAGAGTTGGACACTCACTGCGGACATGGAGAGAAGATTACAGGCTTTCGAGTATAAATGCTACAGAAGAATTCTACGAATTTCCTATAGGGAACATAAGACCAATGTGTACGTAAGAAATAAAGTAGAGATGTGTGCAGGTGTCCAGGAGCCATTGCTTTCAATAGTGAAACGACGAAAACTAGCATGGTTCGGACATGTATGCAGGCACGATTCCTTGTCAAAAACAATACTGCAGGGAACTGTCGAGGGTGGAAGAAGCAGAGGAGGACAAATAAAGACATGGACAGACAACATCAAGGAATGGACAGGGCTAGATATTTCCACACTCATCCGCATCGCTGAGGATAGAATTCGCTGGAAGACTCTGTGTGCTGAAGCTTCCAATGTGGTACCCCTACGACCCTGAAGGGTTATGGGTTTTATTGATATTGATAATACTGCATTTGCTTTCTGTCATCTTGTCTCTATTTCTCTATCAAGTCTCCTGTCTTCCGAGAACACGCTGCCTAGATACTTAAATTAAGGTAAGTCCTATACATACTAAGACTTTTCACAACCATTGGTTAAACATACCAACCCACAGACAGGTCTTAATACTGAATTCCCTAAAATGCAAAAACTACATGTACGCCCATACATAATTTGGGGGGGTTTTAAAAAAAAAGTTTACTGTTTAAAAAAAGTTTACTGTTTTAAAAAAAAAGATTACTGTTTAAAAAAAAAAGACGAAATCATAACATGATATTTTATTATTAGGGAGTAAGCCAACAAGTGAGAACACAATTTTAACCACACCTCTTCTCTCCACTCCATAGTTCCCTCCTCTCCATCCCCCCCCCCCCCAAGACAAAATCTAAATTTCATGAAAAAAGAGAGAATTCCAACAAAAAAAGGATATTACCTATATTTTTAAGATTAATGGAAGACATATCTACAGCTCTGTATACATGTATCATCTATTATATTATCTGTTTCCATCAGGAATTCGTTTAGCAGTTTTTGAATGTCTCCCTTATTCATCATAAATTCATCAACTGGTGTGTTTATTTGCAAGGGGGGGGAAGGAGACACAAAGATCTACCTTTTCAGAAAAATAATAAAACCATTGGTATTTATTCACAGGAAACATCACAGGATGATAGTTTATACACTTACATATGTTACCTTGTTTGGGATAGTTGAAATGTAAATACCCTTCAAAGGTAAAATTATTAATTTTTTCTAAACATTCAATTTGTGGATTCTTGCCCCATCATATTAGGCAAAATTAGAGCAGAGTTATGAAGCTTTAATAATAACTGGATATGCACATAATAACACACACAAATGAACATTTCAACAGAAAGGCCTTTATCAAGACTACATACACAACAAAAAAATGATGGATTTCAGTTTTACGCAGTGAGGACATATTATCAATCTTCCATCATATTTGGACAAAGACCAGCAGTGTGGATTTTTCCCAAACTGCACAATTAAATTACAAGAAATCGCTTTTATATATTTTGTTTAAATTGACAAGTCACTTACGTCATTAGTAAAGATCATCTTATTTATAATTCAGAGGAAATGCTAACAATTGACTTTGGCAATTAAAAATAATTCTTTTAAAAATAAGATGCAAATGTTTCTGAAAACCGTATGGTTTGAAGAGTTTACTTATAAAAAAAAGTCCATCATTTATGTCAATATCAGAAGCAATACCTTTTAGCTATGTACAATTAACATTAATGTTTGGTTGTGCCAGAAACTTGCACTGCAGCCATACAAAAAAAAGCAGACATAAACAAAACCAGCAGAACATATTACATAATACAGACTGTTATAGAATATTCAAGGAGAAAGAAAATACACAAACAGTATACCATGTGACATATTCTCTCCAGAACATTGTCTTCCCAATGCACTCCCTGAACATCTTTGTCTTGGATCATGCAGCTTGCATTTTCCAATGATGTATTCATGTTATCTTTAATGTCATCAATCGATCTTCTTGTTCTGCCCTTTCTACTTCATCCAGGTACTCTGCCCTCCATTACTTGTCTTTCTAAACAATTGTCTCTTTATGTGACCAAACAGGTGTAGTTTTCTTTTTGTTATTGTATTTAGTGACCAATACTCTAGAATCTTCAATGTGTTTATAATATCTAAGTTTCTCTTGTTTTTTCAATACATGAGATTCTAAGTATCTTTCTGTAGCATTTCATCTCACAGGGGTTGATCTTCTTTGCCACTGTTTTACTTAGGGTCCATGTTTCACAACCGTATGTTGCAACAGGAAAAATAAAAGTTCTTAGCATTAGTTTCGTTTCTATTCTGTTGTTTTTCAGTATGTTTTTCAAACGTGTTATTTTACAATATGCCTTTCCTTCCTCTTTTACCCTTTATGGGTGTCGAGGGAGATATAATGTTCTTGTTCTCGCTTTTCTGGCAGCTTCAGATAATGTTATTTGGTGTTCGTGAAATGTCTCTTTGATGTTGTCGATCCAGCGTACTCTAGTTCTACCCCTGGCTCTTCTTTCTGCTTCTCCTTTCTTCATTCTCCTAAGTATTCATATTTATTCACACACTCTATCTCAGTATGTGTATTTTTGGTTGTTGTGTTGTTATATCTGTTACATGATTTTTTTTTTTTGCGCATTTAAATATAAGTTTTGTGATTCACTGTATTTCTTTGTGTTTTTGATTTAGTTGTTCCAATCCCTTTATATTATTTGAAAGAAGCACAATGTCATCTGTATAGCACAGTTCAGGGATTTAAAAACCACTGATGTTTAAAGTGTGCTGGTCAGTGTTGTGTATCTCTTCTCTCACATTCCTCATTATATTTCCTGTGTAGATGAACAGGAATAGGGAGAGTGTGCATCCCTGCCTTACTCCACTCTGTACCTCAAACCACTCTGGGAGATCACTGTCTAACTTCACTGCAGCCTTTTGATTTTGGTAAAGTTCTTCTATTAGATGAATCAGATGTCTTGGGAAACCAATGCTGTTCATTATCTCCCATAGTTTCTGGTATTGGACTCAGTCGAGCGATTTTTAAGTAATCTATGAAGCATATGTGCAGGTCATTTGAGAATTCCCTACATTTTTTTCTATAATAAGCCTCATGTTAAGATGTGATGTCTTGTTCCTCTGTTTTATTTAAAACCAGCTTGTGTTTTGTTTATCTCCTTCTGTGATTTTAGTTTGATTCTTTGCATTATGATGTTTAGCATTATTTTACTTGCTTGACTTATAAGAGCTATAGTTCGGTAATTTGAGAAAATCTGATGGTCGCCTTTTTTGGGGAGGGGTATATAGGCCTATAACGATTTTTCCATTCTTCGGGCCATGTGCCGCTTTACCATATTTTGCAGGAAAGTTTGTGGTAAATCGTGATTCCGGTCTAGCCCCCTGCGTGTATCATTTATGTTGTTGAACCATCATTGCTTGGGGCTTTTCCTTTCTTTAAACTTTCTATTGTGTATCTTATTCTTCCTTTGTAGGTTCTGGCTCTTTTTCATATTTTATTATTTTTTGTTTTACTTGGGTCATTGTACATCTCACTGCAGTATTCCTTCCGTTTATCTTTCAGTACTTTTAATGATGGTTGAAGTTTGTTGTGTTGTAGGTGTTGTACATTTTTGAACATCATTTTACTGTTACCTTGGTTTTTCTGCCCTTCTATTTCAAGGCATATTTTGTTTATGTAATTTTGCTTATCTTGCCTAATTTTTCTTTGAATATCTCTTAACAGACTTCTATAATTTGCTCTGTTTTTACTATTATTTTTTATTTGTCTTCTGTCTTGGATCATGTTAATAGTTTCTTCTGATATGTACTCTTTCTTAGTTTTGCTATTTTTGTGTAGCATGTTTTTTGCAAAGTTATTGAAAATGTCACTTATTTTGTTTTTAAGTTCATTTAGAGTGTATTCTTCTTGTATTTAAATTCTCATATAAACAGGGCCATACCTAAAACAACGATTTGTAAATAGATATAAGCGATGGACAAGACAGAAAGGAATGGAAAGACTAGCTAATGGCAGAAATAAGATGGAAAAAGTTTGTTGAAGAATTGTGATTTGCAATAATTTCACAGATAAGAAATAGATACCAAAGCAGATTGTTGCTCTTATCTTACCTGGCTGATATCACTGCACCAAGCTGCCTTCTCATGAAGGGTGCTGGCTACCAAAGTTACTGTTACAGGTGGGCCACTCTTTGAGTCAACAATCAGCCGAAACTCAAGACCATTGTAATCTGTTTTGGCTTCTCTGTCTGCCAAACTTTGCAAAGGTAGCAGGTTTGCTGCTGAGGTTTGACTTCCTACACTTATGTTGGAATCCAGAGATGATGCTGCACAAATCAAAACTAATTACAGATGGTTACAGATCTCTAGCATCAGTGCCTTGTCTTTGTAGTGTTTTATTTTTCCATGTAAATTATTCACTGACTAATGACTATATAATCAGATTGTCAACAAGCACTGTATAATTGTGAAACATGAAAATAGTTTGGCAGTGCACAGAGTTTGGGAACCTCTGAATTATTTTGTAATCTTAATTATAGAGAATACTACAAATTAATTTTATTTATCTTTTAATCGTATTTAGCAGATATGTAGTACAAAAGTGATTTATTTTAATGTAATGTGACATATTGGGTGCCACCAGGAGTAAGAAGAAGAGGGAGACCTAGAGAAACTCTACGAAGAACCATTAAAAGATAAGGCATATCAATTAACCTAAACAACACGCAGCAATTGAAAGACCTGGCAACACAAAGACAGAAATGGAAAGCTATGGTTTCTGCCCTATGCGCCGCCTATGGCCCTGGAGGAACATGACATAACAACAATGTGACATAGAGTGCCATGTGGCAACTGGAACATGGACTTCTAGTTCAGGGTGTAAAGAATAGAAAAACTGTCTTCTTTCCAGGAATGTCATAGGAGCCGACTAAGGAAAGTTGGGGGATAGTCTGACAACTTGTCACAACTGTGAAAAAACCATAAATGTCACATCTTGTCTCAATTTCTTTGTTTTGTCTTCTATCAAATACTTCCAATCAAAGTCACAGAAATGATGACCAATAAAATTGCACCTTTGTCCTTTTGTGGCAGACTCCTTGGTGACGGAAATGATGGATGTGCCATCGCTGTGGTTGAGTCAACAAAAGGAATGATGAGATAGTTGGTCCAGAAGTGTGTGCTATGTTCTCAACAGGATGTGGTAATCCATGGATACTGGCACACTTGAATGCCTCACTTCAGGAACTAAACATGCATCAATACATCCCTCTTACGCAGCCATGCTTCTTATAGAACCTTATATGAGTCTGGATGTCACTAGGTTACACAACTGAAAATAACATGTACTTTTGTCAGGAAGGCTATGTTCTGTCAGGAGCTACCTGCTAACAGCCAAAATGATTATTTCATCATCGTTTAACAGAGATTTACAAAACTGATTATTTTTAATCTTATTCAACAAAATGTACAGCAAATATAGTTGATTTATATGCCCATCTTTTTTTAACTAAGAATACTACAAAACTTATGGATGCATCTTCTTCTTTAGTTCACTTGAAACATGTCTATATCTGTAATTCTGTCTTCTGAAAAAAACTCACTGTCTTTTGTAGTTCACACAGCTGCCCATAGATTTTTGATTCCAGTGTTGTTTCCTCTGATCTTCTTCTTCTTCTTCGTCATATGCCTTGTGGCAGACCCTTTGAAAGCATTCCACTGATGGTCCTGAGAAGGACGTATGAGGGTGATCAGCGTTGTGTCATGTTTTACAGCAATATGCGTTATCTGCGTCTTTTGACCTGACACATCCATCTTCAGCCAGCATTTTTCTTTGGGACCGGGTTGGCATTCCTATATCTTGGATCCCTAATACTTGGCCAGGCTACAGCAGGGTTGCTGCACTCCTGTTATCAGGCCCACTGCGTGGAAGTGTACTGAGGGTCTTGGCCAGCTGTGGTTCACTGACCCTGATGCTCGACCAGCTATAAGCGCCGGCTGGTGCACTCTGGTGTGCATGTCATCTCTGGGCCCATTTCCTCTGATCAGTATGTCTGCCTCAGTGTTTCATACTCAGAACACTCTTGAAGTCTATGTTTGACACTCTGTGCTGCCTGTCCACAAGGTCATGTTACCCAATCTTGAATTTTGTGTACATGTGACTGAGGAACCGATTGTGTCCTGTTCTGAGACGTAGAATTACAACTTGTTCTGATCTGTTCATAATGTGATAGTCATCTTGTGTCGGTGTTTGTGGCTTTCTTATTGACTTGATCATCTGTTTTTCTCATGGTAGGTGATTGGTATATCTGGTAGGTCTTCGTCAGCACCTTCCTTAGTCAGTTGGTTTGCTTTCTGATTTCCTGGTATTCCACAGTGAGAGGGTATCCACTGTATAGTTATTCTATACTGGTAAGACAGTTCATTAAGTAGTTTTTGTAAGTCTGTAATTTTCCAGACTGGAGAACTTAAAGAACTGATCTTGTATGTGATGTATCTTTTAATATTTTGTTAAAATAGAAAGTAGTACAAACTGATTTATGTTTACCAGTAATCTTATTTAACAGAAATAACACAATACTGATTGATTTATCTTTTTATCTTATTTAACAGAAAATGAAAATATGTTTTAATATTATCCTATCCTGTTTTATATGAATAAAACAAAACAACAGGAGCTGGAAACAAAGAAAATGACAATATAGCCAATATATTTGAATCTAGTCCTAGCTGTTTTGTTTTGTTCTCATACATCCAGCATTTCAATGTTTGTTTCTACCATAGGTTTCTCCTATGTTCTCGGTTATTAAATTCTAGAGTCTAGTCCATTTGCAGTAATAGGTTTATTGTTTGTCTCATATTTTTTTGTTATTGATAATGACTCTTTTGCTGAAATGTTGATTTAGTCTATACAACTTTGTCATGTGTGTTTACTGTTGCTTATATTGGAATTTTCCAGTGTCATCTAGAAAACTAGTACTAATAACTTCATAATTTAAATACTTACTCTCCTCATCAAAGAAACATACATCGGAATTTGGGTCTTCTATGAGTGTGCAGTCTAAAAGAACAATTTTCCCAATGTGCTGCAAACAAAACAAACAAATCATTAAAAACAAGGAGAATTTCACAATATATATCATCATTAAATGATTAACTCTTAATGGTCATAGGGATGCCAGTGTGGAAACAACATCAAAATCCTGCACTGCCATGCCACTGTTCTTAGTTTGTTTGATTGAGTGTGGAGAATCATAACCCAGCCCAGTCTTTAATATTATCAATCCATACTTTTCTATACCTTCCTTTTCTTCTCCCACTCTCAACCATTGAACAGAATTATGAAACAGTGAAATTTTTTTTCTTTAGGTTGCTGCTTCGTGTCTACAGTCAGACAAACCTTCTGGATAAACTACTGTTGTTTGAAGTTCTCTGGTTCTTTGTTCTACACATCTTTGGTTGCAGGTTTAGTCATTAGGTGGATATGTTTCTCTCAGATGTTCATACGGCACACAGTCAATGTGTGTGGTTGAAACCAAATCTATGATTTAAAATTAAGTAAAAAGGAGACCTTAAAAAATATAAAGGATTTACTTCATTGTACACTATTACTCTCAAAATAGAGCTGTGTTCTTAATAAGAGCATGGCTCATTGCATCACTCCATAGCTTAAAGCATTAATGGCCCGTGTGTTGCCGGGGCTCGAAAGGGGAGCAAAGAATAGCAACATTGTTTATCTTTCACGCATGTCGTAAAAGGCGACTAAGGAAGTTGTGGGATGGAGTTGGCTGTCCCATCCCATATAAGGTCAGTAACCCAAAGCCATGCTGAAGTCGAATGTGTCAGGTCGAAACACGCAGATATCACAGCAATGCTGTAAACTATGACACAACGCATTCCGTTCTTCAGACTACATCCTGCTAATCTGCAGGTGTTTGAGAATGAACGCAGAAGAAGAAGAAAGCATTAATCCCAAGGGACCCCTGAAAATATTACCTGTGAACAAGATGTCACTGCAATTGCCAAATCAATGATATCATGAGCACAACCAAACAGCATCACTTATCTTGGCTGATGCCTGTGATCATTGGTCACTTTATATACACTGTGTGCCACCAGCCAATGACAAGCACAGAAATTCTGATACTGGTTCAGTGCAGAACTATTATGAAGCGTTTTGTGTAAATATCATACTGGCTATAACATGCTGGATAGCACTTTCACCGGTACAGCTAGAAAATTTATACACTTTTAACAGAATTCCAAGAAATGTTTGTTTACAACTAACTCTTGCTATTACATTGCAAATCCCATAGCATATCCTTGCATCTAGAAAACTATGGATATACTCATCTTGACATAATAACCTGTAATTACTGCATGTTTTTACATAAGAAGCGCAGGTTAGGTACTAATGAGTGTGTGATAGAGGCCGCATGCACTCACTGTTACCACATGTATTGGGTTAACTATTTTATTAGCGCTATATACGAAAAACACCTGGTACTCACCATTAATGAGATCCTGGACCTCATGGCTGTGAGACCAATGTTCTAACCTCTCTGCCATGCACCACACAAAATAATAACCAGCCCCCATAAAAGAAAATTCTTCAACATCACCAGACATGAATTCACAGAAAAAGAGACACACAAAGAATGATGGATTAAGAGTGCGTCCAGGTTCAAGAGAAACTAAACCAAGAGCCAAAACAAGAAGAGAAGTTAATCTACACAATAAAACAGGATTAAAAGAATGAAAAATAGAAATCAATGTAAATTCAATCCAAAAATATCAGATATTGACGAATCAAGAGATTTGTTTTAAAATTGGAGAGAAATGCCGAAGCAAGAAAAGAGAATTTCAAAATAAACATGTTTGATTTCAGAAAAATACCAGAACTATAGAAGGCTCATCTCTGCTGGAATTGTCAGTTGATGTCACAGGCTTGTGTTGTCCAATAATCAATACTATTTAAAGCCCTAAGACCGATGGTACATGATTGGCAAGAGCTCACGCAAAAATGAGAGAGGATGCAAACCTGATTACGAGGAGATAGTGTGAGAAAATGGTGACAAGCAAGGAAGTTCTACCTATTATAAAGTTTAATTTAACATAAATTGTACACCAATGTTTATCATATAATTTTAATGGAAATTTAACAATTTTTTATTTATGATCTTGTAGTCCTATAGCACACTGCCTTAAAACTGTGGCAACTTTTAGGTTGCACATTGTCTGTGACAACAGTAACTTGAAGAGTAAATGGGGCAATGTAAGGTCAGGGAAGAATATACTAGAAAACTTGGCATGGTAGTGCATCAGTTTCAGAAATGATTAAAAATATATGAGACAGAAAGCTATGGACAGACATAGTAAAAAATGTCTCACTGCTTATAAGAAGTATAAATTGTCAGTGTAATATGAATGGTATAGCTTCGCTATAAATGTGAACTTCAAGCAGGGCCGTATATATGATCTCTTTAAAGGAGAAGGTTTTACCTAAAAAAACGTACATTTATGTGTATCAGGTCTACCTTTTCACACAAATTTGATGACTTTTTTACAAAACATTTCTAAGTGAAGGGTTTTGGGAGTTTTTCGTCTGCCTTTTGGTCATGTTGCTAGTACTAAATGTCATGTTCCAATTTTTTAACCCCCCCCCCCCCCACAGGCCTGACCTCAAGCTAGTTTGCACAAGTTGGAATTGTGAAATTGTCTCACTGCTAGAAATTGTACTACACAAAAAGTGTGCAGAGAATTCTAATACTAACGTTTCCATGCATGTCACAACAGAAGACTGCAAGTAGGATTGAAAATGGAGTTGGCTTCCCCATCCTGAATATTTCATGATAATAGTGATCTTCAAATGCCATGCTTAAGGTTGTATGTGTCTCACTGAATGACATATGTCACAGACAAACTGTAAACCACATCAAATTTAATTTAATTCTCCAACTAACATGAGTGGTTTAAAAGGCGTAAGAGGATTGACTTCAATGTACTCGGTTATCCCATATGTACTCCGTCCTCGAAATAGGGAGATGTGCCTGCCAAAAGAGTACCACTATTAGCTCCAAACTTCAGCCCTAACCTTCATACCCTCAATTGATAATCCCCAGGGATTTAATAAAAAAAATACACCTTGTAAACAGGATCTCATGAGTGGGATTTGTACCTGCACCCCTGGATCACAAAATGAATGGCTCAACCATTATGCCAAGAAGACCCCCATCTAACTACATCCTGGAAACCATCAGATGTCCTAGGACAAATGCTAAAGAAAAAGAATACACCCACTATGTATAGGAAGACAACGTCACCTTTATAGCTGTGCATGCATGTGTATGTGACCTAAATGCCAACTCCTGGGCTGATATACAGATAATTATTTACAGATCCTCCAAAATCTTCAGAACCAGTTTTTCCAAGATGAAATCAATACATATACACAATGTAGAATATAAGCTTCCATTTTGAAATGTAAGTAGCACTACTAGGTCACCTTCACTTATGATTCCACACAGTGCATGCGCAAAGTTACAGACTTCCAGTGTGGAAAATGCATTGATACATGGTGCTCACAGCCATGCTAAACTGTGTGGTTTTATAGTTTTAAAATATCCAGAAACTTTGTAAACAGCCTATTTTTTGACATTTTTTTTCCCTTCTACCGATAGTTACCTGCATGCAGAATCTCTGAAGATGTTACTATTGGCATATTAGACCAATCAGTATGCAACAGTAAACTTTCAGTAAATGACATGTCAACATTGTAGAAGCCCCACAGCATTTTATCTGTACAATTACATTTCCATGAGATACAACAGTCAGGGAAAACAGCATTGCACATCATGCTGGGGAAAAACAGGTGAGCTCCAGCCATGACAGGTCCAAGCTGCCAATGTGTATATAGTACCCTAGCTATGAACTAATGGCCCATGAGTATTGGTGAAAAGTAATTCTTTGCAGGATGTTATCATCCCTAGGAAGATACCAGAATCTGGCAAACATGTTTCTTTATATATGACTGTCCCACCCATCACAGTGACTATGACTCATAGATGAGTTGTACTTAACACCTCAAACCAGAGGGAATGTTTGGAAGGGGAACTGCAACTCATGACTCCAACTCTGTATGTTGCATGTAGAAAAGCAACACAACCTCTAAATTGTACTCTCTCTGACTAAAAGACTCCTCACTGCATTGCACACCACAGAGAGTTGGAATCTTGGTATGAATGAAAGCTCTGGAAAAAAACTACCACATGCACACAGGAAGTAAGAGATAATTGCTCGCAATTGCTGGGGAACGAAACAACAACTAATAATTATTTTATATTTTCTTCTCTTCCATAAATTAGTATTATCTATTGCCTTCTTGATTGGCTTTAGTTTCTTTATCACTTTTTTTTGGGGGGGGGGAGGGGGAAGCAAGAGAAGCTGTCCATAAATTACATCAACACTTTATTCGTAATTTTCTATCCCAAATATTTGGCCAGAATCTAGAGATCCTCTTGCCCATGAATTCAGAGATTTCCCTTGCTTACAAATGTGAATATTTCAATGCACTGTGCTGATATTTTGAAACACTATATTATAATTGATGCTTGTTGGGGATCAGAAGAGATGGGTTTTTCACCAGTGTAGCTCAATAGCTAAACAATAAACAAGTACCTCTAAACTTAAGCTTATATATCTTTTCTACAGGACCAAAAGTCAATTTGGTTGTACAACCAATGAATGACATATCCATTAAATCTGCTGACAGCTTGTTTAAATTACTAGCTTTAAAAAAGTGAAGCTTAAAGCAGAAACAAAGAACATGATTCATATAAGATTAGTCTTAGGTAGTAGGCCTATTAACAAGCACATTAACAGTTCATCTTTTAGACATCATTTTCTTCTGTTTTTATCTAGACCTTAGATGTTTATATTTAAGAGGCAGTTATGGGAAAATTGTTCAGCCTTCGGTGGCTTTGAGCAAAAACCAACCAAAGACAAATCACACACAATCAGGGATCTCCTATTTGCTGATGACTGTACCCTAAATATCAACTCTGAAGGTGATCTACAAATAATTATAAACAGATTAGCAAAATCTTGGTTAACAGCAGAGACACAGAAAACCAGACTAACATAATTATGGAGGAACATAAGCTTGAGGTGGTGAATACCTTCAAATATCTCAGATCCAGTGTATGCAGTGATGGAAAATGTAAAGCAGAACTAAAAATAAGGCTGGACATGGCTTTAGCATCCTTGTCAAGGCTAACACTTATTTGGAAAAGCAACTGTAGTCTATCTATCTATCTATTCGCTAAACCCTTTATTGACTTTCAGCGTCAGGGTCTTTTAAAAGAGATCTCTGGAGATGTCATTCTTGTGTACTGTTGGTAAGCTTGTTCCTGGGGATTCTTTGATTTCTGTGGTCAATCTTTTACATGGTCTGCCTCTCAGTTTATAGCCTATGTATTATGGTTATCTGTGCTTTCTGTTGGTAGTCTGGAAGTGTGTGAAACCACTTGATCTGTTGTTTTGATGTGTTCCAATACTTGTATTGTTTTGATTATCTATTTGGTTACTTGTGCATATGTTCACCATTGTTATTTTGGATGTTTCTGATGTTAAATATCTGCATCTAATGCTTTTGTAATAGTGTCATTAGTTTTTATTTTTTCTGTTTGTTCACTATCTTGTATTTTCTTGAAAAAGACATTAAAGTTGAAACTGTCTTGTATACTGTTATTTGTATTCTTTATACCCATACTCTATACTCTAATTGTAAAGCTAATCGACCTTGGCTATTTATAAAAATACTTTTGAAAGTTGTGAATCCATTTATCTGAACAAGATAGTTATCTGGATCTAGATTTAAATGGACAAGAGACAATTATATGGACAACAGAAAGTTGCTGCCAAAGATATATAGTTGTCTGCACAAGATATAGTTATCTGGGCATATATTTATATGGACAACAGATAGTTATCTGGACCTAAATTTATATGGACAAGAGATAGTTATCTGGACCTAAATTTATATGGACAACAGATAGTTATCTGGAAGTAAATTTATATGGACAAGAGATAGTTATCTGGACCTAAATTTATATGGACAAGAGATAGTTATCTTGACCTAAATTTATATGGATAACAGATAGTTATCTGGACCTAAATTTATATGGATAACAGATAGTTATCTGGACCTAAATTTATATGGATAACAGATAGTTATCTGGACCTAAATTTATATGGACAAGAGATAGTTATCTGGACCTAAATTTATATGGATAACAGATAGTTATCTGGACCTAAATTTATATGGACAAGAGATAGTTATCTGGACCTAAATTTATATGGATAACAGATAGTTATCTGGACCTAAATTTATATGGACAACAGATAGTTATCTGGACATGATAGCTATCTAGAAACAATAGTGTTCTGGACAAGAGTTATCTGGACATGATAGTTATCTGGACAAGAAACAGTTATCTATACAATATACAGTTATTTGGACAATCTACAGTTATCTGGACAATAAAGAGTTATCTAGATGAGACACGTGTCTGGACAAGAGACAGTTATCTTGACAATAAAGTTATCTTGTCAACAAACAATTATCTGGACAACAGAGTTATCTGGACAAGATACAGTTATTAGGACAATAAACAGTTATCTGGACAATAGACAGTTATCTGGACATGAGAAATCAACCAGAAAAATCTAGCCAATAATATGAAACATTAAGGAAAACTAAACAAAGTACTTTCAAAGCAATTTACTTTCTATCATCCATACTGATGTGGTCATGTGTACAATGAGTTATGAACCATTTTACATGAGTCATGAACAGTTATCACTGCACAGCACACAAACGAATACCGGTAGGTACTCAATATCCCCTAGCAGATGTCGATAGGCATACTTGCAAATGTATGCTTCGGCCCGCTAGTTGAACAACCTAGTCACTCTGCCAAACAGGAGTTCAGTTCTGCTACAAGGCCTATCATATTTAATATCAAATTTCTGAAATCTTAGCCTACAAGTCATCAAGGCTTCAGCACATCACCTATTGATGCCCTGGTAAAAGTGGTGCATATGTAAAAAAGAAACAAAGACCGTCATACATGGGCAGGGGTGTCCTTGGTAAATGTTCTAATGAAATGATATCAAAGTGTGTACAAGTAATGTGATTAATGTGGTTAATTTTGATACAAAGTCCTGATGAATTATACAAGCAAATCCCTGATGAGTTATGATACAATCAAATCCCTGATGAGTTATGATACAATCAAATCCCTGATGAGTTATGATACAATCAAATCCCTGATGAGTTATGATACAATCAAATCCCTGATGAGCTATGATACAATCAAATCCCTGATGAGTTATGATACAATCAAATCCCTGATGAGTTATGATACAATCAAATCCCTGATGAGTTATGATACAATCAAATCCCTGATGAGTTATGATACAATCAAATCCCTGATGAGCTATGATACAATCAAATCCCTGATGAGCTATGATACAATCAAATCCCTGATGAGTTATGATACAAGCAAATCCCTGATGAGCTATGATACAATCAAATCCCTGATGAGCTATGATACAATCAAATCCCTGATGAGCTATGATACAATCAAATCCCTGATGAGCTATGATACAATCAAATCCCTGATGAGTTATGATACAAGCAAATCCCTGATGAGCTATGATACAATCAAATCCCTGATGAGCTATGATACAATCAAATCCCTGATGAGCTATGATACAATCAAATCCCTGATGAGCTATGATACAAGCAAATCCCTGATGAGCTATGATACAATCAAATCCATGATGAGTTATGATACAATCAAATCCCTGATGAGCTATGATACAATCAAATCCCTGATGAGTTATGATACAATCAAATCCCTGATGAGTTATGATACAATCAAATCCCTGATGAGTTATGATACAATCAAATCCCTGATGAGTTATGATACAATCAAAGTCTTGTCGAGTTATGTCATGAATACACGGCCGTAGATAAAAGAGTTGCTGGTTCTCATTTTTTACACAGAAATCTTAAAGTAACATTTTGTACTAGGGTGTCAGCCAAAAAGTAACATTTTGTACTATGATGTCAGCCAAAAAGTAACATTTTGTACTATGATGTCAGCCAAAAAGTAACATTTTGTACTAGGATGTCAGCCAAAAAGTTAGGCCCCCCCCCCACTTCCTTATTGGTTTTCATAAAAATATGCCATCAAAAAGTAACCCCCTCCCCCCTTACGAAAGAGGTATTTATGGCCCTGTTCACATGACAATTCCCTCACTGTGCGTACTTACAAGTCTAACACCTGCTCACATGACAATTCCCTCACTGTGCGTACTTACAATTCTAACACCTGCTCACATGACAATTCCCTCACTGTGCGTACTTACTAGTCTAACACATGCTCACATGACAATTCCCTCACTGTGCGTACTTACTAGTCTAACACATGCTCACATGACAATTCCCTCACTGTGTGTACTTACTAGTCTAACACATGCTCACATGACAATTCCCTCACTGTGCGTACTTAGTCTAACACATGCTCAAATGACAATTCCCTCACTGTGCGTACTTACTAGTCTAACACATGCTCAAATGACAATTCCCTCACTGTGCGTACTTACTAGTCTAACACATGCTCAAATGACAATTCCCTCACTGTGCGTACGTACTAGTCTAACACATGCTCAAATGACAATTCCCTCACTGTGCGTACTTACTAGTCTAACACATGCTCAAATGACAATTCCCTCACTGTGCGTACTTACTAGTCTAACACCTGCTCACATGACAATTCTCTCAATGAGATCATATCAAAACAATAAATCAAAGATATAACAACCAACAACATATAAATCCAACCATAACGTCGAAACTTACCTTTGCTAAATGCAGGCGGCCATTAGAAGTTCGTGTCGTGAGCAGGATATGGTTAGTAAAAAGGAAAACTTGTCGCACTATTTCTTTCTTACTCTCTTTGAAAGAGGAGCTGAATGAACCTAGACGGCCCCTACTGGATTTTCCTTTCTCGCTGAGGTATTGCAGCAGAGGACCTGAATGAAATGTTGACACTGGTGAGTATATAGTCTAATTAGTGAGTAGTAGAAAATGAATTCAAGCAAAGTCCCTAAACGATTACATGGCTTGATTGCAACAGCTGTTGTGATTTAATAACGATTATGGTACCTTGTTTTATAACTAGGCTGTCTACACTGATCAATCTATACGGTCATACCTCGCTTATGATCACGTAAATTACAAGTTTCCGATAAATGGCCTTCTCATTTTCTGGTAAATGGCCATCTTCTAAGGAGCCTAGACTATTTAGGGACACATAATCCTATGCCATCTGACGCACAAGTATAGCGACGGTCAATCTAGATGAATGACTTCATCCGTGCCGGTCCACCGTACACATTCAACTACAGCGGCAAGTCATCCAAATCAATTCAACTAACCTTAACCATAATGATTACTACACACAAAAAAACACACACACGTGCACCAAACTAGAGTATGATAGTATTCGTTCGTTCTCGTATAGACAAGAGACAATTCCTTACGGTATTGAATGTACACACATACACGCACACACAGAATAGGCGCATGCACATAGCGACCAGTCACTGAGCACAGAAGCCAGTAACGCCGCTGGAAACACAAGACAAATTATTGATGAGTTAAGGCTGCCGTTCGGCACGTATTGAAGCCACTGCTCGACGGATCCAGTCATTTGGCTATTGGGGAACGCTGGCCATATGTAGTTAGAATTCGTTCTGTGTAAACGAAACATCTACATTAACAGCCTGGACTTGGTAATCTGCACGATTGTTTAAAGCTTCACTATATATATATATATACCCTATATACACGCACAGTAGATTCCTATTATAACTTATTTATTCGGACCGATGAAATATTTATGTACACAAAATAGTTAAAATTCGTTATGTTTGCTAGTAGGTCTTTATTTATTACAATACATATGGGGATTTTGACAAGCTATGAAATTTGGTTTTAAAAGTAGGCAACCTATGCGCTATAAAGGGACGACAATGTATAAATAAAATCTACAATAGGGGCATATATGGTGCCTGTAGGTACGTAATTGTCTAAGTAAATGTACTTCTATGTTGACATTTTCCATCTAGTCAATTCGTGAAATTGTTAGTTTCTTCTCCTGTCATTCAGTGGAACATGGAAATGTTGGCCCTGTGACTCATTGTCATGTAGTGATATCTGCTGATGTTTGTATTTGTTTTCTATTTATGAATAAAACATATCCACAGAATGTGAGTAGACGCACTAAATCATATATAGACAAATCACATCTACTAAGTGTGAGTCAGCGCACGAAGTCTTCATATAGAAAAATCACATCTACTAAGTGTGAGTCAGCGCACGAAGTCTTCATATAGAAAAATCACATCTACTAAGTGTGAGTCAGCGCACGAAGTCTTCATATAGAAAAATCACATCTACTAAGTGTGAGTCAGCGCACGAAGTCTTCATATAGAAAAATCACATCTACTAAGTGTGAGTCAGCGCACGAAGTCTTCATATAGAAAAATCACATCTACTAAGTGTGAGTCAGCGCACGAAGTCTTTATATAGAAAAATCACACCTACTAAGTGTGAGTCAGCGCACGAAGTCTTCATATAGAAAAATCACATCTACTAAGTGTGAGTCAGCGCACGAAGTCTTCATATAGAAAAATCACATCTACAGTGTGAACCTGCTCAGGAAGTCTTCATATTTTTAATATAGGAAAATAACAGCGTCTTTGTCATATAGATAAATTACATTAAAGTGAATCAGTAAATAGTTATCTAACGTCGTCAGATAGATAAAACACATCTACAGTTAATCAGTAAATAATTATATAAGGTCGTCAGATAGATAAACTACATCTAACGTAGTCAGATAGATAAATTACATCTAAAGTCAAGCAGTAAATAGTTATCTAACGTCGTCAGATAGATAAATTACATCTAAAGTCAAGCAGTAAATAATTATATAAGGTCGTCAGATAGATAAACTACATCTAACGTCGTCAGATAGATAAATTACATCTAAAGTCAATCAGTAAATAGTTATCTAACGTCGTCAGATAGATAAATTACATCTAAAGTCAATCAGTAAATAGTTATCTAACGTCGTCAGATAGGTAAACCACATCTAAAGCATCTACAACTAAAAAACTCCAACTTTTGGCGGTAAACAGTGCTTGGAGATAGTTCCTACTCAGAGATAATCTCTGAAGATGGCATGTTGCGTCATTTTGTGAGCAGACATCCAGTCACATAAAGCTTGCAACCATCTGATAGCATGTACGGTATTAAATGCTGGCCATTTTTCACCACACAGTTGATATAACATCGGAATCCCTCCTTACGGCATTCTTTTACAATACATGTCCCTATTTAATAACACTTTTCAGAACAACAACATGAAGATAAGCATAGATAAAACAGAAACGATGGCAACAGGAAGGGATACACAATCTAAGTATATCAGTGGAAAATCAAGTCATTAAACAAACCAACACCTTCAAATACTTAGGCGTAACATTCTCTTCAGATGGACACCGAAATAGACATTCGTTGTAGCAAAGCGAATAAAATACTGGGTAAATTATCCCCTTTATTGCAACACAAAATGCTACCAATGTCAACAAAAAAAACATCTTATCCAAAGTATCTTCATTCCAACCCTATGCTACCAATGTCAAACATGGTCCTTAACAACAAAACATAAGAGACAACTGGTTACAACAGAGATGAGATGTCTGAGAAAAGCCACAGGAGTGACCAAAAGACACAGAATTAGAAACGATGTCATAAGAGAAAGAGTGGGTGTCATATCAATTCTACAATACATACAAAACCAACAGATACAATGGTTTGGTCATCTGGAAAGAATGCCGTGTGATTCATTAGTTTATAAAGCATATACGAAGAGAGGAGAAGCAGAAAGAAGAGCCAAGACCAAGACCTAGAGTACGCTGGATCGACAACATCAAAGAGACATTACACGAACACCAAATAACATCATCTGAAGCTGCCAGAAAAGCTAGAACAAGAACATTGTATCTCCCTCGACACCAGTAAAGGGTAAAAGAGGAAGGAAAGAAGAAGAAGAATGACTTCACCAACAACATTGAAATGTGATACTAGCATTCCTGTTATCATTAGCTATACGATACACATATTTTTTGCTCTCATTAAAGTCGTATTCTATATAAAATTGTTTACTTGGTCTATATAACCATGCATCCATCAAAATCTACCACAAACTCTTCTTCAAAATATGGGAAAGCGGCACATGGCCGGAGAAATGGGAAAAATCAATATATAAACCCTTCCCCAAAAAGATGCCCAGATTTCTCCAATTACCGAAATATAGCCCTTATAAATCAAGCAAGTAAAATAATAATAAATCTCATAATGCAAAGAATCACACTAAAAGTAGAAATTGAGATAAATGAAACACATACCGGATTCAGAACGGGCAGGGGAACAAGACATTACATCTTAACATGAGGTTTAGTATAGAAAAGCGTAGGGAATTCTCAACTGACCTGCACATGTGCTTTAAAGATTACTTAATTAAAAATGTTTGACTGCGTCCAACATCAGAAACTATGTGAGATAATGAACAACATGGGTTTCCCAAGACATCTGATTCATCTAATAGAAGAACTTTACCAAGATCAAAAGGCTGCAGTGAAGTTAAAAGGGAAAACTCTCAGAGTGGTTTGAGGTACAGAGAGGAGTAAGGCAGGGATGCACACTCTCCTTATACCCATTCAACATCTACGCAGACAATATAATAAGGAATGTGAGAGAAGACATACACAACGCTGCCTACCACGCTTTAAACATTGGTGGCTTCGAAATCCCTGAATTACGCTACGTAGACGACACTGTGCTTCTTTCAAATGATATAAAGGGATTGGAACAACTAATCAAGAACACAAAGACATATAGCGAATCACAAAACTTATATTTAAACGCAAAAAAAAAATCATGTTAACAGATATAACAACACAACAACCAAAAATCAGAATAGACAATACTAAGATAGTGTGTGGATAAATTCGAATACTTTAGAGAAAACATAAACGGTGCAAGAGACTGCATGGCAGAGATAAGGAAGTAATTGGCAATGGCATATTGTAAAATATCGCGATTAAAATGCATATGGAAAATAGCACAAAAGAAATGAAACTGCTAATACTAAGAACATTTATTTTTCTGGTTGCAACATACGGATGTGAAACATTGGTGCTAAGTGAAACATGGGTGCTAAGTGAAACATGGGTGCTAAGTGAAACATGGGTGCCAAGTGAAACATGGGTGCTAAGGAAAACATGGGTGCCAAGTGAAACATGGGTGCCAAGTGAAACATGGGTGCTAAGTGAAACATGGGTGCTAAGTGAAACATGGGTGCTAAGTAAAACATGGGTGCTAAGTAAAACATGGGTGCTAAGTAAAACATGGGTGCTAAGTGAAACATGGGTGCTAAGTAAAACATGGGTGCTAAGTAAAACATGGGTGCTAAGTAAAACATGGGTGCTAAGTGAAACATGGGTGCTAAGTAAAACATGGGTGCCAAGTGAAACATGGGTGCAAAGTAAAACATGGGTGCTAAGTGAAACAGCGGCAAAAACGATCAACGTCTTTAAGATGAAATGCTACAGAAAGATACTTAGAATCTTATAGAAGGGGGGGGGGAGAGAAACTCAATAAACACATTGAAGATGCCAGTTAAAAATGAGAATTATAAAATGCTACATCTATTCCATATTAATGTATGGCTCAGAAACATGGACACTAAATAAACAATTAGAAGACACAATTGATGCCTTTGAGATGTGGGTATATTGAAGAATAGGGAGAACATCATGGAAAGAGAAGAAAACAAATAAAGAGGTGCTAAAGGCACTTAATATGAAGAAAGAACTACTAAGAGAAATAAAGATCAGACAAATAAAATACTTTGGACACATTACAAGACATGACACCCTATTGAAGACCTTACTTGAGGGTAAAGTCAAAGGGAAGCGAGCAAGAGGTAGGCAGAGATACAAGTGGGAGAGTAACATCACACGATGGACAGGCTAGTCTAGTAGAGTGCACCACCAAGACAAGAGACAGGAGATGTTGGAGATACGTTGCAGCCAACCTTCGTTGCGGAGACGGCACTTGATGATGTTGAAGAAGATGCCAGAATGTTGGTTACTAAATATAACAACAACATTAAAACTACACCCATTTGGACAATTGAAGAGACACACTTGTTTAGAAAGGCAAATTATGGAAGCAAGAAGACCGGGTGGATAAGAAAGGGCAGACAAGAAGAGGATGAACTGATGACATTAAAGAGAACATGAATATGTCGTTGGAAAATGCAAACCGCATGGCCCAAAACAGGAAGATGTTCAGGGAGTTCAATGGGAAGACAAGGTTCTGGAGAAAGTACGTCACATGTCAACCATACATCTACGCTTACAAGACAAACATTGTGATGTGTGCATGTACCACTAACAGACTCTAACGTCCGTTTTAAATCTTCACTACAGTACACAAGAATATGTCTTAAATTGGTTACACTGATTATTGTGACGTTAGTTGTGTCAAGACATCATAGGCGGAGATAAAACACAAATTCCGAAAAAAATGTCTATAAATTCTACTGCGTATTAAAATTCATTCAGAATCTGGGTTTATCCATGGTTTTTTATTTATTTTTTTTGGTTACCTGTTTACTACTTAAGTTCACGCATGTGGTCTCACCAATGGCCCACTAGACAAACCACCCATGCAACAGAAAACCTTAGTGGATGACATGCCGTTATAATGAGATTATCTTCTTAGAAAAGCTTCATGGCACGTCATCTATACAATTGTGCTTTTATTTTGTTGTTGAAATGTGTTTCATGTTTACCTGAATATATATGTATGCACCCTCTGTGGTTGGGAGGGAGCCAGAGATGTACTGTGCAGCACTGGGGAGGAGGAAACTGACAGCATTGTTTTTCCTATGGCTTAGATCCATCATAGAGGCACAGTGACTCAGGACGTGACAATCCTTTTGACTTGAACATTTGATTGCATGCCTAGAGCAATAGAGAAGCTCGGCATAACCATTAGTAAATTGGTAGCGGGGAATGAGTACAGTGAACCCTATCTTGGCTACAGTGGCTAGGAGCAGTGCCTAGGTTGAAACCTACCTTCCTGGAGGTGTGATAGTTTTTCTCTGGCTCTGTCTCGGGGTGGGCCGAAAATCCACAGACTTCCCAGCAATATAATGCATTTAATGGCATTAGGTCAAAGGGCATGAGCCCATGGACCGCTGGATTCGCAACAAACCAACCTACTACTTAAGTTCCGTAAACTGGTTGGAATCGTAAGCATATCCTCATGCATGCATACTAAGTGACTCGATGAGTATGCTCCAGAAAGTCAAAAAGGTGAACTATGTAGGCGATGGATGTTGTCACTGGAGATGGCTAAGAATGTGGTCTAACTGCGCAAAATCACTTTCATCTATGTTCCCGGCCACGCAGGTGTGGAGGGCAACGAGCGAGCCGACAATTTAGCCGGTTCTGCTTCTATAACTGATGGCTAATATATGGACAGAGCAGACATACTCCATATTTTACGAGTCTTCATGATGGGAGAATTTTGAGATAATTGAGAATGAGTAATTATCGAGAATGTGTTGGAATGAGGATCGGCGTAGCAGGAAAGAACACATCAGGACATTTAAAACAAAAACATATATTCAACGAACACAGAACCGAAACTACCAACCGCTACATTCTGAGAGATTTACTGAAGCGGAAATCTGAACACATATAGACAAATCCGGTGTACGAATACGATAATCAACATACCTAAACCTACGACTGTACGATGTAGACATTAAAAAAAACTATGAGAAAGGAAGATTCAATCACATCCAATAATTATGTGTCTTCGAATCTAAGACATAATTTATTTGGAATACTTACAATTTAATATTTGAGCAGTTTATCTTGCATAAATTCAAAAAAGATCAAAAGAATTCAGCGATATATAACTCTAAATTACTTATGAATTTTAAGATCTCATAAAACTAAATGTAAAAATTACTTTTTTAAACATAAATCAGTAAACGGGGTTTGAACCAGGTCCGTTATGCTGGCACATATACGCATCGCAGCTTGAGTCAATTCGTTTTCAGAATTCGACATCAATTTCTCGATGTTTCCTATTTATATTATGCAGGAGTTCAGTAGAAATGTATGTAACAGTTTGCGAGATAATGTATATGATACAGATTAGATATCACAACTTAAATATGTAATCTAAAATTTGTTACAGATTGTTATCAGATATTTCAAAAAGGAGGACCTAAATTCACCAGTTTCGAAGCATCTGATTTACATAAGCAATAACTTCAGTATACATTCATTTCCGTCATAGCTTGTTGGACATATGAAGCCAGACATTGCATTTTTACAATCGTAGTTCCAACAACATCGCGGTATATGCTAATGTAATTCACTACAGCAAGTTTACAATACAGCGTACCAAATACCAGAGATGGACAAACTAGTATATTATGATGTACACAATTCACAAAGATAACACATCATGCTCTCGATTAAAATAAAATGTCATTTAACGTTGGGTAAAACAGGACTGTAATTATATAAATTATGAACGACAGCAAGGTCGGAAATGAAACACTGACAATTTCGACAATGATGTTATTGTACGTGAAATGTTTAAAATGTTAAAATGTTTCAGACAAATGATGTGGTAACACTAAGTAAACGTAAAGTTCGTCTGCGCAGTGATTGCAATATTAATATTTATAAAACCGCATTATGAAGGAATGTTAGAGGTAGCGGTTTCACTTTTCGAAAATTTTAGGCAAAACTATATTATGCAAAAAACGCATCTCATAGCTGCACGGTGCAAATATCTGAGGCAGATACGTAAGCGTAGGGTGGAAAGTTATGACATAGTATATCTGGATGAATCGTGGGTAAATGATCACGATACATTTGATAAAGAGTGGCAATCACTTGACGGAACTAAGAAAAGGGAAATTCCAAGCAGCAAAGGTAAACGTATTGTAATAGGTCCTGCAGGCAGTAACGAAAATGGTCGTGTCAGTGGGGGAAAGAACTTATTTTCCAAGCATTATTTACAGATGGTAGATACTACCACACCAAAATGAATGAAATTAATTTCAGGAATTGGTTAGTGAAATAACTTATACCAGCGCTGGATAAGCCGTCGTGTATTGTTGTGGATAAAGCCTCCTATCATAACGTAGTAGCGTAGTAGCGCATGAAGACAAAACTCCCACTTCATCAAGCACAAAACAAGAAATCAGGAAATGTCTTGTAAAAGAAAATGTACCTTTTTTATGTTCTATGTTTTTGCTGCAATAAATTCAACCCTGAGTTGTTAGAACTTGTGAGACTGACAAAGAACACGAAGATTTTTGTAATTGACAAAAGCATCGCTCAGCATGGCCATACTTCTTTTTGGCTACCACCTTACCATTCACATCTTAATCCCATTGAACTTGTGTGGGCTGCAGTCAAATTGCCGCAATTTTGATCCAGCTCTTAGCAGTAGTCGATCTCTTCCAGTCTTAATAATTCGAATACAATGGTTAATGTGTCAGTCTCTGTTCACATCCACTGTGCCAGTATATGTTCACATCCACTGTGCCAGTATATGTTCACATCCACTGTGTCATTCTCTGTTCACATCCACTGTGCCATTCTCTGTTCACATCCACTGTGCCAGTCTCTGTATTTATGGAATGATCAACTACACATATGTGGCCGCTGTATGTCCAGCGGCGTTTTTTCTGATGATGTTCGTCACATATTCTTGTTTTGTCTCTCTCTTAGTATGTCGTTTGATTTGAAGTCTAATGGAATGTTCAACATTACATATTCCTATTCAACACCAAATCCACAAGAAAAACAAGACTATTTCATCATCAAAGATAAAAAAAACTGCTTTACATACACTCTGGAATTAATTATAATTATCTCATATTTCATGTTAATATATGTAGGTGGGGTACGCCTTTGCATCCACAATGTTGTGCATTACTGTAAAATGAGGGTGTCATTTTTTTCCTGTTTATGCAATACAATATACAAAAAAAAACGTTTTGCGAATTTTTCAATCTATCTATCAATCTGTAAAATATAAATTCCTAAGGTCGTGCTGTGTATAAGACTAAATGCGCAATATGGTTGCTATGAATCAGGTAGTTTTCGTAAATTTAGTTCAAGTGAGAAACATGAATTATGGAGTGAACTATAGTCACTGTTTGTTTGTTACAAAGAGACCATATACACTTGCATATTTTGTAGTCAGTTACTCTGTTCGTTACAAACAGACTATGTACACTTGTATATTTTGTAGTAATTTACTGCCTATCTGTTTGCTACAAAGAGACACTACTCTAGACAAAACACACTGCTCATTTTCTACAAATATAACATATACATATATTTCATAACAAGTTGCTGACTGAAGGTAACAAAACAGACCTAGCTATGTTGAAGCCATGGAGCCATATGAGCTGTGTGGTCACGGGTGAACAGACCTGGCTATGTTGAAGCCATATAATATGTGTGGCAACAGGTAAACATTCTCTGGGATTTTATGTTGTCTTTGGGTGTATGCATACACAATGGTTGAGACATTAGTTCTACATACACACAAAGATTCCTCCTTCCCCACGCTTTTACTGGGAGTATGAAGCTTATTCTTACAGCATTGCATACAGCTGAGAAAGGGCCGCAGATATGAGTACCTTAAGGAGTGGGTTAGGCCCTATATCTAAAAAATAAATCTTCAAAATAGTTAATTCGTCCGTTTCTGTGTGTAAATTTTTTGTTTGACTGGAGATTTCAAGTCCTTTTTGCGAAAAAAGCTAAAGAAGTGGGTTTTATCGAGCCTTTAGTTACGCTCTTAGTGCTAAAAGTCCTGTTAGATTTGTTAAAGAGGTTGTTTAACACGCTAAACACCCCCTCCCCCCCTTCTCTATCTACTTTATCATTTATAACTCCTAACGATCAGCACAAAAAACAGATCATTCATACTTACAAAGTAGTAAGATTATTGCTAGCTTCTCATAAATTCCAATATCATCAACACATATCAATCCAATAACCCGCCATCAAATGAGAATATTACAAGCTTTATACAGAACATACATGTCCACATTTTTTACTGCTCAGGATTAGAACACAAAACCATTTTGCAAAACATCACACGACTACACATTGCTCGTCAATATTTCCAACACTCATTCACACAAACACAGTAACATGAATGCACACACATTTACTAAACAGCTAGCTCCGCTATATTCCGCATCTGACCGCATTGGACTAAGTAAAGAGATGTTTTTAACACAAAAAGAAAGTATAAAGTTGAAACGTCTGCGCCTATTATGTTTGTTTATTTATGTTTATTATTGAATTATGTTGATGGATTGTTGCTAAATTCAGCGCCCATATTTCCTGGTCAATCACATCCCGACCAGCTATTTTTTATTTCGAAGTCTCGGTTTAGAGGAGAATATTTGTCTCTACACATGATTAACTACATTCTTCAACCATAGCATGTGACTGTCAATATGGAGTTAGATTGCGGGTCTACAAAAATTCACTGACATTGTCATATGATTACATTTCGCAAAAGACTGTTCACATAAACTGGCTACTATTTTTTTTTAAACGCGACTCGCGCCCAGCACGGACACCAGATTAAAAATGGGATATAACAAAGTGAGGGAGGGAGGGGAGATCCAAACGACTAGGAAGTGAGATTGAATGTCACGTGGTTGGGAATGGATTGAATGTCTGAGATTCATTATTGATTTCTCTCGCACGTGCAGTGGGCCTCAGTTGGTGGCGCTAAACTGAACTGAAGCGCTAGCACAGGATCCACATTTAGATATTGACAAAGTTACAAATATTGAACACACAGAGACAATACATTGGAATCCCTTTATAGCGCAAACTTTCATTATAACGCAATTCCCTAAAATGTCATAAACCTCAATTAGTTTATTCTCATAATGTACATAATGAATGTTTGTTATTACGTATATATTTCATAGGTCCAGACTCATGCCCGTAAATGAGGAGAAAAGGGAGGGAGGGTAAACCAGCATCTCTCACCCCAGGAAATCATCATCACCATGTGACATAATTCTTTCCTGAACGTGGTCATCCTTATGGATTCGTTGAACACTGCGATTCTGGGCGAATTAAACTGCCGTAGCTAGAGACATGTTTAAACAATCTGATATATTACTACACTATCGTCGTTTTGGGCACCCTCTTCTCCTGTTTTCGCTAACTCTGCATTCAGTTATTAATCTTTCCATGCTGGTGTGTCTCATTATACGACAAAAAAATCGCATATTTTTGGTTAAGATGTAGTTAAGGAGCCAGCCCTCTTCAACATTTATTGATCTTAACACTTTTTATTTGTCCTTTTAACTTTCCATGATATACATTCAATTCTTCTGTAGTATCTCATTTCGAAAGCAGTGATTCTCTTTGCTATTGTTTTATTTAATATCCATATCTCAGAACCGTATATTGCCACTGGAAATACGTATGTTCTGATCATACATAGCTTAACTATGCTGCTGGTACCTTGCCAAAGAGTTTTCATTTGGTCAAGTTTCAATGTCGCCATTGCAATTCTTCTCTTGATTTGCTTCATGTTTATGAATAGGTTTTGGGCTTCACTGTTTTTATTGTTGTTGATAGTAGCAATTGTTTTTAGACCATCTCCGTTTGTTGTTACGAGAAATGTGTCGTCAGCATATCTGATTTCTAGATCTGCTGAACGCCGATGGTAAGAGGTTAAAAGTCAGCATGTCATGTCCTCTTTTACGTTTCGCATTGTTTTTCAGCGTAGATGTTGAAAAGGTACGGTGATAGTAAGCATCCTTATCTAATTCCTTTCTGTACATTACGTCATTCTGATATAATTCCGTCCACTTTTACTGCTGCCTCTTGTTCGTGGTACAGAATTGCGATTAAATATGTGGGATGCTTTGGAAATCTCATGTCGACGTAGGCGTCCAAGATATATTTAATTACCTGTATTTTTCGATGATGATTCTCATTTTAAAGATATGGTATCTGGTGCTTCTCATGGGTCTAAAACCTGCCTGTGTCTCATTCACTTCTGTTTCTATCTTATTTTGCATTCTCTATTATATCTAGTAGTATGTTACTAGCTTGATTTACAAAAGCGATAGTTCTGTAGGTAGTGCATAATTGTAGGTTGCCATTCTTTGTTAAAGGATTATAGACTAATCTTTTCCAGTCTGTTCACTATATACCAGTATCCCAGGAAATCAGAACATTATATTTAATACGCCAGATTTTCCCCAGGAAATCAGAACATTATATTTAGTACGTCAGTTTTTCCAAGAAATCAGAACTTTATAATAAGTACATCTTTATTTCCCCTGGAAAACATAGCATTATATTTAATACGTCAGTTTTCCCAGGAAATCAGAACATTATATTTAGTATGTGAGCTTTCCCAGAACATCAGAACATTATACAGTGAAATCCCATTATAACAACCTGGTCGGGACCAACAAAATCTGTATGTTAATTATAGAAATTCGCTATATACAGTACAAACAATATAGAATAAATATAATTGGAAAATTTGAAAAGTGTTGTTATATAGGAAGATATGTTATAAAATAATGTGATATAGGGATTTCAGTACTGTATTTAGTACGTCAGTATCCCCCAGAAAAAATCAGAATATTATATTTAGTACATCAATTTTCCCCAGAAAATCAGAACATATATTTCGGACCTACTAAGAAGCAAGCTAAGGAAAGTCGAAGGGAAGCGAGCAAGAGGTAGGCAGAAATAGAAGTGGGAGAGTAACATCACATGATGGACAGGTTACCGTCTAGCAGAGTGTACCACCAAAACAAGAGATAAGTGATATTGGGGGTCTGTTGCAGCCAACCTTCGTTGCAGAGGCGGCACTTGATTATGATAATCAACGTAAACGAGAAAATGCTTTTTTGATAGGAAACACACCCCCCCCCCCACTTGCCGAAGCATCTACAACCCTGACCAGACCAATTTAATATAGAAGAATTCTACTGTACCAGTGATGGTAGATCCAGGCAACACATTTTATAACTATGAAATGATTAGTAACTCATTGGAGGTTTCTATTACAGGGTTATCTAACTTGCACCTTCAATACTGTTCGGATTTAACGTCTAGCAATGGCGAAATATTGCAAACTTGCTTGAGTTGGGCACGTTATGAGACATCAGGAATTTTGTGAGGGATTTCATCAGGGATTCAGTAAAGAATTTTTGTTTTAATGATTCTAAAGTGGTACACATTGCAAATACTTTTTTTATTGTGTAATTACTTATGCATCTAGATACATGGCTATAATATAGAATGCCATAACGCGATCCTAACATATGGACGCGAGTCGTGGGACAATAAATGAACAATATAGTGAACTATTAGAGGCAACAGAGACGTGGTTCTATAGAAGATTGCTGAGAGTAACATGGATAGTTATACAAACTAACGAGGAGAATTGTTGAAGGATTGACATGCGAGGAAGGAGTTACTTAATATTATCAGAAATATAGAGTTGTGGAGACCCATAATCGCCTACGGAAGTCGGCACGCACACCTGAAATGTTGTTCTCTTTTAGTTTTAAACTGGGTATCCATAAACCAAAAATTGAAGTGACTGGAGCTGTCGCCTCTTTCAGAAACCAAGTAATTTTATTACCATTGACAGGTCTGGAACTCACTTTGAGGGAGATAGAACATTAACATTTTAACTACAAATTTCAAATGTGCACACCTGAACTTTTCTGATCTTTTGGTTTTAAATTCTATGTCCATAAACCAGAAATGTGAGTGACTGAAGGTGTGGCCAGTTTCAAACACCAGATAATTTTATTACCATTAATCAGACAGGAGCTCAATTAAAGGGACATTTTTTTAAAAATGTCTATCAATGTCTAACAAAAATTCCAAGAGAGACAAGAACTGAGAAATAAATTAGAAATAAATTAGTTATAAATTAGTAGACCATTAACACTACCAAGACACACCACAGAATCAAATTTTAAAGGGAGGCAATTGCCATGAGGTGGAAATAAATATGTCTCTGTCAGACAAGCCTTCTACAGAAGACTAAAAGATTAGCTTTTGAACTACAAGTTCCAAGTGTGCTCTCAGATTTATACAAAATATTTTGGATTAAGGAATATCTATCTACACACAGTGAGTAAAAAATATCTTGGACCACAGAATGTCTTCACAAAGTGCCCAGAAAATATTTTGAACTAATGAATGTCTTCACAAAATGTCTACAAAATATTTCAGATTAAGAAATGCCTTCAGTGTTCACAAAATATCTTGCTATAAGGAATATTTTCACAAAGCATCTACAAAATATTTTGAACTAAGGAATGTTTTCTCAGAGTGTCTACAAATTATTTTGAACTAAGGAATGTTTTCTCAGAGTGTCTACAAATTATTTTGGGACGATTTATGATTAGAAACCAGCATCATATCACATGGAACATTATAGTAAGTGCTCCACTCTCCATTCGAGGATCCATCCAAAATAATGCAGACTTAAAGTCCCAGTCAGATTGTATGTGATCTATTGCTCCTTCCAGAGATGATACACATCTAGCCTCTGGTTCACTCAGGTTCATTTAAAGAATAGCTTCTCTATTGTTTTTTCTTGGAACAACTACCAAGGTCTTAAGTATTGTAGGAAAGAATTCCATTTGTGTTTTTAACCTTAAAATATTTTGTAAGAAAGTGTACGTTGGTGTTGTACACCAACAGTTTATAGTGCTTACAAAGCTTGATGCATAAACGTGAACTGGTCTCACAAACACTTTAAGTTCAACTGGCAAATGTTTCTCATGAAGTAATTCACATTATAAACTTAATAACACTGCAATAGAATGTTCTCTAAAATCATACATTTTAATCAGTCATTTATTGATATCCAACTGTCGCCATTACTTCCTCACCCAAAGATCAAGATGGAAATCAGAAGACAGATAATATTTACAATTTTTATACCAACACTTTGCTACCAATGTCAAACATAGTTCTTAACAGCCTCGCAGCAGAGGAAATTGTTACATGTGAAATGAAGTGTCTGAGAAAATCTGCAATGGTTACTAAACTGGTTAAATAATAAATGAAGAAATTAGGAAAAGAGTTATTATAATATCATGTATTTCATGTATTGAACATATCGAAAGACAGCAAGTAAAATGGCTCGATTATCTTTTCAGAATGAACCCAAACCAAATACCAATAAGAGCATACAACAAAATAATATCCGGGCGTGAAGCCAAAAATTTCATGTGATGTATTCATTCCAGAACGTTGTCTTCCGAATGAACTCTCAAAACCCCCTTCTGTCCTGGGCAATGTGGCTTGCATTTTACAACGATGTGTTCATGTTATCTTTAATGTCGTCAGTTCATCGTCTTCTTGGTCTGCCCTTTCTCATCCTCCCAGGCACTCTGCCCTCCATTATTTGTCTTTCTAAACAGACAAATAAAGCCAAAGGTAGACCAAGAAAACGAAGGATAGAAAACAACAAGATAGTCTTGAAAAAACATGAACTAAATGCAACCAAAGCAACATATCTGGCCTTGGAATGACAGCTTAAGCTCACACCCCTACGCTTAACGGCAAGTGTGAATACAATCAACTATCGTTCAACTGGGGAGAGACAATAGACAATTTATTACTATGAGTGTAGACCATCAATTGATTCTCCACAAATGTTTGATGGCTATTAAAGGTGATGTAACTACAGTAGATACATATTTTATTTTGGATAAGAGCTCAAATTATTTTTGAGAAACTCATGGTCAAATGGAATTTTATCCTGGTTGAATCATATGGTATGAATAATGTATACACTTCGATATCAAGAATTTTATCATTGATAAAAATCAGGCACGGATGGAAGTGAGATTAATAATGTCTATTGTCAGGTGGTAGTGTTGTCATAGCTCTCATGGGAAGTTGATCGTTCGTCCTCATAAGATGTCAAAAACATTTTATCTGTTGTTTCTATATATATTCGATGGAAGTGAGATTAATAATGTCTATTGTCAGGTGGTAGTGTTGTCATAGCTCTCATGGGAAGTTGATCGTTCGTCCTCATAAGATGTCAAAAACATTTTATCTGTTGTTTCTCTATATATTCGATGCATGATGTGATACTGATTATCTTTCATTTTCCCATTGCGCACTTTGTCGAGTCTTGTGATTCCAATAGCCTTCCTTAGACATTTCATTTAGCAAGTTTTTCGCAAGTTTCAATCTTTCTCTGAAGTGTAAATGTCAGTTGCCAAAGTAAGCATTGGTAGCATAGTGTTGGTATAAAGATGTTCTTAATCATTTGTTTCTTTACTTCCATGTTGATCTTTGGATGCAATAGCAAAGGTGACAGATGGTATGTCACAGAATCCTTTAGGATTTTTTAGAAGTTTAACATGACATTGATAAAAGGTAGACATGGATAGAAGACAGACAATGATCAAATATAGATATTAAAGGTAAGTATGTATAAAAGACAGACATTGATATAATGTAGACATTGAAATGGTAGGCATTGATTAAAAAAAGACATAGATAATAGGTAGGAATAGATAGAAGACAGACATTGATATAATATAGAAATTGATAGCAGACAGACATTGATAGAATGTAGACATTGATAAGAGGTAGGCATTGATAGAATGTAGGAACTGATAGAATAATATAGACTGATAGAATATAGAAGTTGTTAAAAGATAAACATTGCAGCAGACAGACATTGATAGAATGTAGGTATTGCCAGAATACAGACATTGATAGAATGTAGGCATTGCCAGAATACAGACATTGATAGAATGTAGGAATTAATAGAAGACAGACATCGATTAAACGTAAAAATTGATAGCTCATGTAATCAATAAAAGAAAGATTCCATCAAATAAATTATATGTGGAACTTTCTTTGAGAACTGCTAACACAATTGTTTATTTTATTTCAGAAACTGTTTTGCTGCAATAAAATACATCACAGCTATATAGTCCTCAATCATGGTGATCTGATTTGATACAATTTATTTACAAAATGAATCCATATTTTACCATTTCATCAGTAGAATCCCATAATATATATTTTAGAACATTTGAAATTAAATTATGGTCTATGTAATTATATTTTAAGATATCTGTTTTCATTAATAAGTGTAATAAAAAATGGGTTAAAGGGTTAGGAATGCAGCAAAACCATTATTCAACAAGTAACAATAAAAAAACATTGTGATAAATTGTGCTAATTACACGAATTGCCGGTACATATAAATTTATATTATGATCAAATATCCTTCAAGAATACAACATAGGACATGATGTGTAATGGAAAACACTGCAAATGATCACAACACAAAGCTAATGGAGTGATTAAAGTGTTACTGAGACTAACTAACCGAAGTGTTATCTTGTCTAAAACATTAAAATGTTACCCTGTGTCATGTGATGTATTCTTTCCAGAACGTAATTTTCCATATGAATCTTCTGAAATCACAGCGGTCTCTGGCAAGTTGTTACGCCTTCTCTAGCGACATGTGTATGCCATTCCTGAATATCTCTTGTCCAGCGGCGACTTCGTCGACCTTTGCCTCTACTGCCTTCTATTGCCCCCCCCCCTTCAAAAACACTTTCCATGCTGTGATATCTTTATCACATGGCCAAAAAACCTAATTTCCTTCTTAATATGGTGTTTAAAAGCCAACCTTCTTGAATGGTGCGTTTGCTTAGCACATCTTGGTTGTCTTTCTTGCTGTCCATGATAATTTCAGAACTCCTCTGTAGCACTTCATTTTGAAAGCATTTATTTTCTCGGCTGTAGTTTTATTTATTGTCCATGTTTTGTAGCTGTATGTCACCACTTGGAACAACACATATGTACATAACAAACAAAATTTAGTTTCTGAGAGGATATCTGGGAAGGATTTCTAATTTCTCCCTGTAGGCAAGGTAATATTATAAAAAGTGTTGTTTTGTCTAACATATTAACCTTTTCAGGATGAAGCTTACTAATGCTTCTGCTGCCAAATGGACGGAGCAATTTCCAGGAAAAATAAAGAGGTCTCGGATCCATTTTTAAAAATTCTTTCAAAATATCAAAACTAGGTTTAAACATAGTAAAAGTATATATGTTCTTGGTGAGAATATATTGAAGTACCTGTCTATGAACTGCTGAAGGTTGAAAATGCACATATAAATTAGGTCATCTAATTTGCATATGGCATTTATTTTTTAACATTTCCAACCATTTTTCAACAAATGAAACAAGGAATTAGACAGGGATGTGTAATTTTACCAGACCTGTTCTCTTTATACAGTGTAAACATAATGTGTGCAATAGTTGATATCCTAGGAATATTAGTGGGAGGACATAACATAAATAATTAGAGACATGCAGATGACACTGTTCTGATTGTTAAAAGTGAGGAAGACCTTCAAGAATTAATTAATGTAGTAGTGACAGAAAGTAAAGAGAAATGCCTGTTCCTAAATATCAAGAAAACAGAAGTAATTGATATTTCAAAAAAATAAAATGCTCCAGCTTGCAATAGCAAAGTGAATGATATAATATTAAAACAGGTCCACCAATTCAAGTATTTAGGTACAACGATTACAGCAGATGGAAGTTCAACAGAAATAAGAAGCAGAATAGGACAGGAAAAAACAATATTCAAAAAAATGAAAAGTATATTGTGTAATATGACCTTGTCATTAGAGATGAAAAAGAGAGTTCTGTAGTGCTATATAACTCCTATACTAACATATGGATGTGATTCTTGGACAATAAACAAACAGGAAAGTGGGAAATTACAGGCAGTAGAGATGTGGTTCTACAGAGGAATGCTGAGAATACCATGAACATTCAAGAAAACTAATGTGGAAGTTTTGAAAGAGTGAAAGAGTCAAATGCAAGATGGATCCATATTATGAGACAAGGAGGTTTGGAGAACATAGTCACAACAGGTAAGATTGAAGGCAACAGAAACAGAGGGTGACAACAAGAGAAAATATTACTCAGTTTAACAACCTGGCACGGAAGGGAAACAACAACGATTCTGATTCATAATACTGGAGATAGAGAGATTTGGAGATCCATGATTGCCTATGCCAGCCGGCATGGCACCTGATGACGATGAACCTGTGACACATATTTGACAAAACACATCAAACTCATGAAAGAAAGTATTTGTTCTGTCTGAACGATACAAATAAATAATATCTACATTTATGTTTTGAGAGGCATTTTGAGGCTTTGATTTATTTCTCTAGAATCTTCCAGCTGCTAAAAAAATACAATATTTTTTTCTTTCTATTGTTTGGAATGTCTGACATTTCTGCATATGGATCAATTATCTTGTTTGATTTGTCTTTGTTTCTTTGCAAATAGTTAAATTAAAGCTACTGCAATAAAGACAACTCTAAATAAGTTATATGCCCTTACTATTATCTGTGGGCATATACTCAAGTCCAATTATTTCCATTAGTGGACAGGGTGCTCTATCCAGATCACTCCCCTATAACTTTAAACCATTTAAAACCTGATCATAATTTCCTTCTAACTCTTCTCTGGTATTACTACCTTCTGATATCTAGGTCACAGTCAGTAGCATCTAACATAAATCTCAGTCATATCTAGATCACTGGACACCATCTCATTTTCAAAACCACTAGCAGACATTTATGAAAAGTACACACTTATTTGAGCGCACATGAGTATTCAAAACAATGACCAAACGTGTGTAGTAAACTATCCAGGTAGCTTCCATTGATAGGCTAGAATACGCAGCAAACACAAATGATCATTTGATTGGTCTAAGTTATTTACAGTTAGCTATATAGAAGCTTTTTTTCTATGAGCTGACAGATCAGCCTACTTATCTTTTTCGCTATGTAGACCCAGGCAAATACTTCAATACTTGGCCCAGATTAAGAAAAGTTAAAATGTTACCTAGCCTAACAAATTAAAGTGTTAACTTGTCTAAAAAACTGGAGGTGATAACTTGTCTAACAAATTGAAGTGTTATCTTGTCTAACAAATTGAATTAAGAGTTACAATGTCTAACAAATTAAAGTGTTAACTTGTCTAACAAATTAAAGTGTTACCTTGTCTAACAAATTAAAGTGTTACCTTGTCTAACAAACGTTTGATTAACATCAAGAAGAATATCGCAGCCTTCAACAATCATACGTTCAATAGCCAGATTTTTGCGAATGTTCTCTGTCTCACTCACTTCATCATGCATGATCTGTAAATGGACACACAAAAACCATATGGTTCAAACATAGTGCATTATCTATACAAACATATAATAAATAAAAATTTCACATATTTAAAAAAAATTCAAACATTGCTACAAAAAACAGTGTATCCTTTCACAAGATTGGATATCTTTGTATGATAAAATATCATGAGGTTCAAACAGAACATTGACATAGACCAGGGATGGGTAACCTTTTGTGTTGGCTGGCTATATTGAATGTCTTAAGTGTGAGAGGGGTCAACAAGCTACTTTCTTAGCCCTTTCAAGGATCAAGTAGTATCATATGAGCTACTGTTTCTTATTAAAAAAAATTGGTAGCATATCCTTCACAGGACTTAGCTATCAACCCAGCATTTGTTGGCTGTGGTGATTTTCTAGGCAATATAAATACGTTCGGTAGTCTGTCATTGCTTTCTGAACGGTCCGGATACACAATTGCCTGTGGCAGGGATCGAACTCGGTATCATATAGTAGTTTTAAAACCTAGTGGGCCAGTAAAAATGGCTTGGAGGGCTGGATTTGGTTTGTAAGCTGGATTTTGTCCACCACTGAACTAGACAGATGATGTTCATTCATTCCAAGTGATAATGATCATTTGTTATATCTACTTTATAAATTCATAGCAGTTAGATATACAGGGATGTAACAGTGTGTCACAGAGTGTTGCTACTAAGACTTCTAAACACACAGAGATGTAAAAGTGTGTCACAGAGTGTTGCTACTAAGACTTCTAAACACACAGGGATGTAAAAGTGTGTCACAGAGTGTTGCTACTAAGACTTCTAAACACACAGGGATGTAAAAGTGTGTCACAGAGTGTTGCTACTAAGACTTCTAAACACACAGGGATGTAAAAGTGTGTCACAGAGTGTTGCTACTAAGACTTCTAAACACACAGGGATGTAAAGTTTAAGTTTAGTAAAGTAGTGATCCGATCCATGATATATTACTCACTTCAAGGTTTAGTAAAGTAGTGATCCGATCCATGATATATTACTCACAGTTTAAGTTTAGTAAAGTAGTGATCCGATCCATGATATATTACTCACTTCACAGTTTAATTTTAGTAAAGTAGTGATCCGATCCATGATATATTACTCACTCACTTTGCAGTTTAGTAAAGAGAGCACCATAGTTCAATTTCTACTTTGTTTTTCTAGGAAACAACCTCTAATTTGCAAAATGGTTATAGAAATCCAAACTCTATGAAAGATCTTCATCTCCACCTCTGTTGTTCTCTACCATATAATCTTTGGGAGCTCCCTAATGCAAGTAGAGGTCAGAGAGTTTCAGTGAAGAGGACATTTTTTGGTTTTCATATATAGGCTTGTGTAGTTCAAATCGAACCATGTCACTGAATCAGAACACAGCCTGCAGAGTAACACTTATAGTACATAACCTTAGTTTCAAGCAATAACCAACAAAGATCTAGGAAAATAAATGTACTCCTAGAACAGATGCTACAGCTTGGTATTGAATCTATAACCTCTTTAACACATGAAATTGCTTAACAACTATGCCACAACGTGAAGTAAGTTCTGTACACATCTATTTATTCATCTATGTTCCATCAGTGTCAAATATACGAGGGGGAGTCAATAAGTAAGTCACAAATTGATGTTGGATGGCAGGAAAATGCAGTAGGTGGTTTCTAAAGCTGTTTATAGTTGATATCATCATAGAACTTTATGTTTATGTTCGCTAGATGGCGCTAGCTGTACCTTGCGCATGCGCAGCACAAAAAACAAAATGGCTACTGTACTTACAGAGTGTACAATCAATGAACAACGTGCTGTTGTGCGTTTTTTATGGGCAAAAGGACTGCCTGCAAAAGACATTCATAAAGAAATGCTTCCTGTTTATGCTGACAATTGTTTGTCCCGTAAAGCGGTGCACAGCTGGGTAAAAAAATTTTCTCAAGGACGCTCTAAAATTGTTGACGAAATCCGATCTGGTCGTGCTGTTGAAATTGCAACAGACGCATCTGTGCAGCGGGTTGAGGAGATGATTCGAGGTGACAGACGAGTAACGATAGACGCTGTAGCAGCTGCAATAGGGTGCTCACATGGTTCAGCATACAGCATCATGCATGACCGATTGAAATTTAAGAAAGTGTGTTCAAGGTGGGTGCCCAGACAATTGACGGACGAACACAAAATGAACCAATTAGGCTTGTCATTGGAGCATCTCTGTCAATACGCAAATGAAGGAGAAGACATGATGAACAGGATTATTACTGGGGACGAATCATGGGTGCATCACTACCAGCCTGAATCAAAGCGTGCTTCAATGCAATGGAAACATCCTTCTTCGCCTTGTGTCCAAAAATTCAAGGTTACACCATCAGCAGGGAAGGTTATGCTGACAGTGTTCTGGGATTGTCAAGGAGTGCTTTTAACCAATTTCAAAAAGAAAGGTGACAATGTGAATTCTGAATCATACTGTGAAGTTCTATCAGTGCTTCGGGATGCAATTCGAAGAAAACGTCCAGGGCTGCTGACTAGAGGAGTGCTACTCCTTCATGACAATGCTAGACCACATACGGCTCGATTAACTCAGGAGAAAATAAAAAATCTTGGTTGGAAAATTCTGGAACATCCTCCTTACAGCCCCGATTTAGCCCCTAGTGATTTTCACCTTTTTGGTCCACTAAAAACCCACCTTGGCGGGAAGCATTTCGCGACTGACACAGAAGTTGAATGTGAAGTGAAAATGTGGCTTAAAAAGCAGAGCACGCAGTTCTACGCAGCAGGTTTGGGAGGACTCATAAAACGATGGGATAAATGCATCAATGTTGGTGGAAATTATGTTGAGAAGTAAAGGGATAATGTATGTGTAAAAATAAACAGTTTTCAGGTTTTTATCGTCTTCAGTTTTTTTCTAAAGATCCATTTGTGACTTACTTATTGACTCCCCCTCGTAGTTCATTGGGCAGAAACCAGATCTCTCCATTTCGAGTGATGTGATGCTACTGTGCATAATTATTGCATGTTGTTGAGTATGTTGTGATACCCTCAAGAGGAAGACCAAGAGACACTCTTCTACACACAAACATAGACATTATGACTCTTGCCATCTAGTACCTATTTTAATGTTTGTAGGGGCAGTCTTTTTTAAATTAATTCTAAGTACATGTTCAATATAAATCCATTGTTTCTTCTAAACAAATATTAATTAACAAAAATAATAAGCCAGCCAATAATTCACAAGATATTAAATAAAAAGTCCTTTCATAGTAGAAGGGTCTACATTTTTAATGAAACAAAATCAGGTTCCAAAACGAATTTCCCTGGCGTTAAATACCAAACACCAATCTTGTGTTTATTACTTACCGCCACCTGATTAAATCTGCTGATTATGCTTTTTAACAGTGCAGTTCCAGGTAGTCCTTTACGAAAGGGAATTAGGTTAAGATCACAGTATGTTCCCCATGTATATCTTTGCATCTGGGAACACTCTTTGCAACAGTAACAATTACTTTGCTGGTCAAACGAAAGTTCAGTAAAATTACAGAAAGCATTTTGTAATCAGGAATGCAGCAAAGAGTGACTTCACAAATTAATTTAAAATGTATATCAGCACAGATTTCTTAAAATGTGTCAATTGTAGATCCTTCTCCTAGGAAAGAACCCCAAAAAATATCATTTCTAAAATGGAAACAACAACAACAAAAACTCACTCTAGATAATTCCTCAAGTTTGCTTTTGGCATACTCTAGACTCTCTCGTTCAACATGATCATGCGGAGTGTGAGCAAGTAGTTCATGCAATGTGATGATATACCTAGGAATCTATCCGATACAAAAGTAATGTAACTGTTAAACAGGATATCAAAACTGAAGTCAATATACAATACTTCTTTTCCACACTGATAATTATAAAAACATTGATGGAGTAAGGGTATCAAATAAACAAAAATAATTTACAATATGCAAAGATATCTTTATTGTGAATTGATGTGCTGAGATGTAGATATATAGAAGAATATGGAGAATTTCATGAAAAGAGAAGAAAATGAACAATGCAGTTCTGAAAACACTTCATATGAAAAAATGATTATTAAAGTAAACAAAAATCAAGGAAATAAAGTATTTTGGATATATTTTCAGGCATGAACCTTGTTGAAGATCTTACTTGAAGGTAGAGCTAAGGGAAGGTGATTAAGATGTAGGCAGAGCTACAAATGAGAGGGAAACATTATGAGATGGACAGGTCACAGTAGAGTTACATTCTAGTAGAGTACACCACCAAGGTACCAGGTTCAAATCCTACTGCAGGTAACGGCATCCAGACCATTCAGAAAGCAATGGCAACCTACAGAATGTTTTCATATTGTCTAAAAAATCACTGGTTGATCAAAAAATAAATTGGTTGATTACTATGTCCTGAATAGGATAAGCTATCAACATTAAAAAACAAACTGATATATTCCATACAGAATATAGTCATCAACCCAGAAGGTTTTGTGCTGTAGTGATTTATTTGGCAGTATTTATCATCAGAAGTGTGCCATTGCTTTCTATAACGGCCCGGATACACAATTGCCTGAGGCAGGATTCGAACTCTGCACCTTGGCTGTCACAGACATGTTCTGTACCATGCCGCCACAGAACCGGACAACATAATTAGTTAGTTATTTGTTGGGTCATCATCAATGCACTCTGGACAAGTCCATAGGTGCTCCAATCTCTACTAGAGAGTATCACCATTACACAATAGCAGACAGCTCCAGTTCTTTGTTGGATAATTCTTAACATATCCTCACAACAGTGCTCACTCCTGGCAACGCCTCATTTCAAGCCCAGTTCTTTTATTCTGGACTTGACAAATTAATCATCACCTTCATCAATTTCATTTACCCGGTTTTTTTTCCTCGCAAGAAGTTCAAAATGACAGTACAATCTATTGCTCTATCGCAGGACACTAAAGCAACCCAAGCCAACCGATCTGGTCTCTTGTTGCCTTGAACATTAATATGACCACACACGAAAATGTGTCAAATTCCAGTTGCAACTTCTCGACCGCCTCAAGTCACTATTCTTGTATGCAACCCATTTATATTTTTCTGATCATTCTCATCAAGGATACTAAGGATGCAGACAAGAATTGCCCTCTGTGCACTCATTAAGTTCAAGGCAATGGTCAAGTACCTATCTAAGTATCTTCCTTCAGCGTCGAATACAGTGCATAGGACATAAAACAGAGCTCCCAAGTTCAAGCAATGTGATGCTACTGCATGTAGTTCTTTCACATTGCTGTGGCCTATTGTTATACCCTCTATGATGATTCTTCTGCAAAGAGTATCTCTTGGTCTTCCTCTTTTTTTCTTTTGCCATCTGGTACCTATTTTGATGTTTGTAGTGGTAGTCTGGTTTCATTCATTTGTATGTACATGTCTAATATAAGTCCATCGTTTTCTTTTTATTGTTGTAGAAACATCTTGCTGTTTTGGTGTCTTCTTGCTCGCTTGACAAATTATTCTCAACCAATATTTAAGAGTTCCCTCAGGTATTTATTTTGGTGTCTTCTCTTGCTTGCTTGAAATGAAATATACAAGGCGTGTTCAAATGAAAACGGGACTTGTGGATTTATTTAAAAAGTATCATACGCAATTTAATATTTTCAACGGAATTGAACAAAGCAACCACTTGTGAATAAGAATGCACCTGGGTTCATCAGAAAAAATCTCCGTATGCATTTAGGCAAGCATCCCACTGTTTAGGTAGACGTCGAATGCCGTCCGAGAAAAAGTTGCGTGGCTGTTCTCTGAACCATGTGGTCACCGCTGTCTTCACGTCTGCGTCGCTGTTGAATCGCTGTCCCTTTAGTGCTTTCTTCAACGGTCCGAACAAATGGAAATCACACGGGGATAAATCGGGACTATAGGCTGGGTGATGAAGAACTTCCCAATTCTTCTTTGCCAATGTTTCCTGCACAATTTTTGCGACGTGCGGACGAGCGTTGTCGTGGAGAAGAATCACACCTTGAGAAAGTCTGCCTGGTCGCTTAGCCTTGATGGCCTTATGCAGCTTGTCTAAAGTGTCTTCTTCTGTTGCAACAATATGCGCCTGACCTGGCCGTGCAAGATCTGCCGTTAACTCACGTCCGTCTTTAAACATACGCACCCACTCCATCACTCTGGTCCTCGACAAACATTTGTCACCATATGCTGCCTTCATTCTCCGATGAATGTCTACTGCTTGACATCCTTCAAATGAAAGAAACTGGATCACAGCACGCTGATTCACTTTGGACGGGTTCGGAATCACACCCGCCATATTGTTAACAGTCTTCTGCAGCACATATGCATGCTGGGAAGATGAACACGTGACCGTATGTAAATTAGTGGATACTCATTACTAGTGCAAAATGTCATCAATATCAGTGCGCTCTATCACGCGTGGTGTAACAAGTACCGTTTTCATTTGAACACGCCTCGTACTAAACCAATATTTAAGAGTTCCCTCAGGCATTTATTTTGGTGTCTTCTCTTGCTTGACTTGAATTATTCTCAACCAATATTTAAGAGTTCCCTCAGGCATTTATTTTGGTGTCTTCTCTTGCTTGCTTGCAATGAATTATTCTCAACCAATATTTAAGAGTTCCCTCAAGCATTTATGTTGGTGTCTTCTCTTGCTTGCTTGAAATGAATTATTCTCAACCAATATTTAAGAGTTCCCTCAGGCATTTATTTTGGTGTCTTCTCTTGCTTGCTTGAAATGAATTATTCTCAACCAATATTTAAGAGTTCCCTCAAGCATTTATGTTGGTGTCTTCTCTTGCTTGCTTGACATGAATTATTCTAAACCAATATTTAAGAGTTCTCAGGCATTTATATTCAAATGAATTTCATTTCTTCTCCAGTTATTATATAGGTTTACTTAAACACATTTTTATTTAACTTCATATTTGTAGAAGCCTACCTGATGCATAGGGTAAGTGAGAAAAGTCTCCAGAGTTCTGCCCTCACAGGCTGGCTTCTCTTCATACCTCTTTAGAAGATTATTAAACTCAAACTTCTGCTTGTACTCAGCCAATACTTGTAGACTATAGTGGTGATTTCTCACATATTCTTGATAAATGCTGAGCATGGGAAGCAGCATATCAAACAAGTCTCCTGCAACAGATTACCACAGTTTATTTTATCTAATGTGAGATAAGTTTTAGGCCTATTTGCTAAGAATTACAAAATATAACACAAATAAAATATAACTTTATTGCTAGAAAACAGGAGAAAAATGTAATACAAGAAAAAAAAAAACAGGAGGAAAATAGAATACTAGAAAGCACGAAGAAAATGGAATACTAGAAAGAAGGAGGAAAATGGAATACTAGAAAACAGGACAATATACGATATAGATCCAGTGATAATATAAAGTTGTGAGGCGTGGACATTAATAAAACAATAGCAAAGAGAATCGCTGCTTTCAAAATGAGACGCTACAGAAGAATTTTACGTATACCATGGACAGCTAACAAAGACAAATCACGAAGTGTCAAGATCAATAAACGTCGAAGATGGTTGGCTCCTTACAAACATCTTAACAAGAAACTTGTGTTTTTTTGGTCATATAAAGAAACATAACAGCATGGAAAGATTAATAGCTGAAGGTAGAGTAACGGCAACAGGGGATGACGGCGCCCAATACGATGATGGTATAATGATATATTAGATTACTTAAACATGTCTCTAGCTGCGGCAGGTCAACTCGCCCAGAATCGCAGAGTGTTCAGATAATCCATAAGGAAGACCACACTCTGGAAATAATATGTCATTTGATGATGAGAAAACAGGAGGAAAATGTAATCCTACTAGAAATCAGGAGGAAAATGTAATTCTATAAAACAGGAGGAAAATTTAACCTAATAACAAAAACATGTTATCAAATCTGCAGCATATATTTTAAGATAGGCTAAATGTGCTGAAGTTTTTTTTTCCTGCCATCTATTGATAGTATATCTTATTCAGGACGTAGCCATCAACTCAGCATTTGTTGGCTGTAGTGATTTTCTTTGCAATATAAATACATTCAGTAGTTTGTCATTGCTTTCTGAATAATCGAATTGCACAATTGCTTGTAAATATTCTGTTTCTTCATGACCTGTCACAGAGTTTTAGGAGTACCACATTGGGTGCATTAAAACACAGAGTCCTCTAGCTAGTTCTGTCTTCATCAATGTCGATGTGAGGAAAAAATCTGTACCTCTTCAGTTTTTCAAACATCATGGCTATGATCTTCTTTGTTCTCGTCTACTTCTGTTACCTTTGCCTGTTCCCTGTAGTAAATATTAGAAGATAGGCTCATCTGAGTGTTGCCAGAGCCCACGTGGGGAGCAAAGAATAGCAACACATTACCTTCCATGCATGTCGTGAGAGGCGACTAAGGAGGTTAAGGGGTGAAGTTGGCTGTCCCATCTCATACTGGGTCAAAGTGAGGCTGAAAGGCTCAGATATCGCAACAATGCTATAAACCATGACACAATGCATTCCTTTCTCCAGACTACACCCTGCTAATCTACAGGAGTTTGAGAATCAATGCAGAAGAAGTAGATAGGCTAAAAGTACTTCAACATTTTTCAGGCAAGATATGACTCTAAACTACTCTAAACTAGGCTGCTTACCTAAAACCAAAGTTGGCCAATTTTCTAGACGCGCTGTTAGTCCTTTGAGGAATATTTGATGAAGGAACAAGAGGGTCTCACTGAAATAAGAATACATGATACATTTCCAATGAATATCAATGCTGCAATCAAGTGCATGCAATATAATGAAATTACAAAGAATATTACAAGAATACTGTTGTTGTTGCATGAAGTTTCACTAGGAGTTTATGAACACCATAAGACAAAAGAACAAGTAATTTTCACCTTATACTTTGTGAAATTTAATATCTGTGCTCTAGTGTTCCTTTCATAGTACAATTGTTATTATTGTTTGTTCACTGTCTGTTTCATATCTACTGGTAATGGCTGAAACATTGAAATTGTCTTGTATACTGTTATTGGTATGTTTTTGCGTTGCAATTGTCTTGTATACTGTTATTGGTATGTTTTTGTGTTAACACCCCATAGTCTGATAGTGATAGTCTGTTAGTCGTCGTTAAATAAAACTACAACACTTGCGCTCTACATAAGTACAATTACCATAATACAAACAATATTTTATATAAGAAAACTTGAAAGGGAGACTGCAGTATAAGCCTAACTGTGTACTATATGAAAAATGAGTTAAAGTGCAGTTTTCTATTACACAAATACAAGGAACTGATCACGGAGCTCATTATCAAGATAGCAGCAAAAATCATAAAAACAAAAAACAGATTGAATGTACAGTATAATCCTATTATAGCGCATTCTTTTATAACATATTTCCCTATTTAACAGCACTTTTCATAATCCCAAATTATATATTATTTATTTTTTCAATGTATAGGCCCTATTGCTAATTTCTGTTATTACATTCATATTTTGTAATCCAGGTGGGATTTAATTGTTCTATATATATATTATCACCCAGTTTGTATTACTTATTCTATTTGGTCTTTTTGTTTTTGTTGGGGTACAAACTAGCAGAATCTGGACAATATGTTGACTCAAGTTGCAAGGCAAATTAGTGTTAACTAAGTGGACCTAGTTCAGATCTCATCTGCTATATTTTGAACAGTTTTTAGACCAGTGTTCAAAACGTTATTAAAATTGGAGCTGAAACAACTGGTAGTAAACTGTCACCAGGTTTGAATATTAGTTTTCAACCCTTCAAGTTTCATATATAAATATATATAAATTATAAATATGCTTTAGTGTGTACACACTCACACCCGTGCGCCTGCATGCAAGCACACAAACACAAACATATGCGCACATACACACACACACACAGACCTATTCAAGAATATGGAGTTTACATCTTCATGTGAGATAGGAGGTTTCTTGGAACTTGCTGCCATTCGCAGAGGTCTGAGAAAACAGGTGACCAGACATGATAACTGCCTGTTGTATTCCTCTTCACACTCCACCATGCTGTTAGAAATCATTCATAAAAACATGAAAAAACAAACAAACCCTGTTGTGTGTGCACACTGAATAAACATATATATATATATATGTGTGTGTGTGTATATATATATATATATATATATATATATATATATATATATATATATATATATATATATATATATATATATATATATATATATATATATATATATATATATATATATATATATATATATATATATATATATATATATGCCTATATATATATATAAAATGTTTTAAAATAATTTCAAAACTGTATTTTTCCTGTTAGGAAGTTGCAGGGAAGTGGCTTGTGTGATAAAGGCTGGTTGTCCTTGTTGTCATCACACCATGTACAGGTTCAGTTTTTAAATTTATCCTCAGATGGGGAAATAAATCCAGTCCTTACCAGGAGTCAAAACCTGGACCTCATGGTTATGATACCAATGCTCTGACCTCTCAGCCATGCATCCCACAAACCATATCATCATCACTGTACATAGGACATATCCATGGATGTTCCAATCTCCCCTTGCGTATATCTGCAATTATACTATGACTGACAGTTCCAGTTCTTTGCTGGTTAATGGGCACTTTTCTAAACCAACAGTGTCGCTCATTTCTGGCAATGTGACATTTAAAGCTCCACTCTTTATTTTGGCAATTTGACATTTAAAGTACCCCTCCTTTATTCTGGCAATGTGACATTTAAAGCCCCACTCCATTATTCTGGTAATGTGACATTTCAAACCCCACTCCTTTATTCTGGCAATGTGACATTTAAAGCTCCACTCCTTCATTCTGGCAATGCGGAAGGACAAATATGAAAACTCTCCTACTCTGGACCCTCTTCAATCCTGCATGCACTGCACTATAACTTTCCTGGTACGAATTTGACTCATCGGGCATCTACAAACTCACAAACCAAAACCAAATTAGACAATCACAAATGTTTTGTTTTTTTCTACTTAATCACCACATTTTTATTGGTTTTTTCCTACTTAATCACCACATTTTTATTGGTTTTTTTTCTACTTAATGACCACATTTTTATTGTTTTTTAATGCATGCTCATCTTCACTTGTGAAGGAGGAACATCACCATCATTACAACAATTATTTTAATGAACAAATACGCACCTGAAAACAATGTTGTTTCTTTTCCGCATACTTTCCGCATGTGGAGACCGGATGTAGAGATCAACAATCTGCTTCCACCGCCGTCTGCACAACCAGCCTCTGAAGAAACTTTGAACCTAAGTTACAGAGAAGAAATACAAAGTCAATTAATGAAATTGTCTGTAATGAGAACAACATAATATTAGTACCTGGTAGTTCCTGCTAGCACTTTATTAACACATAGGTCAAGAAATTGAATCACAAAACCCCGCCGAAGACGGATGTGTCGGGCCATTGGCGCAAATAAAACGGCGACACAACGCATTTCCATTTTCTGGACTACATCCTGCTGGAAATCTAGCAGGACCATGATCCAGCTAGATCCAGTTGGAGTTTGAGAATGAACGCAGAAGAAGAAGAAGAAGAATCACAAAACCTTGTATAGGCTTATTTGTAGTCATCATCATGTGCCATGCTGGGTGATGTAGATGATCACTGAACTCTACAACATTCTGTCCACAATTCTGTGTATATATCAGCTCTCTTGCCAGAATTTACTATCAAGCAATGTCAAACAATCCAGTATCTTCACTATTTGACAACCTTTATTTCAAGATTGCTAGTTGCCACATTGTATTGTCACCTCTAATTTCTTACTAATTTATTTCCTGTCCATGATTTCCTTCCACATGACAAAAGTGAAAGTGTCTTCATACAGCATTGAAGGATTCTTTCCCTCACTTTCACTGATAAAGACTTGTTGCACAAGATGCTTTTTTTTTTTTTTTTTTTTTTAAAGCTGCTTTTGTCTGCCCTATTTTATTTTGTTTCTGCTGTACTTCTTTTCCTGTTATATGATGGTTCCAGGACATGTCTAAGGAAATGAATGCGTAGACAGGCTTGCTGGTATTGAAATTATTAGGAAATGGTGAGCAATGCATAGCTGATGTTCGGAATGCTCTTAGGGCGATAGGATGGGTGACCCATGTAACAAATGCTTGTAAATTAGCAATACTGGGCAGACTGCATGAAGATCATGTCAAGAGGGTTGTGGTTAGATAAGAATGATATGCAGGTAACGGGAGGAGACTGGTAAACCAACACTAAGTAGCTGTGGGGGTCAGTCACTGTGAGCTGAGAAATATTTTCAGGAGATCTGAACAATTGTGCATCAATTCTTCGATTTGCCGTTAGGATGATCAGTTAGGATAATTTTAAAATTAACTATGAAGTAATTTGTAATTTTAGTAAAGAAATAGTTACAAATTTAAATTAAATGATACAGGAGCGCATCATACATTTATTTGTTCAGAATACAATGTTCTATGTATCCTTATCACAAATGTTATCTTTAAATAAAGGGTTCATCCAGTTTAAAATTAAATTTGTAATTTTTAATACAAAATTTTGCTGAAATTATATAAATGGCACAATAACAAACAACAACAAAATTAATATGAAATGAAGATTATATAAAAGTTAGATTTTACTGCACCTAATGCATTTATGCAAAACATAGAAGAAAATTACTACAGCACATATATAAAGAATTGTATATGTGCTGGGATATATTAAGAAAACATTTTTTAAAAATAGATGTTCCTTATCATTTCATTTTGCAAACAGTGTGGCATACATATTATTTAAAGATCAATTAAAACAGTGGTGAGTATGTTCCTATTATTTTTATAGTTATGTTATTGTGTTTTTATTTTATTTCAACTCTGATGAATGAAATAAATCAGTACTTCAGTATACATAATAGTTTCAAGTTGTTAGGCTCTGTGATACTCTGATAAGCAGTTTCTCTTATTATTGAAACATAAATATGTATCACAGACTTTACATCTAACTCTACTCTTTCTTTCAATTTTTCATTTTTATAACAAAGTTTACAATTTTTCTGTGTGCTTGTAAGTTCTGGGTCAATTGTATGTCGCGAGAAAGTAGATGATATTTCTGTGACTGGAACATCATCATATATTCCTAGAATCATTTTTTTATATTACAATTATAAAGCTTTACTGAAATAGTAAAAAAAACTGCTAGATTTCTGGTTTCCAAATCGTAACAATGTTTATGACTTTATTATGGTCCTGAACCTTAAGAAGATTAAAATTATAGTTAAAATAATCATGAGATTTGTTTAGGACTTAAAATAATAAAATGTTTTAAAATAAAAATATAAAAGCATTAAAATAATATATACATTAATGTCAGATTAATAATATAAACAACAAATACTAAAATAATCTGCACATTGGTGATATTAAAAATACAGCAGTTAAAATAATCCAGATATCAGTTTGTTTTTTTTAAAATGTGATTATAATAAACAAAACCATCTGAGATCTGATTGCTGATCCAGTGGTCCATGGGCTAATATAACCTTCGACCCAATGTCATTGTGTGATTGGGGGCATATAGGACCTGTGCATGTGCATGTGAGCTGTTGTATAGATGAAATTGTATAGTTAAACTAATTAGAAAAATGGATTTTCAATATGCAATAGTTACAATAATGTATACTGGTATATTAGTTTCAGTTTTAAAATATAATATAATTGAAACAGAGAGCAAAAAAAAAAGCACACTGTATCTTAAATCAAACAAGATTTAATAAATATTAATGAATATAAATCCACTAAAACATTTGGTACTATACAAGAACCAGTGGACAGGTTTCTACGGAACAAAAAGCTAACATAATTTAACGGAACGAAATTCTGATAAAGACACATATTACGACACAGCCAACGTTCTACACGTTTAGTTATGAGAGCCCTCTATCAGTCGATACGTGCGCTACACACTGAGTAGGGGGTGGTTGTCCAGTCTGTTGCACACAAATCGCTAGATCAGTATCTTTAGTCACATTTTTTTAATCTCCAAGAAATGGAATCTCAGTGCAAAAAGATATGAAATTAAAAAGTCAGATTGTTGTCATGTGATTTGTCCACTAAATATTGTATAGTACCAAACATTTGCATGTACACTGAGTGTTATAAAATATCAAACACTGATTCTCTGCTGTATTAAAGTCATGCAGTCATATGGACTGTGTGGTCATAAGTGGTCAACAGTGAAACGCCAAAGTGATCACAGTGAATAAGTAAATATATGTTACAAATGGGATAGTAAACATTGATTCATATAAACATTCGAATATCTACTGACTGCTATGGAATACTAAACATTGACTCATATAAACATTTGAATATCTACTGACTGCTATGGAATATTAAACATTGACTCATATATGAATATCTACTGACTGCTATGGAATACTAAACATTGACTCATATAAATATTTAAATACCTACTGACTTTTATGGGAAAGAGTCAGACAGGGATGCATCCTCTCACCACATCTGTTCATTATATATATATATATATATATATACAGAAAACATGAAAAATGTACAAGAAGACCCACAATATAAATAGTTTCAACCCCTTAATATCAGAGGACACGTAATCCCAGAAATTAGGTGACACCACACTAATATCAAGGTACCCACAGGTTTAGAAAGCATTATTATGTCAGTCAATCATAGTAAGGCACAAAATTTTGTCCTCAATGTAAAAAAAAAGAAAATAATAATGTACATTGGCAGAAATGAACTCACACGTACAATAGTCATTGACAAAGAACAACTAGAAATTATCAGCAACTTTCAATATTTTGGGTCAACCATCAACACCACAGGAGATTGCTCTGCAGAGATCAGCAATGGTCCTACAGAAAACATCACAGATTTAAAAAATCTATGGCAAGGGGCAAACAGAAGAACAAAGTTAAAACTATTAAGAAGCTATATCTTTTAGTTGCAACATATGGTTGTGAGACATCGGCAATGACATCTGTTATGGAAAAGAAAATATTGGCATTAGAAGTTAAATGTTGTAGAAAGGTTCAAAGAATATCTTGGACAGAAAGACAAACCAACGCAGATGTTTGCAAAGATCTGAACATAGAAGTGGACTGGCTCCTCAAAATTTTTTTTTTAAACTGACATATTTCAGACATATAAAAAGACACAATGGTTTAGAAAGATTAATCATGGAGGGAAAAGTTTCAGGAAAGCGAACAAGAGGCGGACCAAGACTACAATGGACATATGACATCAAAGACCTTCTGAACATGACACTGATAGAAGTTGGGCTGCTTGCACAGAACCGAAAGACTTACAGAATGGCAGTGAGGACAATGTTCTGTAAAGGGCACAAGACAAAAAGAGAATTATGGGATATTAAACATTGATTCATACACACATTTGAATATATATTACTATTATGAAATATTAAACATTGATTTACATATATTTAATATTTACTGACTTATAGAATAATAAAGAATGATTCACATTAATATTTGTATTTCTACTGAATGTTATGGAATATTAAACATTGATTCACAAATAAACAAATATAGCCTACCCAACAAACACACATATCTACTAGAGGAAAACAAGTAATACCCAATGCTTTAATCTTGGTAGTAGCAATATACAAAGAGAAAAGGTGTGTGGAAACTATATACCCGGTATTATAACATTCTATTAAGGAATCAACTCACAGACACTGATAATAGTAAATATCTTGTAAAAGGAACTTTAGGTTGTGGGCAAATCAAATATTCTAACAATGACACCAGACAATGTGGAACATAATACAGAATGTGAGATTGAAACAATAACAGCAACCATGTAGCACAGTGTTTGTGCACTGCTTCTTAGTCTGGTGGTCATGATTCTAATCCTAGTCGAGTCCAAAATATTTTGAAGTTCTTTGTAGCTGTGAACATTTTTGTATTTATAAGGCTGCATGATCACTGTCTGCCTGTTTTGTGTTTACAAGGAATCAAATAGGCAGAGGAATCACAATCTGTTTGTGTTTTTTTTGTGTTTACAAGGCTTAAGAATCAAAATCTCAATAAGAGCAATATTTTTGGATGTCCAAGTGGATTAATTTCTGGAGCTACCTATTCTTGCATGACACTCTTAGCATCCAGCTTGCTGCTGTGTTGAGAGAGATATGGAATCCCTAGTACAATTAAATCAACACTCCCATTGTTTGTACAAAACAACTGCTCAGGATGGAGAAACAATACTGGCATTCCTGTGTTGAAATTATTTAATTACTTTGTTGTTTTTTTTCTCAAAAAAATTGACCTGATTGATTTGTTTTTAATTCCATACCACTAGTTTGCTGTTCTGCCAAGTAGGAGAGAAGATAGACCTTAAAGTCTCAAGGGTAAAAAGTCACACATATCATAAACAGAAATCTGAAGTGGAAATATTTGTACTGTTTCATTATTTTCAGGTTCAAAAACTAATATGCGAAATATGATGACTAATCCCCTAATACTTGTGTAATCATCCCACTTTTGTATTTTTCATGTACATTATTTCATTGAAATAACGATCTTCAAAAATGTGAGTTTAGAGCAACTTGTCGTTATCAAAATGGTTTGATTTTTTAATACAGTATTCATTAACCATTTACTAATGTAGTGTAAGTTTTTATAAATCAAAATTATAAATATTTTGTGCAACCAAAGCGTAAAAATGTTTGTAGTGGTGGGGGTAAAAAGTCACAATGCTGGTAGTTGCGACTTCCTTACCCATGAAAACATATTTTGGTTTTCACCTCTGACAGTTTGTATCTTATGTGACACATTTTGTCAGTTAATATCAATCAAAAGTTGGTACTATTGATGTTATGTATTAAGTGTTAATATTTGTAATTGTTATAGTCAGACTATTTATTAACTTTGTTAAGACATTTAATAGAGAGACTGTGATGTCAGGTGTTATTGTTGTGGTGGACAAAATTCTGGTGGTCGAATTTCTGAGGAAAAAAACAACAAAATGAGATGGATTATTGTTTGTCTTCTTTATTGTAAAGATACCAGTGTCTTATGTCCGGCATTTGCTCACAAAGTCCTCTCCTGGTGGAACTAGGCAACAGAAACACATATGCTTTCAATTGTGAACAACTGAGATAATTTATGATTTAATAATGAGTTGAAACAATTATCCCCACAGGCTGTGGCTTTTATACTAAAGGTAAAGGTATGTCCCATGGCAGCAACCTGCCCTTGGAGATGAAGATAACTCTTCATGTACTAAGCTGCATCAACTATTAGGTGGGGTGGCCAGTTCCTTTCCTTGCTGTCTTTACTTTCCCTAACTCATGCGTCAGGTACTCATTTACAGCTGAGTCTACTGGAGGAGTGGTTGTGTCATGCGAGAAATCACAACCCGGATTTTTTTGTCTGGATGTGGTTTCGAACCTGGCACGCTGTAACCCAGTGATAGAAAGCAAGCTCACTATCAACTAGGCTACCGCGCTCCTTTTACACTGCACTGGGGCAAAACGTCACATTTTCTTTTTTGATGCATTTAATTCTCTATCACTTAAACACTGATCTTATGTCAACATTGAACAGAGCACATTTTTCCACAATGAGGAAGACTGCAATCAAACTACTGGGTTATATGTTAACAATGGCAAAATGAAACATGACTGAAGATAATTTTACAAGGAACAACACAATAAATTGGTCTATCACTGGAAGCATTTTTTATCATGGAAATGGATAGGCCCTATGAGGCAAAGGAAAACTACAATGGATGAGAGGGAAAATAACCACTCATATAAAACTAATGTAGAACCTATACTAGTTATATTATTATATTTATAATTATTTGTATTTTATATACTGTGTTTTATAGAGCCATTTGTCTGCCACATCTTACTGGTACTTAAAGATGTTATTAAAACATCTTTTGATTGCTAAATATGTCTTTTGTCTAAAACATCTTTTGATTGGTAAAGATGTTAATTAGTTACTAAGTCTTTAATTAAAAATATTCCTTAATTGATGAAGATGTCTTTTGCCTAAAATCATGTTTTTGCTAGGTATAACAAAACCTTTACTTGACAGACACATTTAAAACACCCTTGAAATTGAACTATTGTCTCAAACAAAATTTGATTAATAAATAACTTATCTAAAACATTCAATCATGTTTCTTCCACATTTGATATATATGACATGAAAGCTGAACACTCATGTATCAGATATTTGGTATTCTTATCTATCAACAGTGTGTATATCCTGGCACATATCAATAATGATAGTCACATAACATGAATGTATACATTTCTCTATTTATTTCCGTTTCTAGTACAGTGAGATGGTAAAACCATTTCTCTGTATTTCAATTTGATTTTTTGTGTGTTTATTTCACTTATGTTTGTTTCTTAATAAAGGTCCCTGTTGGACCATAATGTAGAAAACGTCCTTATCCTTTTTTTCTGTGATTTCTATTTTTATATTAGTTTTATTATTTTTTAGTTATTAGTCAGACCTGTAAGAGTAGTACATTATTCTAGTAATCGCTTCTAAAACATTCTTTGCTTGATATAATTCTGCCTAAAACATTCTTCAATGATAAAAAACACCTGTCTAAAACAAACTTTGAATGATAAAGAACATGTCTAAAACACCCTTTGATTAATATAATTATGTCTAAAACATTCTTCAATGATAATACACCCCTCTAAAACATACTTTGATTGATAAATTCTTTTTGTCTAAAACATCTTTTAACTGATAAATACCATCTTTCAAAACATGATAATGACCTATTGAATGAAGCACCTTTTGCTTTGACAAAAACATGACTAAAATATCTTGATTGAGATTGATAGAGACCCTCTGTCTAAAACCATCAATAAAACTCGATACCATAACTTGATCGACTTTACAAAGGTGTTTACTTATGTTTGACGTCAAAGTCTAGTCTATGGCATATTGTGAGGGAAATGATTTTGATACAAATATCAATGACGTTATAAAATAATTTTATAAAGATGTAAGCAGTGTTGTTTTTACTATACAATGATATTGGTGAATTCCTTAGAAAAAAGTATATGTGCGACAAGGTCACATATTATCTCAAATACTTGTCAATATATATAGAACGCATTATGTGTGAAACACTAAAATATTATCAAACAACATCTATTGGGGGAAACCACTTTGTAATCTTCATTTTGCAGATGGCACTGATCTCTTATGGTTGCTTTCGATTGAACTTCAGGAACTCTCCTCAAAATTGGTAACTAGTAGAAAATATACCATAGAGGTAAATGAAGGAAAGAGCAAAATACTGGTGAATGTAGGAAAGAGCAAAATACTGGTGAATGTAGGAAAGAGAAAAATACTGGTGAATGCAAGTATTCAAGATCCAACAAACATCCAACACAATGGATACATATTTGAACAAGTTTCTGCATTAACATTTCTTGGATCACATTATATACAATGAAGGAGATTCCAGTGTTGAAATCAAGACAAGATTTCAAATGACTATGTCTGCCATGGCAAGGTTAAATGTAGTATGGAAAAGTAAAATCAATACTACAGTCAAGATCAAACTATAAAAATTACTGGTACTATTATTTTGTTTTCATGTGAAATCTGGACACTCACTATAGATACTGAAAGAGGGATTTAGGCAAATTAATAATCATCATTAAGAGCTATCTCTGCAACGAAGGTTAGCTTCAATAGACATACAACATCCCATCTCGTCTTGGTGATACACAATTAATTTTGATGATTTTGTGAGAAAGATCTTTCTTTAAATTTTAAATTGCTGAGATCAAAGCCCTTTATTTTTTCATTTTAAAATAAAATCGATCATACAATATATCACCTTACAAATAAAATGATAAAACAACATTATAAAGATTGTTACTAGGACATACTTTGGATTAGTAACTATAGTACAAATAGTGAGTACAAAAGATAACAAAAGAATTAATTACCAAAAGATGTATTCCTGGTCAAATAATAATAGTTAATGATACCGGAGAACCTTCAATTGTATTTGATAACAATATATATACAGGCCTACCTATTTTATGTTTCATAATTATCTTGTGCAGAATTTCTAAACTAACCACAAAATTTCCTGAATTGATACTCAGTGTAGGTCCTATATTCAAAATAAATTATGAAATCAATTATTTTATATCAATTTTCTATTAATATTTAACAAAATAATCCAATTATATGCCAGCGCATTAATACAAAAATTATATATACCAGCGCATTAATACAAAAATTCATAAATTATAATCAATATTTGATTCTTCATTGTCAGCAAATTCATAAATGTAAAAGTAAAATTAACCAATAACATTTTTATTAATGCTTTAGAGGTATGCAATGTTAGCGATTTCATATTTCAGTTGTTCTGCTATATGAGGGCAGTAGCCATCTCCTCTCCCTTGCAGTCTTTACTTCCCAGATTAATCCGGTACCCAATTAAGGCTGGGTCGACCCGGGAGCCATTGCGATCTGAAAATCATCTCAATTGGGAAATGAACCCAGGGCTCATGTGGGATTCACTCATATGCGAATCCAGTGCGCTTATCATTGTGCTACGCTGCTTCATAAATGTATTACTTATTAGTCTTTCAAGTTTCATATCGCCAGTTGGGTCACTGTATGAAAAAACTGTGACATAACTATAAGCCAAATCAATGAATTAGTGATATATAGAATTCAAGGAATATCACTCTAGTCAATGTTGGAGGTGTTTATAACATGAGCAAGTAAAGCAGAAAGTAAATAGGACCTACTTCTTAAAATAAGAGTACACATATCACTCCCTTCTTCTGCATGCACTCTAAATATCAGCATGAATATTCATGTGATTTCAGTCAAAGAGCGTAAACTACATTGTGCTGCTAGTTTTATAGCAGAACTTTTATTTGCACCTTTTGGTCCAGCACATTTATCTCTGGCATGGTCGCTCCCCAGCCCTGAGCAACCACTTTATAGGACTAATGGGTCCGGTACTCCAATGTCTTAGAGTGATTACACATATTTTACTAAATCACAAATAACTATGAATTAAGAAAATGTAAACATAGAAAATTCACATGACATTTGGTAAGTCAGTGCATCCTAATTGTTAATAAAAACTTCTGGCTTTCCTATATTTTTTGGTATGGCTAATCATATGTGTGCTGTTGAATTAAAATATTTTATATTGTATCAAAGCGGCAAAGGTAATTAATTAAGACAATGTATACATAAATATATTGTATTTATGTAGAAGATTCCCCTGGTATAGTGGTTAAGCAATGTTTCTTGTGTCTAACAGGGCATGGGTACAATACAGGATCATGATGTCTTTTTTTTCTTCTTCTTCAGCGTTCAATCTCAAACTCCCGCTGGATCTCTCTTGTAGCAGGAACATGGTCCTATTATATTTCCAGTAGGATGTATTCCAGAGAATGGAAATGTGTTATGTCGCCATTTTACTTGCGCTAATGGCCCAACACATCAGTCTTCAGCAGAATGTCTTTTTTAATGTGAACTGTTTCAAGAACCAAGGGAAATATCATGTAGTTTCATGCTGCAAGTGATCTTTTGGTAGAAAATATTCCGCTTTGTTGACAGGGGAAAATTTAAGTTAGTCGGCAGATCATTATATTTAAGGTACTCCACACATGTAAATAGGTGCTTCGATCTCATATTCATTATGCACTTCAGCATGTGGAAACTGACTGTTCCAGTTCTGTGTTGGAAGGTAACTCTTCTATTGATTCCTGTATGCCGCTCATTTCATCCACAATCTTGAATAAGTGGAAACTCTAATACAATAAAGTCAATCCTCTATACCTTTTGCCCCCTTAATAATTTATTTAATTTGAACATTTGCATACATTACACCAGCACAGAACAATTTAAAGACATGGGGAATAAATTTACATTTAGCAATTATCAACAGCAAGGAACACAAAGGATAATATTAAGCAGGTACAGGGTCAGACGACAATTCAGGGGAGAGAAATATGCAGCAACATAAATCAAACCTCTATGTGGAGATACACAGCAAACGCTAATACAGGAAATAAAACTCACCAATAAAAACTGGCAAGAGGGAAACAACAGAAAATGTAACCACAAGTTAAAAATATTTTGGCAAACATGGTTGGGGCACCTCCAAATACTCAACAATTGCACAAATATCTCAGAAGTTGTTCAGTGCATACAGGGTGATCAGTTTAAAATAAGCAGACTAGCAATCATGCTGAGGAAAAAAAAGAGTACTGGTAGTATACATGACAAGAGTGTAAGATGTCGTGTTTCATATTCACAGGAACATAGGACAAATTTTAAAAGTGAAACCAATATTTTTTAAACTGTTGACATATGAATATGGGGTCTCCTTATGGGTGAAATATACACTTGCTTTATTTAAAATATGTCCTAAATGGCGCTTAACGTTTGATCTCCGTCAGAGTTTTTCTGCTATGTCATAAATGTATTTAGAAGTAACTATAAAAATAGACGTTTTAGCGGCTTACTGGCAAAAGGGGTCTGCTTAACTGTTTGTTTTAACAGTTTGTTGGAGATAAGGAGTTAAGCAAGTTGTTCATGGGGACTAACGGTTCATTTGTTCGATTGATACACACACAAAGCACAGTATGAGCAGATACAGAGAAGAATCGGCAGTGTCTGGGATAACCCAACAAGCTGGAAATATAGGGAGCTGAGGTAACATGCGAGTATGAATGGAAATAGTGCTTTAATATACTTATTTCTGTTCATACTCATAAGAGCAGATAAACAAAATTGTTAAGACTTTCTACAAGAAGGTTAATTACAAATATTATCCCATGCTGTTATTTGGGTAAATAAGAAAGCCTGATAATGAGGCTGAAACCCAACAGTTCCAACAGAACTGTAACATAAATATAAGAACTCGCACGCATGTGGTGTCAACACGCACATAGAGATTAGAACCAACCAACACAATAAACTAAAAGATAAGCACAAATTCAACTTTCTTATCTAGCATCTTGTGATTATTACCACATTGTTACCATTAACATCAAAAATATTTTCAACATTTTTTGCCTTCTCCCATTCATACACCGTCTACAATTTATCATACAGGTTTCTGCAGAGTTCTCTAATTAAGTAGTGGCTATCAACTTTTTCTTGCTCGTGGGGCAATTTTACCTCCATGGACCCCCTGGTATCTAAAGAAAAGTCCATTGATGTTCTAAATCTTTATTTAGGTTTATCGAGAAATATATTGTTAATTGTGGTTCAAATGAATACCTTCCTATGCTGTCAGATGGTTATGTGACCACAATTTCAACAGTTTTCTTCATGACACCCCTAGCAAATCAATGTAGTCCTCTAGTGTGCCATATGGCCCTCTGTTCTAAAATACTGTGATTGCAACAATGGTGACCAATGCCTTTGATATGACCATCTAAGAGAGTGATTTCTAAAAATAATGTCCTCAGTCCTTTTCGATAAACTTTTTCTCTAGCCAATCTATGAATATGTGGTTGTTGTACAATCGCAAAGGAGGGACCATTTATCTTACTTTTTCTATACACTCTATTTACTTAAAGGGGGAAATATGAAAATTCATTAAACTAGTCATCTCTTAGATATGCATGATAGGTAGCTGGTAGCATGTTAATATTTTATGCTCCTTCTTAGGTTTCCTGAATGAACAGGTATTCTTAAATGTTACTTGTTTATCACAGTGTACTTATTTATTACGTAGATAATGTGTTGATGTTGGCTTCAGCAATGGTGGGTACCAAAAATATATTTTAAATTTAATTTTATGAAGCCAAACAAAGTAGATGTTAGAAGGACTGATAACTATATCATAATAGAAAGCACTTAACTACTTTTTGTTACTGTGTTTCCTTTTAAGATGTGGAAGATTTTATAATAAAAAATTAATAATGGAGGGAAACGTTCTAGGAAGGAGAAAAAGAGGCAGTTAAAAATGTCGATAGACACCAGATATTGAAGATATTTTTAATACGAAGTCAGCTGTTATGGGCCTACAGAGCACATAACGGTGGCACAACGTAACTACTCTCCCGCAGAAATCGCATGAATATCCGTGTTGATTACTATGGAGCAAACACAAAACAAACAAACATAACACTGGAGGAAACAGGGCAGATTCTACAGAGCCGAGACGTTTATAGAGCTGCAGTCAGGAGAATGTTCTACAAAGTCTTATAAAAGAACAATAAAGGTCACCTTGGTAAAGTGATTGCTCTGAAAAGCACAAGATGTATTTTAAACATTGATGTACAATGAACTACAACAAACTAACAATGTTTATAAAAAGAGCAAAGATATTTAAATCAAGAGTATGATAAACAAAAATGTTTACACAAGTTATGAATTTATAACACAGCAGTAAAGAATAAATATATTTGTCTGTCTGTCCAATTTTCACTATCTCCATGAAGCTAAGAAGTTCACTGGGTCAGAGCTCACTGACATGAAGATTATAGATTCCTGTGTGGGCAGCAATACAAGTCTTGTAATACACTTTATAATTTTTTGTATCCCTCAATTTTTTATTTTTACAAACTTTTCTATGTAATGTGTCCTTTACGTTAAGAGTATCCATATTGTCACTCTGTACAGAATATTATCCTCACTGCCACTCTGTAAACCTCTTGGTTTTCATGCAAGCTATTCCACTTCTTCCAGTATCATATTTTAAATATCCTTGATATTCTGTGTCCAGCGACATCTTGGACATCCTCTTTTTCTTTTACCAGAACCTTTCAATCTATGTTTCATCTTTTGAACCAGTGTCTTTTTATGTACCAAAAATTTTTTGAAACAATGCTTGTGACTATAAGACTCTCTCACCAGCTCTACTACAACAGAAGTCTGTGTCAACACACATTATCTACTTAATAAATAAGTATACTGCAATAAACAAAGAAATGAGAAACACTTAAGAATGTCCATTCATTCAGGAAACCCAAAAAGGAGCAAAGAATAGTAACATGCTACCTATCAAGCATGTCTAAGAGATGACTAATTAAATTAATATGGTGAACAGTAAAGATAATATGAGTTTTTAACCAGTGTCATAGCACACAGTGTCCCATAAGTGCTCAGCCACCTAGTCATGATTGACCAGAAACTGACTGACTAGAATCGCCTACTGCACTTCCTAAGTAGTGATGATGCCATTCCTTGACATTCCCAGAGCATGAACCCTGGTGCCCTACTTCATGGTGGCTGGGTGTACCATAGGAGTAATTTTTATTTCAAACCATGAATAGAGGGTGGATTCGAAACCTGGGTTTGCTAAACGGCGGGTGAATGATTTAACATAACACTACCATTGAAATTGCAGAAAAACTGTGCACTATTAGATAAATGAATATTGTAAAAACATAAACAGGATTAAATGGTAGTTTTCAGATCAACAAATACTTTGTTAATTGTTTACAATTGTATTTATTCATTGTTTACACGTGTATTTGTTAATTGTTTACACTTGTATTTGTTCTTTGTTTGCAAGTGCATTTATTCATTGTTTACATTACATGTGTATTTGTTCATTGTTTACACATGTAAATTGTTCATTGTAAAACTGCTGCTTGACCCTCTTTATATTTTTGTAATATTCATTTAAGAGATAATTAAGGAGGGATGGTGTAGGGTTGGCTACCTCACTCCATAATAGGTCAAAATTACCAAAAATACTGTGCTGAAGTTGAATGTGTCAGGTCAAAAGGTCCACGGCTAGAACGAAGAACCTGGATGTGATGTGTGGTGTTGCAAGAAACAAGCGGCATAAAGAAATTTAAAAAAGAGTTGTCAAGCAGTTCTGAAATGTCAGTTACCACATGCTGAAGGACATACTGAATATGAGAAAAGAGCACCTATGGACAAGTCTGGAGTTCCATGATGATGATCTGACGACTAACAAAGGTCAAAAAAGTGTCTATATTGCAGCAGTGCTGTAAACCATGACACAATGCGCACTCTATTTGATGAATTATGCCTAAATCTTGTCAACCTGGCGGAGCATGAGAACAAATGAAGAAGAAGAAAAGCACCGGTTTTAAGAAAATAGAATAACAGCGAGTTTTTAAAAATTAAGGCCGGTCTAGATCTGATTCGATTCCAAATGCAGCATGTGTATTAGTCTTGTTAACTTCACTCCCAAGAAACAGATGTGTACTAAACAAGTGAACACTTCAAGCAAATTAAAAACTTGTATCGTCTGTGTGAATTACTTAGAAAAATATTGTGCTTCTAATGAGGCTACTAAGCAAGTTGCAAAAGGCAACTATGGAGAGTTGTGCATTGAGCTAGCAATCATACAGTGTATCAAAAATAGTGCATACAATTGCTAAAGAATCATTACTGTGTACATATAACATGTTTGCACCAACCGCAGCTGTGTCTCATGCAGGGGCAAAATAGGAAAGTATGACAACTTTCCTACACATATATGGCAACATTGCTGTGCATATCTGACATCTGCCAACTTTAGTGAGCACGCTTGAAAGGTAGCAGCTCAACACAATTCAATTTCAAGTTAACTCCTAATTTACCACAAGCCTATTAAATAGGCATGGAAGTTGGCATAGTTCTACTGTACTTCTACTGAATAGCTTATTTCACTCTTTCTGTGATGAACTTGTAGCAGAGTGGTTTTGGACAACACATACATATAATTTTATCATTAAACTAATCTTGCATGACCTCAGCAAATATCAGAACTATGACATTAATCTGATCCATTATAAAAATGTCAGATTCAGTAGTACCTACTAAATCTACTCAACATTTAAAAATCTTGGCATACAGATCTTGGTGACTAATATGAAGACAATATTCTATTGATAAATCAAATGTCTCACTATTGGTCTATCATTGCAACAATTATTCAACAGTAAACACTGTAGATATGCCAATATAGTATGGTTTTCCTCCAGAAGACTCACAGCATTTCATCTGAAGGACAGTTGTACTCAAGTTCTTCCAAACAGATCTTGTTGCCTTTTAATATGAAGGGAAACATATTCTATTAATGAAAACAAAGCCAACTGAAAACAGTCGTGCTTTTGTCTATACACGTTGCTGTGTTAAATAATTTGCGACAGAAACAAAACGATAAATGAATATAAATTCTGCATTTCTTTCTACAAATGGCAATGTAGAATTTGCACCCTAAGCTTCTGAAAGAATGATAAAGAAATTATTATAATTATTAACTATCCCATTTTTAAAAGACAATAAATTTTTTTGTTTTATTTTTAAATCACAATTCAGTATTTTTTAAATACTAATAAATTATTGTGATTATAAACACAACATCAAAAAAGTGAAGGAGGTAGCTAAGGCAAGCAGAAGATGTAAATATGAAAGACCCACTGAGACTGCAACCTTTTTAATTTTCTTCAAATCGTCCGTTTCTTCATCAACTTTTGAATGATTACCAAAAACCTCCTTTTTGAACTTTTGAAGCTGAAAAATACAAGATTATTTTTTTTCACAACAGCATAATCTAAAAAGAATTTCAATAATTTCTACAAAAATTAAAAGAGATAAACATATCAATTGTCACAGATTATACAGTAGGCCTATTCCACAATATTTAGCCAGCTGGGCAACTGGCTACAAAGTATGTTATGTTTTGTTTCATAACAACATGAGCTTTAAATTTATGCTTGAGAATTCCAATGGGGACAGCGCTTTTCAAATTACCATATGACTGCTTTTCTGTCTGCTGTGGTAGCAAATCAAGAAATATTTGCTTTGCACCAGCAAATGAAAAAATCTACATATTAATACATTCAAGTTCTCATGATGTTTTTGTGAGGGTAGATTTGTAAGCACTGTCTATTCTTGTTTTTTTGTATCGTGTTTTTTATGGATATATGAAAGACTGATCAAAAATTAGGGTTGGACAAAATAAAAATGAATTCAAACTGAATCCTCTTTCAAAAAGTCCTCTTCTAAGATAAGTCACTTCACCAAGGATTCCTCCATTTATGGAGGAATGATTTTTAAACATTTTACCTTTTATGGAGACATTTTTCAAAATACACTTTTGTGAGCCTGAAGAAGAGTTTTCATGAAATCTTTATTTTTGATGTTGTGAAACCTCCTGACTATGAAGAATTGATTCTCAAGTTTGAGACAGAGCCACAAATAACAGAGAGCTATGTTTGGCAAGTGAGGAGAAAGTCAAACCTGTCATAGACTCTCTGCATTTGGCTTTTCCTCTGCTCATGAAGAGGAATATTATAATGAATTTTGATATAACTTCAAATATGTCAAGCTTATTAGTCACAAGTGAGTCACTTGAATTAACTAAACTTTTACTTTACTCTAGTTTGCGTTCTCAATTATTGTAATTGTTGTTCAACAAGCATCCATCACCTACTTTAGCAGAATCATATCTGTTTCTGAATTTCGACTGTTTAAAAGTCTTCATGACATGTAAGTAGAAAATTATTTACCTATAAATATTCAAAACACTTTCTAAATGGAGAATTTTCTTAGTACAGCCACTTATCTACAAAGTGAGTCATCATTCATAGCAACCTTGAGCAGTATTCTAGATCATGATTATCATCAGTACCGAATCCTTGTCAGCCACTAAAATTTCATGATGTTTTAATAATCCATCTCTGACCATCACAATTAAGTGGCTGTGTATGGGAGATGGCAAAAGATAATCCTGTTCACATGCTTTTATTGACTTCCCAAAATTTTTTCTATCTGCTAAGTTTTCTTTTTCTTGGCACTGTGACACGCAGACTACATTTTTCCATGGCTTGTAGCTCATGTGTACTCAGCTGTAAATGAGTACCTGACGCATGAGTTAGGTGAGGTAAAGACAGCAAGGAAGGGAACTGGTCATCCCACCTAACAGTTGCTGCGGCTTAGTACATGAAGAGTTATCTTCATCCCCAATGGCAGGTTGCTGTAATGGGACATACCTTTACCTTTTAGCTTAGGTGAAATGCCCACACTATTTTAGTTGATGTTCTTTGTCCATTAACAGGTGTAACAATATAGATAAAGATAAGCTGAGTTATGAGCCAGTGTCACATCACACATTTTTTCCTTAAGTGCTCTGCTGCCTACCCCACTTGCTCAGGCAGCAATAGCGCCATTTCTAGTGTATTCAAGTGCTAGTGCTTTTCTGTATTCATTTGCATACTTTTTCATAGGTGATATGATCTCTGTAATATGTGTATTATTTTCCAATACCATTTAATTTCTTTGCAAAATTTCTAAAATTTACCAAAACAAAATTTTTAATAAACTCCCAGTTATTGGCAAATCCCTCATTCTCATTAGATTTTTGATAACCTTTTCTAGCAGAACATTGTGGATAGGGAGAGGGAGCGAGAGAGTAGGTTGTTTCCCACCTTGCGGCTAAATCCTAGTACTAAAACTAAGTCATGTTCTAATTTCCCAAGGTCCCACATTCCCCTTAGTGCTTGAAAATAATGCATATGAAATACTGATTGTGGTTGTGAAATATATGCATGATCAACATGACTAGGAATAAAATATCAATGATGCTCTGTTTGTTTACATCTCCAGGAACGACAAGAAATAGATTTCTTGTATTCGCACATGGAGGGACTGGAGATCTCATTACTGGCCTATCAGACAATTATGCAACAGTAAACTCTCAGTAGATTACTAATATAGTAAGGTTTACCATTTGTGGAAACCCCACAGCATTTCATCTGTAAAATAATATTTCCCTTTGTAGTGCAACGTTTAGAGAACACATCATTTCACATTGTTGGAACTAGATGAGCTCCAGCCATGACCATAATCCTAGCTTGATTATTGACTAGAAACCAGCATCACGACACATAGGACATTCCTATAAGCTCTCCGCTCACTATTCCAGCAGCTATCCAAGGTTATGCAGAACCAAAGTCCCATTCAGATGATGATTATGTGATCTTATATTTCCAGAGAGGATAGACTTTCTCTCCTCATCCCTGCTTATCCCAATTTCTGTTATTTTTTGTATGTACACAGTATCACCTCCATTACCAACTTCTTCACTCTGTAGTAAATCAATGACTGCTTTTATCAGGTCGGCCCTATGTCTTTACAATACTCTGCCATCAACCACATCATTGCCTGCCAATGAATCTGCTCTTTTGTTCCCTTTGACCCCTTCATGACCAGAGCAGTGTATGCATATAATAGTTTTGACAACTGAATAATTCAGTAACGTGATCTACTCTTAACATGTGCTGTTCTATCTTTCGCAATATGCACTGGGAGTCGTAGAGTATCACCATGTAAGATATTTCAGACACCAACCAATTTAATGCCATTGTCACCACTCCTATTTTCATTCTCGATATTGTAGTGGAGTACGCAGATAGTTTCTCAAGCACCTTTATGCCATTCTTGTAGGTAACAAAACCTAACCCTCACCTTTTTATTTCTCTGATGACTTAGCAATCTGTCTAAATGATGTGTTTCTTTTGATTTTTAAGTGCAACTGGAACAGGTTCTTGAATAGTCACCTCTGTCCTGATACCAATTCATTCCATATACACATTTTCCGGATCATTACGGGAATTAGTAGCCAAATTTTTAACAGAACAAAACTTACATTATATAACAAAATGAAATTTAAATAAAGGTGCATAAACCAGCGCATCCAACGATCTAGTTAGTCATGGATCATCATCACTGCAAACTGGGGAGAAGTCCATAGTTGCTCCGAGTGTCTGATCTCTCCCTGAGTGTATCCACCCTTACACTTCTGCTGACAGTATCAGTCCTCTGCTGTTTGACCATCATTTTTCTGCGCTATCCAAAAGAATTCACTTATAGCAACACAGCATTTCAAACCCTGTTCTTTAATCCTGGCCATCAACAAGGAATCATCATCCACACTAGTCTCACTCTCACCGTGGTATATCTCTTAAGAAGTTCAAAACGTCAGCTCGATCCATTGCCCCATCACCCTGTGTCACAATCATGCATGATACCAGTTGATCTGCTCTTTCATTGTCTTGAACACCCACATGTCCCGAAATGAAAATAAATGTAACTTTCAATCTAGTCTTTCTCAAGGCCACAATCCACAGTTCGCGAATGATACCCACTGGTATCTTCCTAATCATACTCATAGAGTCACTCAAGATGCAGACCTGTGGTACCTTCTGCGTGCTTACCCACTCAAATGCCCTGGACACCGCCATAATCTCCATGGTCATGCTACTCTTAGTCATAGCATCACCCCACTCTCCTCCCAAGTCGTTTTACCTGCATACTGAGCTGTGACGGCCCAAGCACTGCGAACATGTCCAATCATAGATCCATCAGTGTATATAATCACATCCCCCTCTACCATTCTCACTGACCAAAGCCTGTACCTCTTGCTCCACAGCCGTAGGATAGGACATCATTCTCTACATTCCCTGCAAAGTGTTTTTACTACTCTCAAGCAAATTTCAAAATCTGTGGTTAGACCTATCCATTCCACACCTGCTGCCATATCTTGCAATCTGCACCCGCTTTGCATGACATCCTCAGCACATGCCATCCACAGCTTCCCTCTCTTAAGTCTGCTACTTTTAACTTTCTGTAATTCAGAATGCAATGGATGTTCCTTATCTGCATGTATTTGAAGGTACTCCCATGCACAGCAATGCTGTAATCTGTGCTTTGCCATTGGACAGTCGAGTAGGTACCACATAGCTCGTCAATGTGTCTCTAGTGCACCGAAGAATGATATGCATTGCTGCATTCTGGATTCTCGTTGAAAAGCTCATGACTCCAATTCTGCACGTTATGGAATGGTAGAAAGGTCACACAAACCACTACATTCGTCTGTTTACTCCAGCATCTTTGATGAACTCTACTTTTTTTTAAATTGTCCTTAGCATTATCAACATTCTTCACAAAAGCCTCCAGCTCACTTTGAATTTTTTTTATTTATTCCATACATCCGTAGAAAAGAATTAGTTAAATTTAACACCCTGTTACTTGAATTTCCATAGGCATTCATAGTGTTCCATTTGACAGAATGCATTGATACCGTCTTTGAGTTGTAGTCTTCTGGGTATGAAATAAAGCTCTGGATAAACCAGCCAATTGCACATACCGGGTAACTACACAATTGCTAGTAATTAGTGGGGACAGAAACAATAACAGCTCTTAGATCCTTTTGTGCAGTAGGGGAATTTCTCCAGTTTTATTTTATAACCAGAAGTCACCAAATATAAACGGTATGCAATGCTTTGATAAGAAACTCTTAATCAGAAGGGTAAAGTTTTAATTATATCGGTTAAATTCTTCTTCTTCCTCAGTGTTCCTTCTTAAACTCCTGCTGGATCTCTCCTTGTAGCAGGGTAATGGACCTACTAGATTTCAAGCAGGATGTAAGCCCAAAAAATGGAAATGCGCTGTTTATTTGCACCACTGGTTCAACATATCTGTCTTCAGCGGTTTAGGTGAAATGCAGTGGGACTTTCACAAAATATTCACTATATAGGGATAACACTTACTAATGGTTTTCTGTCACATTGTGATTGGTCTAGCTGGCTACTGCTGATAACTTCAGACCATCCAAACATGAATATCAATGAAACACATGGGATATTTTTAACATAAAGCTGAAATGTCCAAACATCTATCATGACTAACCTCATCTTTAAGCTTTTTAACTTCACATGCTAATTCCTCTGTTTGCTGTACATAATGCCATTTTGCTTGCCTTTCACTGTCAAGTATTTGCAGCAAGTGTAGATGTTTTTGTTCTAACTCTTCTTTCTGTTCTAGAACCTTGCTGTAGCTGAAAATAAGCGAAAACATATTTTTTCTGGATTATATCTATTGTGATGTAGGCCTGTTGATGTGATTAGAATTTGTTACACAGAAACTTCACCAAGGCACAGTATAAAGATAAATTATACAATATTAAATCTCATACATGAAAATCAAGTATTGTGGCACTCTTTTAACATCAGATGGTCTGTGCTCCAATGACATAAGGAGCTGGATAGCACAAGCCAAATCAGCTTTACAAAATATGAGGAATCTTCTGTGTTATCTATCCATTTTTGGTACCATATCCTATTCAGGACATAGCCATCAACCTAGCATTTTTGGCTGTAGTGATTTTCTAGGCAATATAAATATGTTCAGTAGTTTGATATTGCTTTCTGAACAGTCTGGATGCACAAATGGCTGTGACAGGATTCAAATCTGGTTTCTTAGCCACCACAGAACCACACCGTCACAGAGCCGGACAATCTATCAATGTATATGCAAATTGAAGTACAAAGGTGTTAATTTAATCAATTATTTTTACAGATGTATGGAATAAATTAAAAATCTCAAAGTGAACTGGAAGTTTTTGGGAAGAATGTTGAAAATACCTAAAAAAAATAAAAATGTAGAGGTCATCAAAGATGCTGGGGTAAAAAGACAAATTATAACAATGATTAGAGGCAGGCAGTAAAGATTTATAGGGCATATTATGAGAAGAACAAAAACTTCAATATTTATTAACTACTATGAGAAAGATCAAGAGAAAATGAAACAGAGGAAAATAAAGAGAGCTGGATGTGTTGTCATCATAGTATGGGAAAATATCCAACTGATTCTTGATTAGAAACAAGTGTCACAGCAATGGAGGCATTCCCATATATGCTCTGCCTGCGGTTCCGTCAGTCATCTAAAAGTGTATAAACTCAGTGTCCCAGTCAGTTGCTTCCGGAGAAGGAGCACTTTCTTCCATCACCTCTAGTCACTCCCATTTCTACCATTCTCTGAATATCTACATTGTCTCGTCGGACTTCATTGACTTCGAGTCAATAAAGCCCAAAATGTCTTGATCAACAACTGAACTTGTTAACAACACAAGAGACAGAGTTGAGCAACATTCATTACCACCAACGCTACTAGGCATGGCACTTAATTCACTTATAGAAGTTTGCATTTACTCAGTGGTAGAGTGGTTAGTGGGCCCATCTCACCCGGTTGAACTTGCTAATGGCTTGAGAGCAGATCATCTACATTGTACTGGTTTACATTATTGAATGTATTAGTCTTCCATGTCTAACATGGTCATATAATCCTAGCCATTTCTTACACAATGTTACTATTCTTCTAATCCCATTTCGACCCAGGTACTACACATGCACAATATAAAAACCTTCATGTCATATAGGCATAAGATTTTCTTCATCTTCTGCTTCTACTTGTTCAAAGTTTAACATGTCTACACAGCAAGTACAAGATTTTAAAAAGCATTGTTTGTTTCATAAGGAGACAATCATTCAATATCTCTATCAAGCCCAAAAACGGAGTAAAGAATATCAACCATATTTACCTTCCACGCATGTTGTAAGAGACGACTAAGGAGATTTTAAGGTCAAATTGTCCCATCTTTTTAAGGCCAAATTTATCAGGCCAAAAAGCACAGTTATCACAAATAAGCTGTAAACTATGATGCAATTTATTCCGTTCTTTGGACTACACTATGCTAATCTGCAGTAGTTTGAGAGTGAATGCAGAAGAGTATGGAGGCAATAATTAAAATTTTGGAGCATAACAGACATAATTTATTAATCACTGGCACTATCTTGTAAGCTTTATTGTTAAATCTGGACTACTTGGCCCAAAACGTGTAGAAACAAACTGAATAGAGGAAAAATCCAAAACTTTGATGTAGGCCTATACAATCCATAATCTGCCATCCTCCTAAAACATCAATGTCAATTAGCTAATGGTCCAGGGAGACTCAGACTTCCATAGAAATGAGAGAGCAGACCCACTGGCCAAAGAAAACTTATCTAAACTGCAAGTAAACATAGCATTAACTACTACCAATCCATACTGTAAAACAGATGCTGAGAAATAATTCTAAAGAAAATTGGTTGAACTGGTCAGCTGTAGGAAGGTGTGGCCTCGCCATGTTTTCAGAAATGAATGGACCAAGACCACAGGAAAACAAAAACTTATTGCAAGAAAGAAAAACTGTAGTACCATTGCCCAGTTCAGAACAGCACTTAATGTGCTTAACTCTCGTCTGAACAGTCTCAGAGCAGAACTTAATCATAATGTCCTGAACTCTCAATTGAAAAATAGTCTCAGAACGGGACTTCGTTAAATGTGAACTGAACTGTCATCTCACAATTTGGTTTGGAATATTTCACGGCATTGGTCCTATGGGTTGTTTTAAAAAAAATTAAAATCTGTTACGTCCCGTTGAATCGAGTCTTAGCCTATAACACTGATGTTAAACCGCATCAATAACAACGTAAAGGGCTATAGTATCCTTATATTTAAATTGGCAGGCGCACCGTAGAGTTACTGACGTCTCTACTTTCCGAGTTAATTAAATAAATAAAATTCATTCTTCATTTCATTGATTGATATTTTAATATTTATTGTTTATAATCTATATTTTGTGTAAGAACAGTGAGACATAGGGTCTACTATGAACATGGTCCTTACTATTTTGTGAGCGACTGCATCTATTTTGAAAAACTGTATGAAATTAATGTTTTAGTTGTGTATAGGCCTATATAAATAAAAATAACAGTCCGCGTACACCTACTCTAGTATCAATCAATCAATCAAGTGCCATGCCGACTGGCGTAGGCGATCATGTTTCTGCACGACTCTCTGTCTCTTGTGTTGTCAATAAGCTCGGTTGGTGAGCTTCTACCGTGCCACGATACAAGCCCATCTAGTAACGTTTCTCTTTGTCGACTTCTATCTCTTCTCCCTTTGATCTTTCCAGTGGTTATTAAGTTTTCAAGCTGTGTTCTTCTCAGCACATGCCCTAGAAACCTTGACTGTCTGCCTCTAATGTTTGATATGATTGATCTTTTTACGCCAGCATCAATGAGAACCTCTGCATTAGTTTTCTTGGCTGTCCATGGTATTTTCATCATTCTTCTCAGAAACCACATTTCTGTAGTCTCCAATTCACTTTGAATTTTCTTGTTTATAGTCCATGCTTCACATCCATAAAAAAGAATCGGTTCGATATAAAATCTCAGCACCCGAATTCGGGTCTGCATTGATAGACTTCCATTGCAAAAACTGGTTCTCACTTTTTGGAATGCTGATTTGGCTTGTGCTGCTCGGCTCTTTATCTCACTTGAGCATCTACCTTCTGATGTTAACAGGGTGCTAAGATATTTCACTTTTTCAACTTGTGCCAATTTTGTGTTATTAATTATTATGTTGCATCTTGGTGGTGTATGTCTCTTTGATACAACCATTATTTCTGTTTTCTTCTTGTTTAAACTGAGGCCTTTGTTTTCAATTTCCTTCACTACTTTATCTAATAGGGCTTGCAGTTCTTGTTCGCTTCCTGCGATCAGTACTGTGTCATCAGCATATCTCAAGTTATTTATATTGTATCCTCCCACTTTTATTCCGGGCATATCTTCTATATTTCGCATAATGTATTCTGTATACAGGGAGAAAAGGTCCGGTGACATTACACAACCGTGCCTGACACCCATTTCTATCTTTTGAAATCTACCTATAGTGTTGTTAACTCTCATCGCAGCTGTTTGTTTCCAATACATATTTTTTACTATTCTTAGATCTTTCCCATCAACGTTAAGACTTTCTAGCAATTTTATAATCTCTGAATGCTTCACCTTGTCAAATGCTTTGCTGTAATCTATGAAGCACAGATAAAGGTCTTGCTGTACTTCTATGGCCCTCTCCATTAATGTTCTTACTATATATATTGCATTTCTTGTGCCTTTTCCTTCTACAAATCCGCAACTCTAGTATGCCTACATAAATGAGGATAATTATTTCTATTTGAAGCGCGAATCCCTATGCAAATAATAATTAAGAGTTACTGGACTTGTAAATGTGTTCCCAAGTTGTTGTGTGAAAAAGGCAGACTCATCTACCTACAAAAATGCACTAACATTTGTGTGAGACAATAACGAGCAGTATCTATTTCATTCAAATTATTACACACAAAATCTCATTATAATTCGCCATTCCTAGTTGATGGAAGGATGTGTGTTATTCCAAATCTGAAAATTCAAGTCATACCAAGCTTCCTCACTGTCTGTAGTTTTATTTTGATCAAATTAAGTCCCTGTATCTGGTAATACATGAAACAAATGAATAGCTAAGTGTGATTTTACCCACTTCATTCTTAAAGTGAACATAGTATAGCAAAACATCGCTCAAACTGGAGAGCTCTTGTTTCTGCCAGAGTATTCGGCGTAGAAGGAACATAGGCAGACTGACTGTCAGGCAGATTATGTTCAGGTATGCATAATATATACAAACAAATAAGTAAATATTTATATTAAAATTTCTATGGGCGTGGTGTCCATTTCTCTATGTGGTTTTTTTTTGGACGGAAAGGTTTAGTTTTACCAAAACTGAATGCATAAATAAACTAAAGTGGTAGCAGTACTGAATATTTAATTTTAGAAAACTAGCTAACATCAACCTAAACAAGAAAAACTAACCTTGTAAAAATGCACAGTTATTTTTATTTACACAAATGTTTTGGTAGAAATTGTTTTAAAAAATGTAAATACATGTAGAATAGCGTACACATTATATAGGGCATATCATCTTGCCATGAGGTGTTTATTTGTGCACCCAAATGTACATTAGCTCATTTGTAGAAGTGGTTAACTACATGTAATGAAGAATTTTATTGAAAAATACATGCTTCCTTTTGTTTCCTTCATGTCATCTTTGAGTTTGTCAAATTTAAGTGTAGTTTATCTCTGAACACTAAATTCTTAGTTGCTATATTTTCTTATATTGTGTGATATTCTTGTCTGGTTGCAGTTGAACAATTACGGCAAGGCCGCAGATACGTCGTCTTCGGTATATGAGGGAGGGGGTATTTACCTTCAAGGAAAGGCTAATTTCCTCATTTTGTGTGATTTTATTACTTTCTTTGTTTTTCAAAAACACACTAAAAATAAACGAGGGGGAGGGGGATAACCAGCGTGTTGGGACTTGTTTCCCAGTGCTCAATAACTTGTTCTGACTTCTTAAAACCATAGTTCAATTTGAGTTGTTTATTTTGGGGATTCGTTTTTTAGTTATTTGAATTAATTTTTTATTTAAATTGCCCATGATTCATAGTTATAAAAAATATGTGCATCGATATAAAACTATATTACTCTTTCTCATAAGACTATGCGTTGTTAATGCTCCCGTGCACAGATTATTAACACACATTTGATTTGGCTTGTGTTATCTCAAATAATTATTTCAATGGATCATCGGGCATTTGATGTTAAAATGATGCATTATATTTGACTTTATCCACTTGATTTAAGTTTGTATAATTGGTATTAATATTGCGCATTGACTGTGAATATTTCTATGATAGAGGAACAACTTTTAATTTCCATTGGTTTAGAGTGAGGCCACGGTTTTCACTTTCTCACACTACCATGTGCAACAGCTTTTTTTTTTAAATTCTACAAACCCGCATTCCTAGTGATGCTGAGTGGTCCAATCTGGTGTCGAGTGCGATTATGTGTCTACTGAACGTGTTGACACAAGATGAGAGGCTACTAGGTGTCTACTGGACGGACGTGGTTCAGCTTCCTTTTCCGTCTTCTGATTTTCTCTATAAATTCTAAATCCTTCTCAATTATTATTAGTTCTAGTGCTTTTTTTAAAAATAGGACTGTACGCAAACCTTTATATCTTAAATTGTGTTGTTGTTGGTAAGTTTCCATTTTAATTCTGCACTTGTCTAATGAAACTGCATGTCACTGAAACTAGAATCCTAATATGAAAAAATCAAAAGTCCATCTGATATATTTTTTGTTGGTTAATGTTGAGAATGTTTAGGTAATATAACCTGGGAATGAACGCAACGACGGACACAAAAATATAAATGCGAAGAAAGTACCCCCGACCCACATCATTTTTGTGACTGTGGGGCTATATAAAATATTTATTTCGCAAAATATTTCATTTGAAATAGTCTTTTTTATGAAAATTGTCTATTAGCAGAATCGTATTGAGACTGGGATGGGGGGGGGGGAAATAATGGGTAGAACATATAAACTGTTCATTTGTATAGGACATATACCTTTTTCCTACTAAGAAACGCCGCATTTACAATGTCTAAGAGGTCTTGTAGTTCTTGTTCACCTCCTTCAATGACAATGAAGTGTGCTAAATATACCACTAAACAAAACTATCCGTAGCAAGCAGTTCTGAAGAGAGTAAAGTGGTCCACACCACGGATTTCCAGATACACATCTATAATTTAGAACAATTCTTCTCAAAATGATGGTACGTGAACTGTGCCGACACGTGAGCCATCAGTTACCCGTCCGTAACTTCGCAAGCCATCAGTTACACTTCCGTAACTTCGCAAGTCATGAGTGCAAGTCCTTATATACATCATATGAGACGTTTGACACTTAGCATCCGCAGCACTGGCCTCTAGCAGTTCGGGAAACACATTATTGTTCCGCGGCAACAACACATTTTAGCAGCACTTTTCTATAGAAGCATGTTCACTCTCATCAGTATAGAAGAAAAACAATTTGGAAGCGCTAAAACCGTGAAACAGATGGTAGAGTTTTGAGTTCGTTCCTAGAAAATTCAAATTTGAGTGAATAGAAGAAGAGAAAATACCTATATTGGGATGGAAGAAGGGGATAATGTGATCAACTCTCTTCCCCCCCCCCCCCCCAATTCAGAGTTGAACATGACATTTTTTACTAAGAAACATACTTAATAGTTACCCCCAAAAAGCACCAAGCACAAGATTACCTTATAAAAACCCTCCACCCTTATCAATGGTTCCTGCGCCCTGAAAATAGATACTACTTTTATATGCAAATAAAAATCATTATTATAAATGATAAAGATATAGTTTTTCGATTCACGAAATATATACGCATAATTTTAAAGTATAGAATTACCTTTTTATATTAAAGAACGCTTGGGTACACACATATATTATATGCCCAGACAGACTGCGTTGATATACTGGAACGATCGATAATGCATTTTGCAACTTTAGTATAGTGTCATTAATATAATTATCGGCTACATTATGAGAATAGAGATGATTGTGATCAATATGACACCATTCAAAAGGGAAGGGAGAACAGGCACAGGAGAAAAAGCGTTATAGTTTGGTATGGTGAAGAATGATCCATCTTGCTGATACACTGCATGACAAATAAAATATGCTGGTGACCAATAATCGTTTACGCAGGCCAGTGCAACACGTAGTAGTGATGATGTGATCATCACTTAAATCTGTAACATTAAATATATTACCCACGATATGTCTTCCTGCATAGTGTTTTAATTACACAAATATATTTAAAAACAACAGTATGTTGTCATTTTTTTAGCAGGCCTATCACTCTTATGTTAACTGGAACTTGCTGTTAATTTCGCTTTATCATCATCATTCTTGTCACCATCTTTGTTAAAGTCATCATCGTCATCGTCATCAACTGTCGTCATAATTTTTATTATTAATATTATTATACATTTTAATTTGGGAATAACATAACGTTACCTGCGTCTCAATAGTCATCATACAGATGTGCCACATTATATACAGAACTCTGATGGTTATTTGCAATTTAACCCTAATACTACAGTTAAATTTAACCCTAATCCTACAGTTAAATTTAACCCTAATACTACAGTTAAATTTAACCCTAATCCTACAGTTAAATTTAACCGTAACCCTAATCCTAACCCTAACCTAAACTGTAATTCGAACCATAATCGCTAACTTTACGCCATCTCTTGCATTTCCAATGGTTCCACCGGAGTTTTATCGCTTGCTAATGCTAATATTCCGGAGCCGCGTAGCGCAGTGGTTAGCGAACTAGCTTCACATATGTCTTGGATTCATTCCCCAGTTGAGACGGAAATGATTTTTTTAAAGATCGCAACGGCTCCCGGTTCGACCCAGCTTTAATTGGGTGCCGGATTAATCTGGGAAGTAAAGACTGCGATGGAGAGCAGATAGCTACCGCCCTCATATAGCAGAGCCACTGATATGTGAGATCGCTAACATCTCACACCCCTACGGTATTAATAAAAATGATATGGGCAAACTTTACTTTAATGCTAACTCTAACCGAGACCGTAGGGACTATATAAAACCTTACAACATAATTAATTAGGACGCTATTCGTTACGATTTTAGTATTGTTTGGTCACTATGTATGCCTGGAGTCGCTTTAAAAATCACCTGTTGTCCGGAGTAATATGGGGGTGTGTTTTGACCCACTTCATTCTTAAAGTGAACAGAGTATATACACGTTATGAAATGAAGTAATTTAATTCACAGCGCGACAAATGTGCGCACTATTACACACTTGAAATGAACCTGTGCATAGTATGCAAGTTTGTCCACATTCCATATTCAGGCGAAGTATGTTGTAGGAGCTAGAAATGGGATATTGCCTATAACTTCTGAATAGTTGTAACTTTGTTGTTATATTTGCCCCTTTATAGATTTTTCATCTGTAATGTAACCTGTTGGTTTTTCTTTTCATCTTAGATCAACAAATTCCAAAGCAGACATTATCTTTCTATTTCTAACAGTGACATATCCGTTTGTTAATTCAACCCCAACAAACCTGTGAATAAGGGATGGGAGCTTGAGAATTCAATCCCCACCCTCGCCCACACTTTGGGAAATCAGAACATGACACAGAGTACTAGGTAGGTAGGTAGGTCCCATGGTATCTGCCGCCAGGGATGAAGATAACTCTTCATGTATTAGGAAGCAAGAAAAAAGGCAGGTAAATCCCCCCCCCCCCACACCTAACTAGTGTTCCCATAAAGGTCATTGAGGATCCCACTAAAATTTAAGAAATACGTGCATTAGGTAACCTTCCACCAAAAGATATAGGCCTATATAGTTCACGCATTCCTGCGAACATATATTTTCCTTTGCTAATATTCTTTAATTATGTGGATACAAATTATAGTTGTATAATTGTATTTGTTATTTAATATCATTTCATGTTTTATTCATACCACTATGTACCCAAAAATAAAAATAGAAAAACTTGTGAAATTTCTAAATTCGCACCAATTACTGTCTGACCTATATTAAATGTCTCCTCCCAAGAGCCTAATTCATGCCAAGAAATAATTTATATGTGAGAAATTGTTATTTATTGATGGATTTATTGCTATTTTTGGTAAATTATTCTTGAATTTCATTGAAAGCAGTGATTTGTAACTTGTCCGTTTGCCATAGTCATTATAACATCTGCCCACGTTGAGAAACGCGCATTATTACAACATTAGTAAGCTATATATTTACCTGGCCCGTTTGATTGCATCGATCCACGCATTGCACTCCGCTTCAGAATCACTCCGCAGGTCGTACTGTCGTTGTCCTTCGATTTTGTACGTAATTGTGAAACAATACTGAAAAAAGATAAAATAAACAGAAGATGAAATCACTGCTGCCAGGACTACAATAAATGCAATATAGATGTGATAATATAATGACAGAGAATGTTTGTATTACATTTTATTTGTGTCCATTTTTTTCCAATGCGGTTAAACTAATTTTTTTATTTGGTTTTGTCCTCCGGGAATTACGAGCCGTGAAGCTCTTTTTCCCTGTGTATACTAATGTCTTCTTATTCTGCATTCATTATAAAACATCTGCAGATTAACAAAGTGTAATCCATGTAATCCATGAAAAGAAATACGTTGTGTCATGGTTTACAAAATGACCGTCTGCATTAGAAGACCTCTGCACAGAATTAATTAGGCCTTCATTCGTTACTTTTTATTATTGTCGTGTGTCTGTTGATCACCATGTATATATTTGGAGTGGCATGTCAAAAAAGGCGACTCCAAGTATATAAATATCGACTAACAAAAACCATTATATTATTAAAAAAACTTAACGAACGAAGTTTTACTTAATTCTGTGCAGAGGTCTTCTATAGGGAAGAGATGGTCATTGTTTACAGGTTAGCTGCAACATCCTAAATTCAGACATACCTGACCTCAGCGAGACCTATGAGCCATTTTTACCCTATATTGGGCAGCCAACTTCATTAACCCAAACCACCTTAGTGGAACATATGTCCTACTTTGAATCGAGAGTAATTAGAAAGTAATTAAATAGTTCTTAAAAATTAGTAGCAATGAAAATAGAGTCATAGAACGCAACTTACCCATAGAGCGAATTGGCGGATATTTCTTCCACAAGTTTGGAAGAAAAGAAGAAATCAATAATTTTTAGATTGAGAACAGGTGATAACAGGCTTGAACAACACATGTATGGAAGATTTGACATTGTATGGAAGATTTGACACTGTATAGAAGATTTGACATTGTATAGAAGATTTGACACTGTATGAAAGATTTGACATTGTATGGAAGATTTGATATTGTATAGATTTAACATTGTATGGAAGATTGACATTGTATGGAAGATTTGACATTGTAGAAGATTTGACATTGTATGGAATATTTGACATTGTATGGAAGATTTGATATTGTATGGACGATTTGACATTGTATGGAAGATTTGATATTGTATGGACGATTTGACATTGTATGGAAGATTTGACATTGTATGGAAGATTTGACATTGTATGGAAGATTTAACATTGTATGGAAGATTTGACATTGTATGGAAGATTTAACATTGTATGGAAGATTTGACATTGTATGGAAGATTTAACATTGTATGGAAGATTTGACATTGGCGACATCGATATGTGCTCATGTGACAAATCTTTACAACAACATAAGAATAAAATTGTGGCCATCAGAAATATCTCTTTGAGGACAAGCTCTACAACCCTGTCTAGGGGACTGTTGACCAAAGTTCATTTCATTGAAGAAATCGATATCAGCGTATGACTCCGACTGGTCAACGAAGAAGAAGAGAGTTTTAATATTTCTACTTAATAATATTATTAATTACCGGACAGGTAACATTGTCGATATTCTGTGCTCCTCTTTGAGGTCTCAGCAATAGGCGGTACAGTGAAGTGTTTCACCACATCTTTCTTTCATTCCCAGAAGACTTCCGTTGTTAGCGAGCGGTACACACTGCTCTGAGAAGTCTCCTACTCAGAGGATGTATATGTGTTAGAGATTAAGTTCCACTATTGTTTATGCAAGCAACCAGTCACAAGACACTCTGCAACCATTTGTTTGTATTAATTCCTTATGTCAAACAAACCGATTCTTCTTCTTCTTCTTTCGTTCACTTGAAACATGTCTATATCTGTAATTCTGTCTCCTTAATAAAACTCACTGTCTTTTGTAGTTCATACAGTGTCCCATAGAGCTTTGATTCCAGTGTTGTTTCCTCTGGCCAATATGTCTGCCTCAGCGTTTCATGCTCAGAACACTCTTGAAGTATATGTTTGGCACTCTGTGCTGCCTGTCCACATGTACACATGGCCGTGTTGCCAATCTTGAACTTTGTATACATGTGACTGCGGAGTCGGTTGTGTCCTGTTCTGAGACGTAGAATTATAACTTGTTCTGATCTGTTCATATTGTGATAGTCATCTTGTGTTGGTGTTTGTGGCTTTCTTATTGACTTTATCATCTGTTTTTTCTGATGGTAGGTGATTGGTATATCTGGTTGGTCTTCGGCAGCACCTTCCTTAGCCAGTTGGTCTGCTTTTTCATTTCCTGGTATTCCACAGTGAGAGGGTATCCACTGCATGGTTACCCTATACTGGTAAGACAATTCGCTAAGTAGTTTTTTTAAGTCTGTTAGTTTTCCAGACTGGAGAGCTTGAAGCACTGACCTTGCATCTGTCAGGAATACCACAGGCTGTAGGTCAGAGTTGGAGTTCAGCAGTTTTTTAGCTGCCACACTAATTGCCTGGATTTCTGCATCATAATTATTGCAGAATTTTCCTGTCGGTGTTCTGATTGTATCTCTAGGCTTGTGTGGATATTCTATATATACACCTGCACCTCCATTCCTCACAGCATTCTGTGCTGACCCATCTTTGTACACTCTGACCCACATATCTTGTGGATATTCCTCATCCAAGAAACTGAGGGTGACTGTCATTCGCTGCACACTGTTCTGTTCGTCCTCGCTTAGTATTCCTTTCACATGGGTCTGAATGTATATTGGAAACAAACCGATAAAACAGCTAGTTAAGCAGACCCTTTCTGCAGGTAATTCGATAAAACAGCCAGTTAGGCTGACCCGTACTGCAACTAAGTCGATAAAATAGTCAGTTAAGCAGACTCCTTCTACAGGTATGCCGATAAACCAGCCAGTAAAGCAAATCCATACTTCAACTATTTCGATAAAACAGCCAGTTAAGCAGACCCGTACTGCAACTAAGTCGATAAAATAGCCAGTTAGGCAGACCCTTCTACGGGTATGCCGATAAACAGCCTGTTAAGCAGACCCGTATTGCAACTAAGTCGATAAAACAGCCAGTTAAGCAAACATCTTCTGCAGGTGATAAAACAGCCAGTTAAGCAAACTCCTTCTACAGGTATGCCGATACAACCTCTATTTTTATAGATACATCTAAATACATTACTGTAGCGCAGGAACATATCTACGGACATAAAGTTTTAAGTTATACCATTGTACGCGCAGTCTATATGACTGAATGACTTTTACACGACCAAAGTTTTACAAATAAAATAAAAACATAAAGATTTTCTGAAGAGTAGGACTTCTTTCTTGATAAAGGTCTAAATGTCGATTCAGTGTATTTTATTTTATTCTATTCATAAGACCGCATTTTAACAACTTACACAAATATCACTAACTTTCCAGATAGTACACAATCTTTTGCAACATATTTTTTCCCTCTTTCAACATGTTGTTCATCGCTCAAGCGAGACCGTCGGCAGAGTACTACAATCTATCTATACTGTAGATGGTCGGGACTCAAGCGAGACCGTCGGCAGAGTACTACAATCTATCTATACTGTAGATGGTCGGGACTCAAGCGAGACCGTCGGCAGAGTACTACAATCTATCTATACTGTAGATGGTCAATGCTCAAGAAACATAGTCGACAATATAGAAGACCTTTAACAGAATTAATCAGGTCCCCATTCGTTACATTTGTGATTATTATTTGGTTTCAGTTGGTCACTATTTATATACTTCAAGTCACCGTTGCTATTTTTTGGCATGTGATTCCAACTATCTAAATAATAACCAACCGAAATCCCAACAATACATAAAGACGTAGCGAATGGGTTCATAATTCATTATGTTGGAAGGTCTTTGTTGGAGACGGTCATGGCTCAAGTTAAACGATCATTTTTTCACAGAGAAAACCGTCAACATAAATAATAGACATTCCTAATACTGTTATCTGTAGTTCAATGAAACATGATACTATCACAAGATTCTACCACCAAGTACCCTATTGTATTATTAACAAAAGTGTGATAGTTATTAAGCCATCATATAGAAATAGAATTGTCCAGGCCGTGGATATGATTCTCGTAACATGAGAGCGTGGATTCATGTAATAAAAAGCTTGTTTTATAGTTCGTTCCATAATTCATGCCACCCGTGTGTTGTCGAGGCTCGAAAGGGGAGCAAAGAATAGAAACACTGTTTACCTTCCATGCATGTCGTACGAGGCGACTAAGGATGTTATGGGATGGAGTTGGCTGCGCCATCCCATAGAGGGTCAGTGACCCAAATCCATGCTGAAGTCGGATGTGTCAGGCCGAAAGGCGCAGATATCACAGCAATGCTGTAAACCATGACACAACGCATTCCGTTCTCCGGACTACATCTTGCTGATCTATAGGAGTTTGCGAACGAACGCAGAAGAAGAAGAAGAAGAATTTATGTTACTCAGTTTGAATTTTTTGTCTCCAAAACTACTTGTTAGATCGAAAAGATCATTTGGATCCGACTTGAATATCTTTCTATATTTAATATATCAACCCGAATATCTAACTATGAGTCATCATCATCATCAGGTGCCATGCCGAGTGGCGTAGGCGGTCATGTCTCTCCACAGCTCTCTGTCCACAGTATTATGTATCAAAGTCGTTTTTGTTTCTTTGCCGTGCCAGGTTGTCAAATTGTCTAATATTTTCTCACGTTGTCGCCCTCTGTCTCTGGTGCCTTCAATATTGCCTGTTGTGATTATGTTCTCTAAACCTGTCTGTCTCATGAAGTGTCCAAAAAAAGAAGATTGCCTTTTTCTTATATTCTTGATTAAGGTCCGTTTCGCATTTAACTCTTTTAACACCTCTAAATTAGTTTTTCTGGCAGTCCATGGTATTCTCAGCATTCTTCTGTAGAACCACATCTCTGTTGCCTCCAATCTCCCACTTTCCAGTTTGTTTATTGTCCAAGACTCGCACCCATATGTTAGTATAGGGGTTATATAGCACTGCAGAACTCTCTTTCTCACCTCTAATGACAAGGTCATATTACACAGTATATTTTTCATTTTTCTGAATGTTGTTTTTGCCTGTCCTATTCTGCATCTTATTTCTGTTGAACTTCTTCCATCTGCTGTAATAATTGTACCTAGATATTTGAATTGGTGGACCTGTTTTAATACTATATCATTCACTATGATCTTGCAAGGTGTGTTATTTTCTTTCTTTGAAATAACCATTACTTCTGTTTTCTTGATATTTAGGAAGAGACCTTACTCTTTGCTTTCTGTGACTACTACGTTAATTAAGTTTTGAAGGTCTTCCTCACTTTTTGCAATCAGAACAGTGTCATCCGCATATCTCAAATTATTTATGTTATGTCCTCCCACGGATATTCCTTGGATATCTACTATTGCACGCAATATGTTTTCACTGTATAGAGAGAACAGGTCTGGTGAAAGCACGCATCCCTGTCTGACTCCTTGTTTTATTTGTTGAAAAGGGCCAAATTGATTTCCTACTCTTGTTGCTGCTGTTTGTTGCCAGTACATGTTCTTGATTATTCTTAAATCCTTGCTGTCAATGTTCAGATTCTCTAGCATGTGTATAATTTCGCTATGTTTAACTTTGTCAAAAGCTTTAGTGTAGTTTATAAAACAGAGGTACAGATCTGTTTTTACCTCTATAGACCTCTCTATTAGTGTTCTCAATATATAAATAGCATTGTTGGTGCATTTGCCTTCTACAAAACCACATTGTTCTGGACTTATTTCTGATTTTATTTTGTTTCTCACTCTCTTCATGATGATTCTGAGAAGTATTTTGGTTATTTGGCTCATGAGGCTGATTGTACGGTGTTCTTCACATTCGGTGGTCCCTGGTTTCTTAGGTAATGCTATGAATATGGATCGCATTACGTCATCGGGTATGTATTCGCTGTTATATATGTCATTCAGCAATTTTGTGATTATTTCAACTCCAAAGTCATCTAAAGCTGCTAATTCTTCTAATGTGATATTGTCTGGACCTGGGGCTTTGCCATATTTCATGTGTCTTAGTGCCTCCCTTACTTCTGCTGTGAGTATTGATGGACCCTCGCCGTTATCTTGTATGTTTATTTCTGGTCTATTGTCCTCATAAAGTTCTTTGATATATTCTGACCATCTCTGTACTATGTGATCTATTGCCATTAATACCTGCCCTGTCTTAGATTTTAGACACCCTGTAACTGTTTGCGTTCTCTTTCCTGTTATCATCTCAATTTTCTTATATAGTAATGTTGTATCTTGGTTGTAATGCAATTCTATTTTCTGTGCATTTCTTGTTCAGCCAGCTTTCTTTTGCTATTTTGCATTTCTCTCGTATCTCCTTATTTATTTTCTGATATTCCACTATCTTGTGTTTATTTTTCTTTCTGGTGCTCATCAATTGTAATATTTCTTTTGTCATCCATTTTTGTTTTGATGTATGTCTTACTTTTGGTATTATCTCTTTAGATGTTTGGTTTATCGACTGTTTTAGCATGTCCCATTGATCTGCAATACTCTGAATCTTTGCAATGGCATTGTATCTATTTTGTACAATTATGTTGTATCTTTCTTTAATGTCAGCATCTGATTTCAATAAAGCTAAATCTAATTTCATATTCCTTGGTGCTCTCTTGATCTTCTTTAATCTTATACACAATTTCGCTACCAGTAGTATATGATCACAGTTGCAGTCAGCACCTGGCCTTGTTTTCATAGATCTTGTTTTCATAGATTCTATGTCTTTTAGAGACTAAAATGTAATCAATTTGGTTCCGAGTATTATCACCTGGGCTAATCCATGTACACAGCCTTCTTGGATATTGCTTGAACCATGTATTCCCTATTATTAAAGTATGTGCCTGTGCCCACTCTATCAATAAATCACCTCTTTCATTCTTAGTTCCTAAACCAAATCTTCCTGTCACATCTTTTATTTCTATTTCACCTACTTTTGCGTTAAAGTCCCCCATTACTATAGTTACTTCCTGATTTTTACACTGTTTCATTGCGATTTCTAGATCTTCATACAAAATTTCGATGTCCTCCTCTTAACTGCTTGATGTAGGTGCATATACCTGCACAATGTTGATATCCAACGGTTTTCCTGTTAGTTTAACTAATATTACCCGATCTGATATTGCCATAAAACCCTTCACCGTTTTTCCTGTTTCTGTGTCTAATAATACTCCTACCCCTCCCCCTCTCGTGTTTTTGTCCTCCTGAGTATATGACTTTAAATTTATCTGACTGTATCTCTCCTGCCCCAGTCCACCTCATTTCGCTCATTCCTAGGATATTTACTATGACAGTATTTAAAAATGTATCTATATTTAAATCTTTTCTCTGTAAAGTATACATTTATAAAGGTTTTATGAATGTACGTAATGTGCTACGTTGTAAGGTATATAGCCTGTCAGACAGTCCCGGTTGATGAGAAATATGCCTTATTTTTCTTTCTCTCTCCAACTTTTCATTGGCTGTAAAGCAAAGTATAAATATACTGGTCAATTAAAAACACGATAAAATAAGAAAACGTCATCAGTGATTGAATTATACTGCTAGGTTTTAGCTTTTTGGTTTTTGCATGCTAGTGAACGAATTTACACTGCAACAAGCTATTAAACGAAAATCACGTTTTCCAGGAATGCGAAATCTGTCATCGGTTTGTCATTTATTTAGAGATCCATCGTTATATCGGACTACATAAATTTATTTGGTATGAATATCTTCATGCTTTTAATTGGTTATTGTGATGATGTTGTAACGAATGTCATCAATGAAAAGCACGGAAATACTGAGATATGCTTTAGAAGAGACATTATTAAGACATTTAATGCCAGTTTCGCTGTAATTTGGTTAGATGACCCAGTTATTCAATCTTAAAATAATAGGGAAACTCCAGTTTACTTACAGGTCTATCACATATTCGGCGTTATTTCATTGTTGTATCTTGTTCAGTTTACTTACAGGTGTATCACATATTCGGCGTTATTTCATTGTTGTATCTTGTTCAGTTTACTTACAGGTGTATCACATATTCGGCGTTATTTCATTGTTGTATCTTGTTCAGTTTAGACAATTTATATATGTAGTTAAGATTTTTATTACAATATGATTTTGAAGTGTAAATTCACTACTATACAAAATGTGACTACACAATTGTACTGTTACATTTGCTGAGAAGGTAGATGGGATCTGTTTGTATTTCGACATACGAAATCCTAAAAAGATAACACAATATACTCTTTGTTTGAATAAATTGTCATTTTGACCGTTAGATAAACAGGACAGTAAATATGCAAATCATAAACGACAGCAAGGTAGGAAAAGGAAAACTGACCATATGACAAAGATGTTGTTGTATGTGAGATGCTTAAAATGTTTCGGGCAAATGATGCAGTAACACTACGTAAAGTGAAAGTTTGTCTGCGTAATTACTGTGACATTAATATTTCAAAAACCGCATTATGAATGGTTGTTAGGAGCAGCGGCTTTCATTTTTAGGAAATCTCTTACAGACAAGAATATATTATGTGAGAAAATGCACATCATAGCTGCACGATGCACATATCTGAGGCAAATACGTGAGCGGATGATGGAAGGTTATGGATTATATATCTGGATAAATCGTGGGTACATGCTCACCATACATTTTTTAAAGAGTGGCAATCACTTGACGGAACTAAGAAAAGGGAAATTCCAAGCAGAAAAGGTAACCTCATTGTAATAGGTCATACAAGCAGTAATGCAAATTGTGTTTTCAGTGGTGCAGAACTTATTTTCCAAGCACTATCTACAGATGGCAGAGACTACCACACTGAAATGAATGGACTTTTTTTTTCAAGAATTGGTTAGCGAACTCACTTCTACCAGCGTTGTATAAGCCATCATGTATTGTTATGGACAATGCCTCCTATCCTAGCATAGTAGCGCATTCAGACAAAATTCCCACTTCATCAACCATAAAACAAGAAATCATGGCATGGCTTGTAAAAGAAAATCTTTTTCCAGCAATAAATTCAAACCAGAGTTGTTAGAACTTGAGACGGACGAAGTAGAAGACTTGTAATGACAAAATCATCGCTGAGCATGGTCATACTTCTCTTCAGCTACCACCTTACCATTCACATCTCAATCCCATTGAACTTGTGTAGGCTGCAGTTAAAGGTCAAGTTGTCGCACTAAACAAAACTTTCAAATTTTCTGATGTAACAAACATAACACGCGATGCCCTCTCATAAATAGATATTGAGTACTGGAGAAAATGTGATGATCACGTGCTTCAAGAGGAAGAGACATATTGACTACCTGATGATTTACATTGTATCCAGCCTTTAGCAGTAGTCGATCTTTCCGAGTCTTCAGAATCCGAATAAAATAGTTGATGTGCCAATCTCTGTTGTTCTCACATCGATCAAATATCTTAAAATATCACTGATTTATAACAAAATCAACTGGTACATCATCGTTTTGCTTCTAACAATGATATGTTTGCAGTCACCTTTATTTATGGAATGACCAAATTTACATATTCCTCTTCAACACCAATGTTACCACACAAAAAATAAGACTATTTCATTATCAAATTAAAAAAAATGCTTTACATACACTATGGAAGTAATAATACCCATCTCACATTTCCTGTTATTATATGAAGTTGGAATACGCATTTTGAGTATTATGGTAAAATATAAAATTGGAATGGAATTTTTTCTGCTTATGCAGTACTATATAGCAAAAAAAACCAACAACACGTTATGTGAATTTTCCAATCTACCTATCAATTTGTACGATATAAATTCCTAAGGTCGTGTTGTGTATAAGACTTAGTACGAAATATGGTTGCTATGAATAAGGTAGTTTTCGTGATCCGCCGAAGAAAGATGTCTCGGGCTATTGGAGCAAACAAAACTACGGAACAACTCATTTCCATTCTTTGTACTGTATCCTTTTGGAAATCTAGTAGGGCCATTGTCCTGCTGCAAGAGAGATCCAATGGGAGTTTGAGAATGAACGCTGAAGAAGAAGAAGTAGGTAGTTTTCGTGAAGATTTAGTTTAAATGAGTAACATGAATTATGGAAAACACTATAGTGGAATTTTTGATGATTTAAAAAAAATGGAAAATCTGTAAAATAATGGGAAACTCACAATTTTTCAAAAACTTTTTCATAGTACATTATTTCATACTTTTTTTTATAGGGGTGGGGGTGGTTTGAACCCTTGCATTCCCTCCATCCCCTATGTACAGACTTGCATACATCTTATCGTCTGCACCAATAATCATCACTATGATATTATGTCCCCATATATATGTTTACCATTGTCTCACCTCAAAGTAGACATACATTCCCGACTTCTCACTGCCCCCATGTTGATTATGTAAAGGGAAACTCAGGTGCGCATATCCATTGGCTAAATTCTGTCACTCAGCAGTAATCATCATCTTCATTAACCCAAACAGACGGCCGCCCTAACAAGTTACCCACACATACGGCCGCCCCTGACACGTTACCCAAACAGACGGCCGCCCTGACAAGTAACTCAAACAGACGGCCGCCCCTGACAAGTTACCCAAACAGACGGCCGCCCCTGACAAGTTACCCAAACAGACGGCCGCCCCTGACAAGTTACCCAAACAGACGGCCGCCCTGACAAGTAACTCAAACAGACGGCCGCCCCTGACAAGTTACCCAAACAGATGGCCGCCCCTGACAAGTTACCCAAACAGACGGCCGCCCTGACAAGTTACCCAAACAGACGGCCGCCCTGACAAGTTACTCAAACAAATAGACCAACATTACACTACGACGTACATAGAAAATAAAATAACAGTCTGAAAATTATACATGTACGACTCACATAATTTAATATTGAAGCGTTGTTAACTGTTATAGAAATTCGATTTAAAGCTGGTACGAAAAGATAGCACTACGCCAGAACATCGCGGAATAAGTATAAAAACATATTAAGTGTAACTCAATAGTTCATAACCCAGGTTGTTATGTGTGGTCGCAGGCTGGAAAGGTAAACTAAAATTGATTTTGAAACAATTTGTATTCTTCTTCTTCTTCTGCGTTCATTCTCAAACTCCTGCAGATTAGCAGGATGTAGTCCAGAGAAAGGAAATTTTTATTCTATAGAAGCTCCCCGTCTACATACCTCTGGGGAAGTGGAATTTCAACGCTTTTTCAATTGAAAAACACAAACAAGAAACTCGAATGCTGAGAAATAATACGAGGTTAATATTAACGAAAACTCAACGATTAATTTTGTAATATCTTTTAACTAGTTACAATTTCATAATTTATCACTCGGAGATGCAACATGGATATAAAGAAATATAGTAAGATAAAAGTTGAAAGAATACCACTTATTCTGTTCTGTTTACTCGGCAGATCTGGTGTGGTGATGTGTATTAGCCTCCATGTAATGTTGGATCTTTGCATACTTTCGATCTGTTTGATGACTTGTGTGTGTTCAAACATTCATTGAGCAACATGTCGTTACATACATATCTTTGTTCACATCATTACTTTGTTTCAATGTATGTTTAGCAATTATGACCAGATCATAGTGTTGCTATATAACTCCATTAGGGAGGCCTCTATTTGTAAATATCAGCATATGTGAACTTTTTTCTCTTATGTCATCCTCTCATACACATTCTCTCTCACTGTCTCCAACACTCTCCTATGCTCTCTCACACTCTCTCACTTTGATTTTAACACTTTCAATTAAAAAACTTTCTATCACTATACATCTCTGTCATCTATGACATCTCTGTCATCTATCACTATACATCACTGTCATCTATCACTATACATCTTTGTCATTTATCACTATACATTTCTGTCATCTATCACTATACATTGCTGTCATCCATCACTATACATTTCTGTCATCTATCACTATACATCTCTGTCATCTATCACTGTACATATTGTCATCTATCACTATACATCTATCACTATACATCTTGTCATCTATCACTATACATCTATCACTATACATCTTGTCATCTATCACTATACATCTATCACTATACATCTTGTCATCTATCACTATACATCTATCACTATACATCTTGTCATCTATCACTATACATCTATCACTATACATCTCTGTCATCTATCACTATACATCTCTGCCATCTATCACTATTCATCTGCCATCTATCACTATACATCTCTGTCATCTATCACTATACATCTCTGCCATCTATAACTATACATCTCTGTCATCTATAACTATACATCTCTGCCATCTATCACTATACATCTCTGTCATCTATAACTATACATCTCTGTCATCTATCACTATACATCTTTGCCATCTATCACTATTCATCTGTCATCTATCACTATACATCTCTGTCATCTATAACTATACATCTCTGCCATCTATCACTATTCATCTGCCATCTATCACTATACATCTCTGTCATCTATAACTATACATCTCTGTCATCTATCACTATACATCTTTGCCATCTATCACTATTCATCTGCCATCTATCACTATACATCTTTGCCATCTATCACTATACATCTCTGTCATCTATCACTATACATCTCTGTCATCTATCACTATTCATCTGCCATCTATCACTATACATCTTTGCCATCTATCACTATACATCTATCACTATACATCTATCACTATACATCTATCACTATACATCTTTGCCATCTATCACTATACATCTATCACTATACATCTTTGCCATCTATCACTATACATCTATCACTATACATCTTTGCCATCTATCACTATACATCTCTGCCATCTATCACTATTCATCTGTCATCTATCACTATACATCTCTGTCATCTATCACTATACATCTTTGTCATCTATCACTATACATCTCTGCCATCTATCACTATTCATCTGCCATCTATAACTATACATCTCTGTCATCTATCACTATACATCTTTGCCATCTATCACTATACATCTCTGCCATCTATCACTATACATCTGTCATCTATCACTATACATCTGTCATCTATCACTATTCATCTGTCATCTATCACTATACATCTCTGTCATCTATCACTATACATCTTTGCCATCTATCACTATACATCTCTGCCATCTATCACTATACATCTCTGCCATCTATCACTATACATCTCTGTCATCTATCACTATACATCTCTGTCATCTATCACTATACATCTGCCATCTATAACTATACATCTATGTCATCTATAACTATACACCTCTGTCATCTATCACTATACATCTTTGCCATCTATCACTATACATCTGCCATCTATAACTATACATCTCTGCCATCTATCACTATACATCTCTGCCATCTATCACTATTCATCTGCCATCTATAACTATACATCTCTGTCATCTATAACTATACATCTCTGTCATCTATCACTATACATCTTTGCCATCTATCACTATACATCTCTGTCATTTATCACTATTCATCTGTCATCTATCACTATACATCTTTGCCATCTATCACTATACATCTTTGCCATCTATCACTATTCATCTGTCATCTATCACTATACATCTTTGCCATCTATCACTATTCATCTGTCATCTATCACTATACATCTTTGCCATCTATCACTATACATCTCTGCCATCTATCACTATACATCTCTGCCATCTATCACTATTCATCTGCCATCTATAACTATACATCTCTGTCATCTATAACTATACATCTCTGTCATCTATCACTATACATCTTTGCCATCTATCACTATACATCTCTGTCATCTATCACAGAAAAATGCTAAAACAACATTATCACACTATTAACACTAACACTAATATCATTATGAAATTTGATCTACTTATGAAATTATCACGCCTGCTGCCTACCCTATACTGTACACAAATAACATTCATTGCCCTAGGTAAATACACCAATCAGCAGTGTCACAGAAAAATAAACAAACGATGCGCAGTAACGAAATGTCACAGTGAACATGATCCATGAAGACTTTCCTGAACAATCACGAATACACATATTTGTGGCTGTCCATAAATTACGTCAGCAATTTGTTGTAAATTTCGGACCGCTTTCTTTCTTTTCAAACAACTGTTAAGAATTCAGGGATCTCCTTGCTTAAATATGTCCACAAAAATGTAACCTTTCCCCCTAAAAATTGTTAAGCAGAAAAAGCACGAAATAACTACATGTTTTGTTGCAAATTTTTAGAAAAATGTTTCAGATTCAAATAATTGGTATATAAAAAATTAGTATTGTTTTACCTAAAACTTTGTCCAACTCTCTCTACTCCTTGTACTAAACCGCTAAATTTGTCAGATCATCTCTACCCCTCCCTTAATTATTGACGCAACTTACGGATATTCCCTTTACAGATGGACCAGCTACAAATGCAGCATGGAATGGAGGTTCTGGCATCTGCATAACATGTCATGATCATTAACCTGAAACAGCCTTTCTACACAAGATAATTATGCTCTAACTGCACTGATGTAGCTTAAGCAATAGAGCAAATTGTCCTGATGTTATTGGTCTTCATCTCTTGCTATCAACAAATTATCTTTTCTATAGATGATGGGCTGTACAGAAAGGAGGACAGTGTATGTTGTTATGCGTCCGTATGAACATACAGCAGAACTTGGATGATGATGAAGATACTGATGTTTTCTAGTTGGCACTAATGAGTCCTATTCGTGTCTGTAATTTTCTAGAGTTCTAAACTTTTGTGGGAGGAGTCTAGAGACATTGAGATGCTATTACCCCTCTTCCAGCACGGTTTTGCTGCGCAGCATTATGTCTGAAGTTCTCTGCGGCTGCTGCACAACACTTCATTCTGCGACGCCATTCGATCTTTCTTGTGCAAGACTATACCATAAATGTGTGTGTTTATGTTGAAGTGAGTCAGTTATGCATTAAGAATATCTTAAAAAGCCCCTTCTATCTTCGACCTTGCGGGAGTCACTTTGAAGTTTACGATATATCAGTTGTTCTGAAGACTATTTAATGCGGACCTACCCATATTATTTATGCCTTCATCAACATTGTATGTATGCTTACATATTTATATTTCATCAGTACTTCACTGGTATTTTATCTCACCGATGGTCATTGAGTATTTTACAAAGGCAGTGGAAACAGCTTAGTCTTCTAGCATATCTGTCGTATAATGTACATGTTTCACAGACATAAGGAAGTGATGATATTAATGCTGAATAAACTGTGAGTTTGGTTATCGTTATTTCCCTTCTGTATCAAACATTTGTGTGCAGTCTTTCAAATGTGACACAAGTTTTCAGTATTATGCTGATTACCTCAGTGTCAATGTTTAAAACGTGTGAGAGAGTGGTGCCCAGGTTGGTGAAGCTATTGATCGTTTGAAGTTCTTCTTCTCTGATTTGTTATGATGATTGAAATGTGAATACATGTACTTTGGTGCTGGTTGATACATGATTTATGTTTTCATTGTATTGATAATGAAGCCAAAGTTGTCGCTGGCTTATACAGATTGGTTTAGGTTGCATACTCTCTGTAAAATCAGTATACAGTGCGCAATCATCTGGTTAGAGAAGTTCCATGACCATCGTGTACCGCATATTAGTTGTGGCTTGCAAATGGCGAAGATTGAAGAGTGTACTCTGTATTTTATTTGTTTGTCTGATACTTGGTCGAGATGTGTATGTCCGGCAGAAAACACCAGGATGAACAGTTTTCGATCTCGAGGGCATGCTTGTTTGACCCAATCTGTTACAGAAAAGGATGCTAATGGCACTCCACAGGAACTGTCGCACTATGTTGATAAACATTTGGGGGCAGCCGAATGTGGTGAGCACTTTCCACGTCCCGTTTATGGAACCATGTCAAATGCCTTTGTGAGGTCTACAAATGTCGTGAAAAATGTCTTTTGATGATCTTATACTTTTTGTTGTAGTTGAATGGACGAAAGACCACGTAGGCCTACACTGTCTGGCTTTCACGAAATCTGAACTTACTTTCAGGCAGAAGATTATCTGGATGTGTCTGTATAAGTCGATTAGCATTACACAAGCTAACATTCTGCCAGCTATGGATAGCAAAGATACCTATGTTGCTATCACATGCCTGAGTATTTTCCATGCCTTTATATAGGTGGACAATTGAGGCATCTTTCATTATTTGAGGAAGGATACACGAGTCTACATTCCTAACGTCTGTTAAGAATTAGTTATATAGAACACAAAACAAATATATTGTGCAGCAGCAAATGAACAAATTTGCAGGTTATCAAGAACCACTTTTTGGTAGTAGTGAAACGGCGTAAACTTGTTTGGTTTGAACATGTAACGAAACACAACTCTCTCTCTCTCAAATTGGAATGCAAGGAACAGTCGTGGGTGGAAGGAGAAGAGGAGTAAAGAAGAAATCCTGAGTTAAAAAACATCACGAAATGGTCTGGGTGTGATTTTACTACACGTCTCCGAATGACTGAGGACATACCTGTTTGGAAGGCCGTTTGTGCTGATTTATCCAGTGTCGCATCCCTACTACCCTGACGAGATATGGGTCTTATTATTATTAATATTATTTTTATTATTAATTACATGAGCTCCAATTTTTTTAAGTTTCTGGGCAAGCACTTCTCCTATTACCCTGTATATTGTTTGCTGGGGTTATACTGAATAAATACATGCCCATGATATAAATGATGTTTACTTGTGGAACACGTGAACTCTGACCATATTAAGAGATAAAAAATAAACTCCATTCTTCGACCTGGGAACAACCCAACGTACTAGAGGTATGAGGGCTGGGATAACACATCAACACAAAAATAGGTAAGGGTGTTTTAAATATTAAAGTATACAACGTACTAAGAAAAGCTAAAAAAAACAGACGAAGTTTCGACTAAACAGACTTGATCAGGACCAAGCCCGCAGACCAGACCTCAGTACTCTTCTGCCCACCCCCAGCAATTATAATATGATTTTGACTATTAGTACTAATAGCTTAAACAAAAGGTCGATATCTCCCCTCAAGCGATTTTTTTACGACAAAGGACTCCAATTTTCCTATCTAACAGTGACATTTACACACGAAAATGGTTGAATGCCTTTTTTTTGACAGAACCCCTCCTTAAGGTACTCATATCTACAGCCCTGATCCACGCATGCGGTTGCGTCTGTGGGTCTCACCAATGTCCCACTAGACAAACCACCCATGCAACAGAAAACCTTAGTAAATAACATGCCGTTATATTGAGGCTCTCTTATGGGAGCTTTGTAGCATGTCATCTATACAATTATAGACACTCTGCGTAGAAGGCTCCGTCAATACGCATTGCACTAAGTAGAATGCTGGAGTCTCCTGGGAACGAAAGAAAGCTCAGAAAAACCACCCCACTGCACATAGGAAGTTAGAGATAATTATTGCTCGCAATTCCTTGGGTTCTCAAACAAACAACATCGGCCCTAATCAGGACAAAAGCAAATACTCTCTGAGCATATACTGTAGAATTCAATGCTATTGCTGCGTGCGGGTGCAGAATGTAAGCTTTCTCTTCTATGCTCTTCTTTCTCTTTCTCTGCCTTGTCTGAAGATGGGGAGTCTGAGGAAGTGGACAATTGAGAGATTCATGTCGGCCCAATGACTCAAGCTTGTAACCAAAGATATGTCGAAGCAAAGAAGATCTCCAAACAGAGTCCATCCACAAAACATAACGGGCGGTGTAGACATCAAGCACCGAACAAAGAAAAGAAAGATAGCCAAAAATTTTATTGCTCATACCTTTCTTTCATTTAGGAGAGAAAATTCGACAAAATATAGAAAGCACTTGGGAAGAAAATCGCCAATTAAGGAGTTAAGCCTGTGAATGCCTGCTAGAAGACAGACAAAAGTCACTTGCTGATTGTACGTGTGTTCGTGCTCGCGGTTGCTTGTGCGTATGTATGCGCGCTCGCTCGCGCTTTTAAGAAGAGATGAGAGCATAATTTCAGCAACGGAAATTATCAGGGATTTTGCTAGTCAATTTCAGCAGCAGATGTGGATGCTGGGTTAGCGACCAGTGTTCGTTTTGTTTCTCTTCCAGCACTCTGTAGCGACAAGAGGCCAATTTTGAATAAATAGTGGTGCCAGTTAATGGCCCCGCCCATGCTAGCCCATCGTTACTTACCAACGTGTCATTTGTTGAAAAGTCCCTGACATATTTGTCGGTTGCTAATTGTCAATCACGTGCCAGATTTGGGTCAATAATTTCTAATACCCTGGATGTATATGTTTATTTGTTATTTATTGTACATACTTTTTAAATTTTATCTCGTGCTAAATTAGAGAAATTTGTGCCTGGTAAATAGGGTAGGAAGTACGATTTAAAATAAAAATGTTTCTTGTACTGAATTATAGGCAATGAGAACTGATAAGAGAACTGATATATCCACCAATTTGGAATACTAGAGCAATTTGGGATTAACATCCGCTGTTCATATGTGTAGATACTCTGTTATGTTCCGTCATCTGTGAGTTTGCTTTGTGTTGACAATACCCTGCTTGGTTCTGTTTCATAAATATACTTATAGTTTTCGATCATGCATACTTTTTTGGGATTTATCCAGTCGTGCACGTCGACCGTGCCTTTTCTTACTGGTTCTTATGTTATGTTATGTTCTATAATGGAATTAGGCGTAAATGTTGACTTCCTAGTATTACTATCTATGTTACCAGTGACTCGAACAATTTCATTACCTTTTTAAAGTCTCGCCTGCTGGATTACAGTTTTGACTCAATTATTACCTACTATCGAATGTGCGTCTTAAATATGGTAGAAAAACTGATCTCACGTTGCATAAGAAAAAAAATGCATTACCTAAACAAAACTGCAGATATGGATTTTGCAACGAGTAGTGGTCCCCTAAAAATAGGAATTTCACTTTGTTTAGTAGGTACATTTGTAAAATAGCACTATATTCCCAGTTTTATTATTAAAGTGAAAAGGTGGGGGGGGGGGGGGGTGAGTTAGTTTAAAGAATTGTATCTTATTTTGTACTGTTAAAAACATGTTCTATTTTCCACAAGAAGGGATTGGGCGTTAAACGCACCCCCACTCTGAATTTAAGTGCTTGGCCCTAAATTATAGACCAATGTTTTATGTCTGTCATGAAACATGCTGACTCTGTATTCTAGCAAGGACAGTGTACAGAAGAAACGTCAAATGCTATCATGGCATCTCTAAAGTGTCTAGCTCAAATATAAAGTGCTAGGAAGTTGCTTCCTAGGAATCCTTTGATAAAAAAAATATAGCACAAGGTAGCAACACAAGCTAACTTACTAAAGTACCAAGACTACAAGTTCACAATCCATGGGTCAGTCTTGATCAATTTAAACAAGTCTCAAAGGTTTTTCGGTAGTATCGCCGGCTGATATCGTAAAGTACAAAATATTAATTTTAAAACAGTTTTCACCATTTTATCGATGTCCTAAATAAATTCAAATAATATCACAAATTATAAATGTCAAGTGTAACCTTAACATACGAAGACCTATCAATAATGAGGCAATGACAATGGGTATTAAGATCATCAAAGAACTACAACAACTTACAGAAAACCGCACGTCATTGAAAAACATGACGTCAGCCCTATGCGCCGCTCTGTGCACCAAAGGAAAAACTAACATCCCCCCCCCCCACCAAAAAAAAAAGTTGTATAGTTTGAATTCTCATTGGCATTCATATATAGTGAGGCTGTCGTCTTATGGAAATCACCAAGCAATCATGATTTCTGCTGCAGATTAAAAGTTCCATCAGGAGTTTAGACATGGGTCCTTGACAGACTTCATGACAGAGGAAATATGGATTGGTGAGCTTTACCCCACGCCTAACTTCATTATTTGCCACTTGTAACATTCTTTGTAAACTCAGTGTTACTATTTCTTTCGTTTCCCATTCAGACCAATTCAACAAACGAATATGCTTAAAGTCTACTCCAGGTTATAGGGCCTGCGGACAAAATTCCTCATCTTTGCAGATCAAACAGATCATAGTCTCCCATTGGCTACTTTGCGTATAACTCTTGTTGCCAGCCATTAAAAATCACGAACACGCCGTATCAGCCACAAGGGATAAATGTTCCAGTGTTGGGTAACAACCCTAAACAGGAAGCAGGTGGCTGGCGTAACACCGGGCAAATGTCAAGATAAACAAAAATAGGTAAATGTGTTACCAAAATAAAACATAACACAACCTAACAACGAGATACAGGGACAGACGTATGGCCTTATATCTTCAGTAGTAAATATAAAGTAAAGTGACCCATATCATTTATTAATGCCGTAGGGGTGTGAGATGTTAGCGATCTCACATTTCAGTGGCTCTGCTAAATGAGGGCGGTAGCCATCTCCTCTCCCTTGCAGTCTTTACTTCCAGGATTAATCCGGTACCCATTTAAGGCTGGGTCGACCCGGGAGCCGTTGCGATATGAAAAACATTTCCGCATCAACTGGGGAATGAAACCAGGACCACTCATATGCGAAGCCAGTGCGCTAACCACTGCGCTACACGGCCCCCGTTTGATATCTTAAGTAGGTTCTGCTGAAAAGCCTTTGTTATATTACATGCATGAACTTCCACTTTTAGTTTTACAGTAAACATGCATCATAATATAGCCAGTGTGGATTCACATCCATAATTAATAGTTTCGTACTTCACTGAAAGAAGCTATAATCCTCTACTAAATATACAAAACAAAAGCAAACAACAAATATGTCGATTAGATACTCTGTATGCTGAGCATTGTTTCAACGAGTTATCCGATTTATAACCTATAATCTATAATAACATAGAACGCCGATACCCCACTTACCACGGATTAGTTCCGCTTGAATGCCGTCTCATGCTTGAGAGTTAATATTTCTTCATAGTTGAAGAGCTAATGTTATTTCATCTAACGTAGGCTCTGGCTTTCTTTCCTCACTTTCAATCTCACCTCTGAGCTCTGTTATATCTTTGTATATTACCTTTAATTGATTCCCTTCACACCTTTTTTGACTTCCGTATATCGGTGTATATTTATAGACTGTTCGATAAGCCGATCATTTGACATTGTGATAGTTCAAGAAAATAGTTTCACCGCGTGATAGACAGCACTGACTGTATCCATTAATTACACCTTTCCAGTATATTCCTACTCATTTTTCTAGCCGATGATAATGACAAATAAACAATTAAAAATTGATGGGAGACAACTCCAGAGAATAAAAACAACAGACTACAATGATACACGTCTCCATTACACGAGTGAATGCTAACATTACACGAGTGAATGCTAACATTACACGAGTGAATGCTAACATTACACGAGTGAATGCTAACATTGCGCTAATGAATAACATAATATAGAGGCATCAAGGATTTATTTATTTATGAAGAAAAATCATGCAGCAAACGGGATTTGAACCAGGTCCACTCAGATGGCGCCCACCTGCGATTTTAACGACTTACAACGAAGCGCTTAATGTGGAAGGAAATTACTAATGCCATATGTGCCATCTTTGGAACTAACTGATTTGGCTATGCTAGGCTTAGCGCTCAGGAAAAATGGTTTCCCAAGTGCTTTGGTCAATGCTTAGTGCGTGAAGGATGTCTTCAAGTTTTCATCGAAACGTTGGTTTTTTCTGGCTTCCAACTTGAATTTTGACGTACTCTCAGTTCACAATTGAAGAAAACCTTCAGAAGATGCTCGTCTGGCATACGACCGGTTCAATAATGTTGAGATATCACAAATATTGTATAGATTCTTTCCTTCTTAGGCTTTTCCAAATCAATAAAAAAGGGATCTGAGAGTACAGACCTCAGCATTATGTTAAGAATAATTATGCAATGAATAATTATGCAGAGAATTTCTGAAGTTGCGAACGTAAAGAAGAAAACAATAATTAGAACTAATATTGTCCATCATTTTAAAAGTAACAAGACAAGAAAAACAAGAACAACAAATCATCAGCAGCAAGCGTAAACAAATAAAGCTCAAGGGAACCGTAGAAAAACAATAGAAGACATGTAGTTGAAGGTTGACAATGAACATGCTTAAATTGACAACAGAAGCTTTTAATTGCAGATAGGAAAATAATAGCATGCAACATAAAAGTGAGAATATTTTTATTGACTTTGTGAAGTTGTATTTATTTCTATGTTATTTTGGGATAAACGGAGCATATATAAACAGAGAATGTATAACGGATCAGAACGTATATAAATCTACGACGTTCCATTTTTCTGATTTAAATATCATACTTTCAGTATAGTGGAGCTTACACAACACGACCACGGGGCCAGGTTCAAACCCTGCTTTAGGCATGTGCACACCCCGACCGTTCAGAAAGCGATGGCAACCTACTGGAAATATTTATACTGCTTAGAAAACACAGCAACTAAAAATTCTGGGTGGATTGCAACGTTCTGAATAGGATAGGCTACCAAGGTTTACAAGATAGCTATGATATATTCATATACTATCCTAATGGCATCTATTAACCAGTCCGGTGTGCAAAGTTAACATGCGATAACCAAAACCGTCGGTTGTAAAGAAAACCTCTGTACAGGAATTCATTCGTTACCTTTTTGATTATTGTCGTGATTTTCGTTGTTCACTTTTTTACGTTCCTGTATATTTGGAGTCGCATGACAAAAAATGCCAAAGCAGACCAACCAAATTCCAGGAAAAGTAATGAAAATCGACCTTTCATGTCATGTTTAACTTTTCTCTATACAGGTCTTTATTAGGGTGACCGGTCATGTCTAAACGAAACACGATATATAAATCCAGCAAACGGATGAAAGTTCAGATAGTTACGACTGCTCTCAAATTATTCGCTATGATTCCATTTACCAAAGCACTTATTGTGTCAGACTCAGTTTTCGGTAGAAAAAGATTTTCCACTATCGTGAAAATAAGTGGATGAATTAGTGATTGTCTGAATCGATAATGGTACACTGAGCATCAGGAGTGGTAAATATCGTTTTTTATGCATGGTCTCTGAGCCCCTGCCTAATATAGCTTATATAAGGAAAAAAGTGTGTACGCTGTCACCCCCTGACACGTCATCAAGAGCGCGACAACAACCATGATGCCCAACTTTAGCTTGTTGGATGATGAGACTTTTATATTTATTATTATCAGTTTGTAATTAAAAATTTTTACATGATCAAAACAAAACAAAAAAAGATTTTGAAAGCCATATTATGTGCTAAATTCTTTCTTATGATGAATTTTGTGTAATTTGTAAATTTTAATTTCTTTTATAATTGTTAAATGTTACATGTTTTTTTTTAATTTTTCAGGTAATTTTATGTGTTGTGTACGATGATGAAATTGTTGAATTAAAAAAATAATTCTTTACATTTTTAATTTGTTAAGTTTGATCGCGATAGTATAAGTTTTATGTTGAAAAGTTGAGGAAACTTTTCCATGTTATAATTTTTTCCATTTAACAATTTTCCATTAAAAAAAATTAAAACGGCTATATGTGTTGAGCTATGTTGGATGATGAATTTTGTATTCTTCTGAAATTTCCAGTCCAAAAAAAAAAATTAAATAAAAAATTAATTATAAAATTGGTTGTTTATGTTGTCCCCTAAAGAACTAATAAAAGGATCTAATATAAGAAAAAAATTGATCCACAATTGTTATTAGAGTAGATTTAGTAGTTTCTAGACTGTTTTTTAGTCTTGCAGGTAAAAGTAAAGCTTAATATAATGTATAATATATGTATAAGGTTATATATTATTCAAATTATATACAATGGTATTTAAGAAAAAGGGCATTATTGGTAGTTATTGAGTTGTTTTATATTAATTTGATCTCATTATTGGTAGTTATTGAGTTATTTTATATTAATTTTATCTCATTATTGGTAGTTATTGAGTTGTTTTATATTAATTTGATCTCATTATTGGTAGTTATTGAGTTATTTTATATTAATTTGATCTCATTATTGGTAGTTATTGAGTTGTTTTATATTAATTTGATCTCATTATTGGTAGTTATTGAGTTGTTTTATATTAATTTGATCTCATTATTGGTAGTTATTGAGTTATTTGATATTAATTTGATCTCATTATTGGTAGTTATTGAGTTGTTTTATATTAATTTGATCTCATTATTGGTAGTTATTGAGTTGTTTTATATTAATTTGATCTCATTATTGAGCTTCTGATATGATTGGAATTTAATAGACTCGTTTTTGTTTCTATTAATTATTTGGCGTTGAGTATATCGAAGAGATCCGCGTAGCGCAGTGGTTAGCGCACTGTAAAACTTAGTGGTTACCGGGAAGTAAAGACTGCGAGGGAGAGGAGATGGCTACCGCCCTTATTTGCAGAGCCTCTGAAATGTGAGATCGCTAACATCTCACACTCCTACGGCATTAATAAATGCTATGGGTTACTTTACTTTTTACTTTACTTATTTATATCGATCACGAATTTGTTATGGTCTTTGTAGAATAATGTTGAAGAATGTGTATATGTGGTGTAATAGTTTACTGTGATATTTGGTAGTGACCATTTTATATAATTTTATTTTATACCATTTAAAAACAAGTGCTACTGACGTTTGTTAAGAATTAGCTATATAGAACACAGGACAAATATATTTGTCCAGCAGAAAATAAACAAACTTGCAGGTTATCAAGAACCACTCGTGGAAGCGGTGAAACTACTTGAATCTGTTTGGTTTGGACATGTAACGAGACAGAACTCGCTTTCTAAAACTATTTTGCAGGGGATGGTATAGAGTGGAAGGAAGAGAGGAAGGAAGGCAAAATCCTGGATTTATAAAATCGAGGAATATGGTTCTAACTGCCTAACTTCTCGTGATTCACAATGGTATGAGAAAAATGACTACATTCTGCGAATTTGTAAAGCTAATAATTGGGATGTAGGGCTTTCTACACTCCTCCTAGAGGATGGGGTTGTTTGGAGATCTCTATTTGTGCTGATGTATCTAGTGTGACACCCCTACGACCCTGACCGGTTATGGGTCTTATTATTATTTTATTGGATTGCTATTGCACATGATGAATATAGAAACTGACAACGACGTGGAGCAGTGGTTCTCAATCTTTACTGAGCTAGAACCACATTATCAAGTCAAACATTCTTTAACGAGCCCCTAATGTCATAATCATTATATCCCTTTATATAAATTATTTACATTATATTATATGAAAGACGAGCAAAGAGTAGCTACACTGATACCTTCTATGCATGTCGTAAGAGGCGACTTAGGATGTTGAGGGGCTGTAGTTGGCTATGCTATTCCATACATAGATTGGTTGTAAAAGTTGAAAATGCACAGAGAGTTGATTTCGCTGTACTTGGGATACCGCATGGGTACACTAAACATCTTAATGAGCCGGCATGACGCCTGCCGAGAGTATCACTCGCAGCACGTAACTCCTTAGCTTCAAGCGATATCCCCAAGATTTTCGAAAAATCGACTTTGTCGAGGGAGTTCCTCACACTCAATCAAACAGCATTCTAATTTTACTTAAGTTTTAGCAACACTAGTCGTTTGGTGGCGAGGAGTCGGGTACCCACATTTATCATCGTACGGTAATAATGTGCTGTACACATGACCGAAAAACACAAAAAGAAATCAAAAAGTTATTAAAATCTAACAAGAACTGGCAAAAAGAAGAATTTTTCTCCATCATAATCTTAAAAGCACAATCAATCGCTGTCTGAAAAAAAGTCGCAAAATTGAAAGTTTAAGAAATGTTTGCTGTTCATGAACTACAGAAACAATTGTTATCTCTGATGTGCGGCACAATTACCTCCCCTCTTTCCTGTGTGTTGCGCGCTAGCATATTCGATCGGATAGCCACACTTGAGCCTAAGTAAGATAACTCCCCGTTGTTTGTAATAAGCAACGCTCGTCTTAGAGTTTTTTTCCCGCGGTTGTCATTCAACTCTGCAACCATAATAACGACAGCGTGTCGTTGCTGCCATGGAAACCAGCGAAACAAAATACAACAGGTTTTTTTTACATTTTTACCGGGGATAGAAGATATTTCATTATAAAGAAATACAATTCGTGATCGCCTATTTAAGAAAATAATAGACTCCTTATCATTTATATATGTCAAGAGATGTTTAAGTTATCTCATAATCATCACCATCAGTATTTCCATCGTCACCATCAGTATTTCCATCGTCATCATCAGTATTTCCATTGTCATCATCAGTATTTCCATCGTCATCATCAGTATTTCCATCGTCACCATCAGTATTTCCATCGTCATCATAAGTATTTCCATTGTCAACATCAGTATTTCCATCGTCATCATCAGTATTTCGACTACTATCATCAGTATTCCGATTATCATCCCAAATATAATCACCGTAGTTATCAATATAGCTACAGTAATGATAGGCATCACGGCAACGATCATCATTGGCATTATCAATATAGTTATCACAATCAACATCAGCATCATAGTCATCACGAATTTGTCAGGAGCCATTATAAGTATCATTATAATTGTCATTGTCAGCATCTCTATAGCCATTGTCAGTATTACCTTAACCATCGTTTGTATGCACCTTGTGATTGACGCTGAATTAACCAGTCAGTTATATAAAAGCATCACTTCACATGGGAATAACAATCTTTACTACATGTACAATGTGTTATTCAGAGGCAATGCGTTGCTCAGTAGATTGTTATTCTTTTCATAACAGTTCGTCTAAAAAATTTCCAGTGACGACAATAGAGCCAGGTACTTAGATCGTCCTAGACGCACTTTATTCTTCTCCATCACAGCGCCAGACAAAAGTGTGTATCACATCCTATTTAGGGCGTGTTGATCGACCAATATTTTTGCTTGCAGTGATTGGGACATGCTTATAAATTCAATAGTAGCGCGTTTTTAACAAAATCAGTTAGCAACACTGCATGCTAGCGGCATTTGTAAAGCATACGTACAGCCAACTGTCTTTCCCCTTTGGTATCGATTTAAACCAATTACGGTGAATTAACAAACATGTGCCAAGTAAATTTCTAGGTCCTATATTATGTTCCGTAGGATGACATTGTTTTCTGAACAGTTCAGATACAGAATTCCTCTTAAGACGGAAATTAAGATGTAATTACTTTTACATAATTCCCTTTGGGAATCCTATGTAATTCCCTTTGTAAAATCCCTTTGTAATTCCCTTTGGGAGCCGCGTTAGCGCAGTGGTTAGGGCACTGGCTTCGCATATGCGGAAATGTTTTTCAGATCGCAACTGCTCCCGGGTCGACCCGGGTACTTAACCCGGGTAAACTTAAATGGGTACCGGATTATTCCGGGAAGTAAAGACTGCGAGGGAGAGGAGACGGCTACCGCCCTCAATTGCAGAGCCTCTTAAATGTGAGATCGCTAACATCTCACACCCCTACGGCATTAATAAATGCTATGGGTTACTTTACTTTTTTTACTACCTTTACATATACACTCAGCAACAGTACAACTTACTTGTTTCTCCGTATCCCTGCCTTTCGAACTAGGGGCGATAATCCTATCACAGTAGCTGCCTTCTAGTAGAGCAACACCCGAAGGTCTAGTTGAGGTCTCGATCTCGTAGTAAAAGAGCGCATTCTGATAGAGAACAAAGTAACGTTGTTGCCACTTTCCCAGGTCAGAGCTACGCTTGTAAAGGTATCCACACATTGTGTTCTCCACTTTGCCTTTATTGGCCAGGTACAGCAGTTGACCTTCGCTGATCCGAATGTTCTTCTGCATGGTAGTTGGCTATACCTGGATATCCCTGCAATGTCAACATACGTGGTCTAGTCCATGAAATCAGGGACTACAAGCGAGACCACGAGAACCGTTTTAATTATTACAATAAACTATTCGTTGTTCGCGTGAATCCTTTAATGAAAATAATTTTAAGTCGTCTCATTCAAAGATTTTGGAACAGATATGAACAGCATATGCTTCTAACAGTTGAAGATTTCTCGAGGAAAAAAAAAGAGTGATAACAATCATGTTTGTAGAATTGTTATTTTTTGGAATCTTTTGAGAGCTCCCACTTGATCCGCATAAACCTTAGTCCAATGCTAGTTATTTCTATCTGTCCAGTATCTGAAACAAATTTCAAGAAATAATATGTATATAAAATATATAAATATGGAAAATATGGTTACTCGGAAGCTTCAATGAATTATTGGAAAATATAATAAGATAGTAAACGAATTTCGACTTTAATCCTGCCTGTTAAATGGGCGAAAGATAGATTATCGTTTGGTACCTTCTGATTTTAAAAATAAAATAGTATTTTGAAAGAAAAAGTTGACTTGGGCCTACATATTTGTAATTGTTGTTAATGAACTAGCATAAGAAATTAGAAACAAATATATTATATCTCCCAGGTTTGGATGTCTCTTTCCTCTCATTTAGCTATTCCATCGAGATTTGTAAACAATCTACAAGATTTGCTGATGATTTTTAATCCGATATTTTATCAACTTTCTAAAATATAAAAGAAAATCGCTACGTTAGAAATGTCATATTTACGTAGATTTTTTTAGCGTAACAATAAGTGACAGAATCATAGATCTACACATTAGATTCACTGACACACCACTAGTTCTGTAGTGCATCAGCATTGCAAATGATTAAATGTTTACATGCCACAAGACTACCATTACATAGTTTCCCATAAAAACAAAGCTACACAAACACAGGATACAAAGCCTGAAGCTGAACATGCATTTCAGAAATAATGAAATTATTTTTCTGTTATAACAATCAATAAAAGGTAATACTGCAAGTAAGATAGTAAGACTGCAATTAGTCCTTACGTAGGACACAGGTAATGAAGTCTTACTGAACGACGATTAACACACTATCATTGTCGTATGTTCACGTGAAATAATATGCAGAACAAAACACAGGTTATAATCATACAAATAACAATACACAGGAAATACTAGACATTTCGACCAAAAGGCCTTCATCAAGATAAGCATATAGCATTCAAAGTTAACGAGTAGAACCACACCACAGAAACGTGTCCGAACAAAATATTAATGTAAGATATCGTAAAGATAGGAATATGAAGCCCATAAAAACGTAAATATAGGTGGAAACTAAACGAACAAAAGATGACATAAATGACGGAACAACTTGAATAAAGACAAAGACCACACCGACTGAGAGCTAGACCAAAAAGAGTGTTCGGAATTGAGTTCAAATGGCTTGCGGGTACCCAACTCAAAAACAAGACGTTTCTTGATTATTTATAAAGAACGCATCTGAACAACATAAGGACATGTGTAGCAACGACCGCGTGAGGAACGAACAGTACCGAAGTGGTTGGGAACAGGAAACCTACGGTGGCTGTGTACCAAGATATACATCCTTCAGATTTGTGTCGCTCTATTATGAAACCAGAGGCAAGTCCTGGAAAACGGCATGGGTATGAGGATCAGACTGGAGAAGGGATAATGTTTAAGCAGGATGCATCGGACAGAGAAGTTATGGAGATGAAAGGTAAGAACAAGTTTAACTTTATCAGAGGAGGAGGAAGAACCCCGGGAATTAGTCAAGGTATAATTCCGATATAATTCTTCTGATAAGTCGTGTCCAATAGTCACATAAAGTGCCACCCATATTGGTGTTCCGACATTTTATTGGCTTGCAACACACAATACAAGTAAAGTGACCAATGAACATCACATATCAATCTCATTAGCCAAGATTAGTGACGATATTCCTTGCTAGTTGCAAGCCCGATTTTTTGCAGAATGATGTGTTCGTTAACAAAAGAATTGTATAGAAAACAGTCAGGACGAAAATAGAACACTAATACGCTTAAATCAAAGAAGAATATACAGAGAAACAAAGAACATGTTGGATCAAAGATACACAGGGACATGTTGAACATTGAAATAGACGGTGAACAACATGACAGAAAAGTCTGTGATGATAATTATTGTGTTACAGATACGATTTTAACGCTGAAATAATTTTTTGAATTGGGGTGATCAAGGAAAGAAAGGCTAAATAAATCTCTATTTAAGCATAAATTAACACTGTCTGGCTACCAGCTCACGGATGAATAAACACTAGCTGTTTGAGAATTAAACAAACATAAACATCTCATCTTATTAGAATTTCTGAGTACAATGTATGGCTGTGAAACATGGACACTAATAGTACGTTTCAATAGCTTTTCCTTCAAACAAATGCAGTTATTTGATTGATCATTTATCATATTAATGTAATGTTTTTGCATATGCTGTTATATTTGGTTAGACACAATAAATATATACTTTATATTTGAGCATCATGTGCAATCTTTTTTAAACTAATGAAATCATTTGATCTTTATCAGCATAATAATTATTATGTATCGAGAAAATAAATGTTACAACTTCAGACATTATACCAGATACAATCTTAAAAACCCTATGTCATGTGTTCAAGAGTACAAAATAGAGCAATTTCACGCTTAAATAATGCCAATAAAAGATAAAAAATCATGTGTGAATTTGGGTCTTATAAGTTACTGTAAAGATATTTGTAAGATGTATGTGCACAAGTAGATTGTTGATATATATTACATATAAAGAAAACTTGAATCCAGTGACTGAATTTTAATGAACTTAATTCATAGGGCCTATACTATTGCAAGGACATACACATAATTGAATTAAAAACGTTATAAATTGGCTGAGTTACATCATTTTGAATTTGGGAAAAAGCCAGTGAAACGTGCTATAGTAAAGTAGCTGTAGCGAGAATTTATTAGTTCAAAATGAGGTTCTAAGAAGTAGAGAAGGATATTGAAAAAAGCATGGACAACAAAAATAAGAAGAGAAAGAAGAAAAAAAACATTAAAATGTGTTGCAAACACTAAAAATGGAAGACTTGTATGACACGAGCAATTTTCTACGATTGTTATCAACGAATATAGAAATCCTATACTAACAAATTTCGATCAAGATCATGGATTGTTATATAGTAACATTACATTGTTTTATTGGGGTTGTGAATTTCTTCTTTCGGAAGGAGATGGTACACAATAATATTGAGAAAACATTGGAGAGTGAAATGCTATAAAATAATATTGAGAACACCTAGGATATATATCAAGTGACATATTCTTCCCAGTACTTTGTCATCGTCGTGGATACTCTGAACTCCTCTCTGTTCCGGTCAAGCAGGCCTGAATTGACCAGAGACATGCGCATACATTCTTCGACATCGCTGGTACATCGTCTTCTTGGTCTTCCTCTTCTTCTTTTGCCAGGCACTCTGCACTCTAGTATCAATCTTTCGATACCGTCATGTCGCTTTAACTGTTAAAAATACTGTAGCGTCCTTCTTATGATGGTATTTAGAAGCCACTCTTCATTTAGTTTCAGTAATTTCAAAACTTCAATGTTCTTCTTTTTCTCTGTCCATGACATTCGTAGGATATTTCTGTAACACTTCATTTCAAATGAATTTATTCTTTTGGAAATTGTCTTGTTTAAGGTTCAAGTCTCACATCAATTTGTTGTCACTGGGAAAACACATGATTTAAAAAAAATGGTTACTTTAGTGTCGTTATTACTACTTTGTCATATCTTTCTTATATGTGTTAATTTGAGTGTTGCAATTGCGAGTCTTCTTCTAATCTCGACTGAAAAATCTCCGGAACTGTTTATATTTGCTCCCAGATATTCTAATTTGTTTACACATAGGATAGTGAAATGAAATGCCACAAAATGATATTGAGAATATCTTGGAGAGTGAAATGAAATGTTACACAATAATATTGAGAATGACTTTGACAAAATGAAATGCTACATAATACTATTAAGAACAAATTGGAGATTGAAAAACAAAAACCAACCAAGAAGTGAGATTATAACATTAAACGTGGAAGAAAGTTATCCCTTAAACAACATTATAACACGAACCCTGTATGATTTGTTAATATAGTGCTATATAACATCGCGAAAAAACGTAATATTCCTTTTTCGTCTTCTGCTTTCGTTCTCACACTTGGGGATATTATCAGGGTGTAATTGCGAAACTAGAATGCATTGTGTAATGGTTTACACCGTAGCTGCCATATCTAAGCTTTTTGACCTGACAAATTCGACGTCAGCTTGGCTACTGGGCACTTTGATCCTAAATGATGTGTGTTCGTCCACCACAAGTATGATGACTATTTTTTACATCCACTTTTGAAAATTCAGTTAGCCTTATGACCATGCATAATAGTTCGTAGATGGCTAATGAGCCCTATTCGAGCTGTAAATGTCCTTGGACAGTTCGGGCATGGAATGATAACTGTAGACAGATTTTGGTCTATCCGTGACTTTATAGCTGCTCTCCGCTGTTGGGCTGCAGCATTTCTCCTCTTTTCACAAGATGATGCGTTCTTTTTTACTGCAGAGCGCCATGTAGATCAATTAGTGCAAGTTCTTTCCATGTGTCTTGGTCTATTTCAAACGTGTTCAGTGAAATCTTTAACGAATCCTTGAAGCGCTTCTTGTGGACACATTGAGACCGTTTTCTAAATATGTGAAACACGTCATTTTCCTACTTTTTCTGCAAACATGTTTTTAGGGAGTAGGTGAATTTTTTATGGACATAATTAAACAGTGGGGATCCTGAAACTTGACAATTGTTTGACACGTGATGGGGAAGGGGTAAACACTAACTACATTCCGGAGTTGTTCAGAAGGTCCAGGACTTCTTGATTCTTGGTTAGAAACTGGCCTCACAGCACGTGGGGCATTCCCATAAGTGCTCCGCCCTCTATTCCAGCAGCCATTCGACTCGATGGTGTTTCGAGTCTAATGTTGCCGAAACAGACGTCGACATCATGGCACAACTCTGGCCCTTGCGACAGGTTTCTTTGTTGTTCCGTCCACCCACGCCGTACCGTAACTAGTTCAAGCACAACGTCGATCTGTCGGAACAACATGGTAACTGTTATCGAAGGTTACGATTACGGGATTGTATAGATGACGTGCCATGAAGCTTCTATAAGAAGATAATCTCAATATAAAGGCATGTCATCTACTAAGGTTTTCTATTGCATGGTTGGTTTGTCTAGTGAGCCATTGGTGAGACTCACAGACGCAAGTACTAAGTCCTTGGAGTTTTCAGGGGGTCGAGAACTACATCATTCAGTTCTTAACAGGGTCGAGAACTACGGACCTGAGTTATTCAAAAGCTTCAGGCCTAGAGTTCTTCAGAGGATTCAGGACCACGTCATTGAGTTGCTTAACGCGTTCAGGACTATGTAATTGAGTTGTTCAGAGGGTTCAAGAATACGTTATTCAGTTGTACAGAAGATTCAGGACTACTTCATTGAGTTATACAGAAAGCTCATGACTACGTCCTGTAAAAATATAACACTTGAATAATAAATATGAGATGTAAGTAACGAACTCACGTGTTGTAAGAAAGATGCTGGTGGTAAGATACTGATCCGGTTGTTTTTGTATGCAATTCTTCCATGTTGTGCTTCCTTTAGTGACACTTTATATACGTCCATGAAGATCTGTAAATAAAATGCGATAATTGTTTACGTAATACATCACAGGACCGTCGGTGCATCTTAAGTAATGGGAGTGGTTGTTACATAGAATGTCATTCGTTTATTTTCGTGTGCATTCATTCTATTTTCGTGCAGGGATGACACTAAAATATCTAATGACTAACTAACTAACTAACCAACCAACCAACCAACCAACCAACCAACCAACCAACCAACCAACCAACCAACCAACCAACCAACCAACCAACCAACCAACCAACCAACCAACCAACCAACCAACCAACCAACCAACCAACCAACCAACCAACCAACCAACCAACCAACCAACCAACCAACCAACCAACCAACCAACCAACCAACCAACCAACCAACCAACCAACCAACCAACCAACCAACCAACCAACCAACCAACCAACCAACCAACCAACCAACCAACCAACCAACCAACCAACCAACCAACCAACCAACCAACCAACCAACCAACCAACCAACCAACCAACCAACCAACCAACCAACCAACCAACCAACCAACCAACCAACCAACCAACCAACCAACCAACCAACCAACCAACCAACCAACCAACCAACCAACCAACCAACCAACCAACTAACTAACTAACTAACTAACTAACTAACTAACTAACTAACTAACTAACTAACTAACTAACTAACCAACTAACGAACTTCATTATATTTCCATTAAATGTTGATGTCATTTTTATTTTTTTAAATCTTTAAATGGAATTGGAAAGGAGGGTGGGGGGTACTTAGCTTTTAGCATAACTCCCATTACTAAAAGTCATATACTCATTTCTGAAGGAGAGAAGGAGGTGTTAGAACACTAAAACCACCCATATCTAAGGGTTTGTGTCATCACTAACAATTTAATCAAGTTCCACATCGACGATTGGCTACAATGGACGATAAAGATGCTTTGTATCTTGCCTAAACTGTATTTATGAGTTTTCCTTTCTGTGTCTCTCTCTCTCTCTGCATCGCAGCCCCTGAATTTTACCATACCATTGCTCGCATCCCCTCAACATTGCCATACCATTGCTCGCAGTCCCTCAGCTTAACCATACCTTTAGTTTGCAGCCCCTAAATTTGACCATACCAAAATTGCTCGCATTTCCTCAACTTGACTTGATTGTAATATCTGCCTACGTAACCAAAATGTGTTTCAGTCAACCAATCAAATGTCATATCGAATGGCTTATGTGATAATTTTTCTCCACAACTGTCTGTCTCTTGTGTTACTACCGGTAAGTTCTGTTGATAACATTCTCACCCGCAACAGTAACCAGTCATTCAACTTCTTTGTCTTCCTCGTTTCGTCTCCACTTGATCTTTCCGGTGGTTACTAAATTTGCACGTTTTTCTGTTCTCATCATATGTCCTAAAAACCTCAACTGTCTGCTTCCAAGATTTTATTAAAGAAATATCCAATCAATCAATCAATCAATCAATAAACCCGTAACTCTTCAGGTTCGTAGGGGTACCACATTGGATGCCTCAGCACACAGAGTCCTCCAGCGAATTCTATCCTCAGCGATGCGGATGAGTGTGGAATATCTTGCCCTGTCCATTCCTTGATGTTGTCTGTCCATGCCTTTATTTTATAACATTTTATCAACAGTTACAGTAGAATGTGCTTAATTAACTAAAAAAATTATTCACGTTAGATATTTTATTGATTGCTGAAGAAATAAAAATAATGGCGAGCAGTTAGTGGATAAGACTAAAACCCTCTAAATGTAAATATAATCTTATATATATCTGCACAGTTCAAATTGCTATAAGAAAAAACATATACATCATAAATCTGGAACATCTTGTTAAAAGGAAGAGTTTAGGATTTAGTCGAGCGATGACCGGGTCGACTTTATAAAACCCTGTGTACACAAAATGTAAACATGTCATGAATGGTCAATTTTGATTATTTCCATGCATTTCGCTGGAAGATCTTGGTTATTATTGACATGCAATCCAAGTATATAACTCCTCTATAACCCCTCGGTATGAAGACAAGATCTCAAAGAAAATGACCAACAAAACAATACGACAATAATCACAAAATGTAACTAATGGTCCTAATCAGTTATGTACAGCGGTCTTCTATTAGCAACGGTTTATGTTGAACTTGCTACATTTGTTTAATGTGTCGTTCATGTTACCGATGAAACTTCCTCCTGATCAGTGTTACCGATGAAACTTCCTCCTGATCAGTGTTACCGATGAAACTTCCTCCTGTTCAGTGTTACCGATGAAACTTCCTCCTGGTAAGTTTTCTCTTCAGTGAAATATTTGTACTGCTTATTCTTTGTTAAATATGGAAATTGTTTGTTTGGGTTCCCAGTAATAAAATTATTACAGCTCTTCTAATTTTTTTTTGCACAATTGGGATGTTTCTTCAGAGTTTTATTTCATAACTAGAAGACTCCAGCTCTCAGCAATACTTTTAGAACTAGACTCCACATCTAAGCAGTGAGCAATACTTTTAGAACAAGACTCCAAATTTCAGCAGTAAGCAATATTTTTAGAACAAGACTCCAAATCTAAGCAGTGAACAATACTTTTAGAACAAGACTCCAAATCTAAGCAGTGAGCAATACTTTTAGAGCAAGACTCCAAATCTAAGCAGTGAGCAATACTTTTAGGGCAAGACTCCACATCTAAGCAGTGAGCAATACTTTTAGAGCAAGACTCCAAATTTAAGCAGTGAGCAATACTTTTAGAACAAGACTCCTACTCAAAGGGAATAGCGATGCGATGATGGCGGTGTATCGACCAAGTGGTGGCTGTGTAGCGACCAAGTATTGGAGGTGTAGCAACTAAATGTTGGCGGTGTAGCGACCAACTGTTGGAGGTGCAGCGACCAAGAATTGGAGGTGTTGCGACCACGTGTTGGAGGTGTAACGACCACGTGTTGCAGTTATAGCGACCAAATATTTGAGGTGTAGCGACCAAGTATTGGAGGTGTTGCGACCACGTGTTGGAGGTGTAACGACCACGTGTTGCAGTTATAGCGACCAAATATTTGAGGTGTAGCGACCAAGTATTGGAGGTGTAACGACCAAGTATTGGAGGTGTAACGATCAAACTGTGGTTTAAACATAATACTGATGTCCTCCTAAAAATTCCAATAATGGACGTAGGGCAGTTCATACTAAGTAAAGATAGAGTAAAGTGACTTTATGTGCTGGATTTGTCCATAAATTACTTCAACAATTTTTTTTCAGTGTTTACCCCTTCCCTCATCACTTGTCAACAATTGTCAAGTTTCAGGTTCCCCGCTGTTTATTTATGACCACAAAAAATTCACCCAATCCCTAAAATTAAATGTTAGGAAAAAAAGTAGGAAAAAAACTACATGACGTGTTTCACATATTTAGAAAAATGTTTCAACTTAAAACAATTTAGCTGGTGTATAATATCGGTATTGTTGATATTCACTTTTGTCAGCAAAAAATATTAACATATCCCCCCCCCCTCCCTCTCCACTATTGGGTCATCCTTGTGAACAACAACTGTACAACAAGTGATGACGTAATTGACAGCCTATAAGAAAACGTCTCACAGAAGAAGAACAATATCAAACATATCTTATATAATTAAAGTAAAGAAACAACAAGTGGGAGAAATAAAGAGCAATTCAGAAATAACAGTTGGGAAAAAAAAATACTAGAATGGTAGTCGATGGAAATCAATCACTTTGATATGAGACAGAAAGTGTTTGAAATCGATTACAGACGGCTTTCGTCGCGGAAATCTCAGATAATCTGGTGTGATCTTAAATGACAAAACGCATAAATAAATGGAGAGAGTGCGCGCTAGAATAACAAACACAGGAATCTTATAACAGAGATGAGATGCGACATTGCATCTCAGTCCATAAATAAAAATGTTGTTATTAAGAGAAGTTATTGCTTGTTTGCTTGTGATCTTACACTGAAATGTTTCTCCCGTCGGCGGCTTGAGAAGTCAAGAGAATGACTGAACGTTCAAGTAATCGTTGAAACAGCGGAGAATTATCAAAGCAATCATTTGGGTCTTGGTGGTGTATTTTGTGTCTATAGATTTTTATGATTATTCCGCTGTTTATAATTTTTTACTGTTGCGTCATTGTGAAATGTCTTTACTTCGAGAATATGGTATAGTACGCCACCAAGTTTCCTAGTGCAAGTTGTTTAGTACGTCACCAAGTTTCTTAGTGCAAGTTTAGTACGCCACCACTTTTCCTAGTGCAGGTTGTTTAGTACGTCACCAAGTTTCTTAGTGCAAGTTTAGTACGCCACCACTTTTCCTAGTGCAAGTTGTTTGGTACGTCACCATGTTTCTTAGTGCAAGTTTAGTACGCCACCAAGTTTCTTAGTGCAAGTTGTTTAGTACGTCACCAAGTTTCTTAGTGCAAGTTTAGTACGCCATTACGTTTTCTAGTGCAAGTTGTTTAGTACATCACCAAGTTTCTTAGTGCAAGTTGTATAGTACGTCACCAAGTTTCTTAGTGCAAATTGTGTAGTACGTCACCAAGTTTCTTAGTGCAAGTTGTTTAGTACGTCACCAAGTTTCTTAGTGCAAGTTGTTTAAGACGTCATCACAGTCGAATGTTTTGACTTCGTGCAATTTGTTTATTATATACCAGTCAATTGTTCATATTTCCTACAAGTTGCTTGTCGCAGTTGAGCTTCTTAACTTCTTTCAATTTGTTTAGTAAGTCACAGTCGAGTTTCCTTAATCTCTATAAGTTGTTGTGTCATCATCATAATAAAATTCATAACCCCTCGGTACAATAACAAGAAAACAAAAAGAAAATTCATAGAGCAGTCGTCAAAGAGAAAGTGACTATTGACAATATGGAGGCATATTAGACGGCGAAACAAAATATAACTTGTAACGGGCAATACTGAATTCTGGCCTTCTGTAACATATTCGACATTGAAGTCTCACAATTACATGTTTGTGTGTGTGTATGTTATGTGTGTCTTGTGTGTGTTACTTGGTAATAGTAATGATTGTCTATTTTTTTCCCTCAAATGAATGATGATTGATGGTATCCACACTTGTTAAGCGTAGCTGCAGAAACCTCAGTTGTCGCTCAAGGCAATATGTGTCCTATTGGCTGTGTTGAGTCTATGTTTGTTCAAGGTTATCTTGATGGTTTGTGTCCACCATTTTCTTGTTCTACTTTTGCGTCTTGATTATTGATTAGAAAATATCAGCACAACACGTGGGACACTGCCATAAGTGCTCCGCTTTCTGTTCCAGCAGCCAACCCAGTGTATATAGACTCAGAGTCCCGGTCAGGTGTTGATTGTATGATCTTCAGAACTTTCCAAAAAATTTACTTTTCCTTTCCTCACCTCTAGATACTTCCATTTCTAATATTCTCTGTATGTGTACGTTCTCAGCCTCATTGACATCTTATTCATCCTTGAAATGAATTTATTACTGCCTTCATCAAGTACATGTTGTTTGGTCTGGCCAATGTGTCTGCTTCAGTGATTCATACTGAGAATACCCTTGAAGTATATGTTGCCTATATATACTCTGCTGCCTGTCCCCGTGTACACATGGTCGTGTCGGACCTTTGGCCCTATATATAGATATTATTTTGTTATAAGCTATTACAGGTATGTGGTTTGGAATCATTTGCAGAAGACGACCGAACTATTTTACGTGCAGTCGTTCGGTACATTAAATGAATAATATTATACCTATTCATTTTCTTCATTTCTTGTTTTATCTAGTTTAGTAACCATTATCGCTTTTCGTAGACATTTCATTTCACATGTAACGATTTTCCTTTATTGCGAGACTTAAAGACCATGTTTGACATTGGTAGAAGATTGTTGGTATAAAAATTGTTGATATTATCTGTGAAGTGATTTCCATCTTGATCTTTGGGTGGAGAAGTAATGGTGAAAGTTGATAAATCACTGTGTTAGCTTTCTGACATCTTGTGTCTATTTCTCTGTCTAGTGTTCTAGTTTCGCAAACAAATGCAGACTAGATATTTACATCTATTGGCTTGTTTGACTTTGGTGTTAACTATTGTTATATGCATTGGTGTTGCAAACTTGTTAATTTTCATAACTTCTGCTTTCTTTGTACGATAATTTTCATGTTTTACTTCTTACATGCTATTAGCAATGCATTAATGTGGTTTTGCTAATTTTCCTCATTTTCGTATATTAAACTTTGAAGGTTGGCGTAGTAGTTCGTTGATGTCAGTATTAAATATTCATCATAAGGTTTTTTTACATTTTTTTCTCTTTGTTGATGTGAGCTTATTTATTATTCTGTATATGTATATGTTGAAAACTAGAGGTGAAAGTACGCAGACTTGTCCTATTTCAGATCTTGTTCTGAAAGGCTATGTCATTCCATTTGGTATTCTTCCTGAGCTTTGATTTTTTTTTTGGTATAACGCTTTTACATTATCTAACATCTGTCCTCTGATGTTTTAATTTTCTAATTTGTTCCCAGAGAATGTCTCTATCCGTCGAATACCTTTTCCTGATCTACAAATATTGTGTTTAGATTTTGAGTGTATTCGATTGTTCTTTAAATAGTTGTTTCAATGTGAACTGTAAGGATAAGTTAAAAAAAATTTACATTTACCAAATTGCTAGATACGCTATGAAAAGAAATAATAAATGTAAATTTGTAGGCCCTACATACGCAGCAGCCATTTTATCATATTTTGTATACGTATTATCTGTTATTATTTATTATCTCTTTAGTCAAAGTAACATTTTATGACTTATCATTCATTTTATGACTTATTCATTTTATGACTTATCATTAGAGTTATCACTTCATATGTGTGTTACTGCAGTGCTATATAACTTCTATACTAACATATGGATGCGAGTCTTGGACAATAAACAAACTGGAAAGTGGGAAATTAAAGGATATAGAGATATGGTTCTACAGAAGAATGCTGAGAATACCATGGACTGCCAGAAAAACTAATGGAGAGGTGTTGAAAGAGTCAAATGCGAAACATACCTTAATCAACAATATAAGAAAAAGGCAATCTTCTTTTTTTGGTCCCTTCATGAGATAGGCAATTTTAGAAAACATAGTCACAACAGGCAAAATTGAAGGCAACAGAGACAGAGGGCGACAACGTGAAAAATATTAGACAGTTTGACAATCTGGCATGACAGGGAAATAACAATGATCTTGATACATAATACTGGAAACAGAGAGTTGTGGAGAGCCATGATCGTTACGCCAGCCGAAATGACACCTGATGATGATGTGTGTGTGTTTCTACGGTATTCTTCTCTCTGTTAGATCAGTCCTGTGGAATTGTTGGTTTAATATAAATTTTTGCTATTCAGATTGCAGTAAATATATTTGTCTTTTGTCATTAACTCTATATTGCTGTGTGTTTTCGTGCCCTGCCATGACATAATAAGAAACCACTTGAATACCAAGATTTATTGGCCGTCGGACACGGCTGGTTGTTTCAAATGTCTGTTTAACTCGTTTGCTTATATAACAAATTGATTCATTGCTTAATGTTCCGGATGGTAAAATTATTATTTTTCTCAGCTCTGTTACCACGCATGAGAGATTGTGGCGGTCGCCCATTGCAGAATACCAATAGGAGTAATATTATGGACGTGTCGAAAATGAACCGAAATGAAGGAAACCGGACAAAATATTTTTAGTCAAAATATATCGGACACAATATCTCTAAGACAAACTATCCCCAGATAAAATATCTACTGACAAAATATTTCCAGACAAAATATCTCCAGACAAAATATATCCAGATAAAATATCTCCAGACAAAATATATCAAAACAAAATATCTCCAGACAAAATATATCAAGATAAAATATATCAAGACAAAATATCTCCAGACAAAATATATCAAGATAAAATATATCCTGAAAAATATCTCGACAAAACATTTCCAGAGAAAATATATAAAAACAGATTACACATTTTAATAAACAATTAAATGTATTAAATATTTTATACAAATTACAACAAACATTAACAAACTATATAATGTCCGCAATAATTATAGTAAAGTCTTCAGATGATATACACTATCATACATGACAGACATGATGTCCATTGGTTGACCTCACCACTCAAGATTAATGCTCAAAATACGTATTATGTTTTTCAAGGAGATAACCGGATCGACTGGAATGTACTATTCAACCAATGTTTTAATACCATCACCAGTACGTTGGTAAACCATTTACTTCTTTTCTGGTGGTTGACAATCTGATTTTTCAATAGCGCAGATGTATGTTGTGGCTGTAACTTCCTGGCAATTATTACTGCTGCTGGATGAGATGGTTCATCATTGGATTAAATACATTGTGCCAACGTTCTACGACATCGCTTCTTCGTTTGCGGAGCTTTCCCAGAGCATTATTTCTAGTATTCAGGTTCACATTGTAGCGGTATATGCTTGTCTGTGCTGCTACTGTAGCACAGCGTTGACAAGCACACACACACGTTGCACTTAAACACTGTGTATGTATGGGATAAACCTAAAGACTAACAAAGAGATGATGAAATGTCACATGCAAGACGGGAGTTCAGTCAGTCAGTTCCTCTTTTGCCAAGTTTGGCACATAGGGTGTGGATGTCATAGTTCTCCATGCTTGTCGGTCAGTTGCTAAGGATTGCAGGTCTTGTGTATGCCGGTTGATTTTTAATTCATAGATAAATGTTCTGAGCGTAGTCTTCCCTATTTTCTTTCCCCCGTCTGCTGTCCACATGAAGGCTTGTCGTGGAATTCTGTCTTTCTTCATTCTAACTATGTGGCCGATGTATGCCCAGCGGCGTTTTCTGATGATGTTCGTCACGTATTCTTGTTTTGTTTCCTCTCTTAGTATGTTGTTTGATTTGAAGTCTTTCCAATTAGTAATTGTGATTATTCTGAGGTATCTATTATCCAAGGCAACTATCTTCTTATCCATTATTGCGGTAGATTTCCTACTTTCACATCCATATTTCAATGATGGAATCACACTTGCATTGAAAAGTCGCCGTTTGATGTGTTTACTTGCAATCTTCGATCTCCAGATGTTTGAGAGTCTGTTAAATGCGTTGGAGACGAGATTAATTCGAATCTTGATTACTGAGTTTGTATCCCCGTTTGCTGTTATTTTGCTTCCCAAATATACGAAATTTAAAAAATAACATTTTAAATTTAAGAATATGTTTCTGATAATGTTAAGTAAACCCCCCCCCACCCAACCAAGATGGGGGTTACTTAACATTATCAGAAACAAAATCTTAAGTTTTTTTGGGAAAATTTTTGGGACAGGGAAGTCTAGATAACATAGCTACAATAAGCAAGGCAAGATAGGCAAAAGAGATCGAGGGTGAAAATGTGATAAAATTCCACCACACATGTTGACCACTCCCCACACTTGTTGCCCACTCCCCACACTTGTTGACCACTCCCTCACACTTCTTGACCACTACTCCACACTTAAAGTACAAAGTCTGACACCGTGGCATGACAAATCGTCAACAGTGACCCTGATCAAATATACTGAAAATAGAGAATTGTGGAGATTAATGATCGCCTTCGCCAGTCGGCACGGCACCTGTTAGTGATGGATATTGATAAACTTAGGTCTATGTTTTAGTATACTGGTATTCGCACACCAGGTACATGCAGAAATACTCGGAGTTTTGCTTTAGAAAGAAAAAGGACAATGCGGCTCATGGTTGCTATTTGGACTGATTGTAAATTTATATATTATCTGCGGGTCACACGATCCTCAATCTGCAGCCGTGTTTTCTCCATACCACCAATCCAAGAGATAGAAATTGTCAAGAAAACGATCTACACGAACAGGGCACCTGTTTTCTCTGTAAATTGATAGCATGGTGTATATCATTTAATTTTGTCAATCACCAGACACAAGTCTAGAGACAATTTTCTCTTGTTTAACATCAAGTAAAATTGAGGTAATAAGCGTTAAAAAATAATATGTCAGCTCAAAATTATTTGCAATCATAATCAAAGTTGATGGAAAATACGCTTTAGAAAAGTCCATTAATCTCGTGTCTCTGCCTTCATATTCTAATAGAGTTATCTTGAAAATTGATTCTTTTCATTTGTATGTCAGCCGAAGCAACATTGTTCGACATATAGCGTGTCTGGAATATAATACTTAAAAATATAATCGGTTTAAGTAAATATGTTCAGCTAATGAAAATGTCACGAGTCAATTTTTCTTGCTTTTGTTTACTTGATATCTACACATTTTGGAGCTGCGGTTGTGTCATTCGCTCACTGACCTGAAGACCCGGGTTTCAAACCCACATCTATTTCGTGGTTTGAAAAAAAAAATAGTACCGTGCTTCACCCAGTCACCAAGGAAGTAGGACACCTAATGCTCTCAGAAAGTCGAGGAAATATGCCATCGCTACTGCGCATGTGCGATAGCCAATGCTAATCAAGCAGCTTCGGGTCAAGCACATAAACAGCTGAGCACTTATGGGAAACCCTGTGTTATAACGCTGGTTCATAATTTATATTACCTTTACCCTTATATCTGTAGCAACATATCATTCTTGTGGATAAACTCTTTGATTGTCTGCAGTTCATCTGTGGTTCCATGTATCTTTTGTTGCAAGGTTGAGCCGTCGGATCGACATTTCTCTATCAACTGTTCATACCTAAGCCAGGTCTTCGGTAATTTCTTCAGATGTCTAGTCATCTGTTCCACAAGTGGACAGCGGTGTAACAGAAAGTCAAACCTTGATAATGCGTCTATTCAGTATATTGTGTCATGTCCTCAGGTGAAGTGCCGAATTAGGTAGTCATAATTCATGAGTGAAACGAACATTAGTGAAATGTTGAGGAAATTTTGAATGGGGTGGTGGGGGGGGGGGGCGTAGTAATTTCACAGATTCAGTGTGTGTTATTCGAGTCAAACGAGCATAGCAGTACACAAGTAAGACAGTTATAGGAACCATCAGCATTAGACACTGGCACAATCTTCTAAATAAAACATATGAGATAATGAATAATCAACTGTTGAATGTTCTCTTGAAATAACACGAAGAAATGTATGAGTTATAGTGTATTGAATACTAAATAGACAACCGATAATGGAGAAGTCAGACATTTTTCGTGAATTCAAAGACTTTCTAGTGTATCACAACACAACAGGTTTCTTTAAGCGTTTATTTCACGGAATGCAATTTCTTAACCATCTGCGGACTCACAAACATCAAACCTAATGCCTGTTTTGGTAAGCCATAACGACTTGCCTAGGAGGAAAATCATCAGTGGAAACAAGTTTTCAGCTTAACGATCACATGCAAAATGTTTAGTACGCAAATAACAACATGACAGAATCACAAATTCAGGCACTGTGCATATAATCAGTATTGTTAAATAGATCAATAGAAGGTGGTACTGTTTGTAGAACATAATGGAAAATAGTACTCATGTGTAAAACAGGTAATGAAGTCCTACTGAATGATGACTAAAACACTACACACTATCACTAATGGATGTAAATATGATACATATAACAAAACAAAACACAGAATATAATCTACAGATGACAGTACACAGGACAAAGTCGACGTTTCGGACCAATAGGCCTTTTTCAAGACACGGACATAACATACAAACATAAAAAAACCACAAGTAAAAATGAATGCTATCCGAGTGAAATGTGGTACTAAGATAGATGAAACATTATCTTTTTATCAACGCCACGCGGCATACATCTATCTTAGTACCACATTTCACTCGGATAGCATTCATTTTTACTTGTGGTTTTTTAATGTTTGTATGTTATGTCCGTGTCTTGAAAAAGGCCTATTGGTCCGAAACGTCGACTTTGTCCTGTGTACTGTCATCTGTAGATTATATTCTGTGTTTTGTTTTGTTATATGTATCATATTTACATCCGTTAGTGATAGTGTGTAGTGTTTTAGTCATCATTCAGTAGGACTTCATTACCTGTTTTACACGTGAGTACTATTTTAAATAGATCAGAGAGATAAACATCGGATTAGGACATTTCTAGAAAATTGGCTCAGCGACGAAATGAGAAGGAATATTGCGCAATCTAGTATCGTTGCATGGCAGAAAACTGTTGGAATGAGATGGAATATTGCGCAATCTAGTATCGTTGCATGGCAGAACACTATTGAAATGAGAAGGAATATTGCGCAGTCTAGTATCGTTGCATGGCAGAACACTATTGAAATGAGAAGGAATATTGCGCAGTCTAGTATCGTTGCATGGCAGAAAACTGTTGGAATGAGATGGAATATTGCGCAATCTAGTATCGTTGCATGGCAGAACACTATTGAAATGAGAAGGAATATTGCGCAGTCTAGTATCGTTGCATGGCAGAACACTATTGAAATGAGAAGGAATATTGCGCAATCTAGTATCGTTGCATGGCAGAACACTATTGAAATGAGAAGGAATATTGCGCAGTCTAGTATCGTTGTATAGTAGAAAACTATTGGAATGAGAAAGAATATTGCGCAGTCTAGTATCGTTGCATGGCAGAAAACTGTTGGAATGAGATGGAATATTGCGCAGTCTAGTATCGTTGCATGGCAGAACACTATTGAAATGAGAAGGAATATTGCGCAGTCTAGTATCGTTGCATGGCAGAACACTATTGAAATGAGAAGGAATATTGCGCAATCTAGTATCGTTGCATGGCAGAACACTATTGAAATGAGAAGGAATATTGCGCAGTCTAGTATCGTTGTATAGTAGAAAACTATTGGAATGAGAAAGAATATTGCGCAGTCTAGTATCGTTGCATGGTAGAAAACTATTTGAATGAGAAGGAATATTGCGCAGTCAAGTATCGTAACATGGCAGAAAACTATTGTAATGAGAAAGAATATTGCGCAGTCTAGTATCGTTGCAAGGCATAAAACTATTGGAATGAGAAAGAATATTGCGCAGTCTAGTATCGTTGCAAGGCATAAAACTATTGGAATAAGAAAGAATATTGCGCAGTCTAGTATCGTTGCAAGGCAGAAAACTATTGGAATGAGAAGGAATATTGCGCAGTCTAGTATCGTTGCATGGCAGAAAACTATTGGAATGAGAAGGAATATTGCGCAGACTAGTATCATTGCATGGCAGAAAACTATTGGAATGAGAAGAAATATTGCGCAGACTAGTATCATTGCATGACAGAAAACTAGGAAGATAATTAATAAATAACTCTAGAAGCTTACACAATTGAGATGAGAGAGTTCTTAGAAGTTATATTAACCAATTCTGATGTATGAAAGTGAATCATGGACACTCAGCAGAAAAAGTGAAAAATTATTTGTAAGCAGATGATATGTGGTTTTATAGAAGTATGTTAAGAACACCATGTGCATATAAAAAGCGCAGTAAAGATATCTTGAAATAAGTTCATTCAAAAAGAGAGCTGCTTACTCGCATCAGAAAGAGACATTCAACATTTTTGTATATACATCATGTTCCATCTTTCGATGGTAGTAAAATGTAAAGTAACCCATATCATTTATTAATGGCGTAGGGGTGTGAGATGTTAGCGATCTCACATTTCACAGGCTCTGCAAAATGAGGGCGGTAGCCATCTTCTCTCCCTCGCAGTCTTTACTTCCCGGATTAATCCGGTACCCATTTAAGGCTGGGTCGACCTGGGAGCCGTTGCGATCTGAAAACATTTCCGCCTCAGCTGGGGAATGAACCCAGTACCACTCATATGCGAAGCCAGTGCGCTAACCACTGCGCTAACGCGGCTTTCGATGGTACACATTGTAACAACAGCAAAATGAATAACAAGAGAGGTAGGGGAAGATCAAGAGAGACAACCTAGCATTGTGGCATGGGAGAACATCGGTATCGGAAATGATTGACAGCACACGAAATAGAAGGCCGTGGAGAGACAAGATAATCAACGCCACGCGGCATGAACCATTAGAAGAAGAAGAAGAAGGAGAGCTTAAAAAAAGAATGATCGGAAGTCTATAGTTAGTGCCATCATGCTACAATTGAATAGAGAAAAAAGAAGTGAAAGGGAAGAACAAAACTACTATTGAACAAAGCACAACAGATATAAATTCTTAAGAACTCGATATACTTCAGAGGTCAAGGTGACTGGATTAAAAGAAACACGACGAGATCCTCTTTTTTTATGGTTGTAAATCTCTAAATGTTGGTTACTTTTTCAATCTACATTTTTTCTCTGCATCTTGCTGTTTCTATTTTCATGTTGTATGCTATAGTCCAGGGTCATTACTTTTTATTTACTTTTCAGTTCAACTTTAAAATTGTGTAAAGCATACATTGTTCCTATGTCGATCTTGAACAGAGATGGGTGATCATTTTTGTCCGCGAACGGCATTGATATTTTTTTAATGTGATATGGTGTAAACACTTTTTTAATGTTTTATCTCTTTACGGTACACGTAGTTTCCTAGGATGGAGAAAGGGAGGGGGAAGGGGTAGCTGTATAAATAATGTTTTAAAATCAGAATAACAGAACACAGAACATATAAAAAGGTTTAGTGTGTTGGATTTTGCCCATGGACCGTATTTTGCCCACATCTGAAATAGACTAACAAATTGGTGCAATATCTTTTGGAACAGTAACAGCGACAGACATTATACTTGTGAAACAGCAACAAAATAATAAATTATACTTTTGAAACAATAACTGCGGCAGACATTACACAATTTCAGACAACTTCAAATTCCCTACGACGACTGACTATTTGTGGAAAAGACAATAGATAGATATATATAGACAGACAGACGGACATATAGATAGATAGATAGATGGATGGGTGGATGGACGGACGGACGGACGGACGGACGGACGGACAGACAGACAGACAGACAGACAGACAGACAGACAGACAGACAGACAGACAGACAGACAGACAGACAGACAGACAGACAGACAGACAGACAGATAGATAGATAGATAGATAGATAGATAGATAGATAGATAGATAGATAGATAGATAGATAGATAGATAGATAGATAGATAGATAGATAGATAGATAGATAGATAGATAGATAGATAGATAGATAGATATATAGATAGATAGAACAGCGGCAGACATTCTATTAACCGCATTATTTTAAAGTATATTCTTCATACTTGTTTAGTTCTACTTTCGTATCTTAATAGCCTGGTCGATTGTATGTGAACTTACGTGTGTCCATCAGCTATCATCTACTACACTTGTGATCATGTTTCACAAGTTCAATTGATCTATTTTGTGACTTAACATAGTGAGGAGTTGACCATAAATTACTTTAACAATTTTCTTTCAATTTTTGCCGTATCCTTCTTTTAAATAGCTACCTCGAATTTCAAGGAGCTCCCTGCTTAAATATGTCACAACATTTCTGAACTTCCTTCCTTCCAAAATAAAACTTTATAACAGGAAAATTAACAAACAAAATAACATGCTTTTTTCCTAAGATTTTTAGATAAACAATTTCTAATTAAACATTGAATTGATGTATAAAAAACAATATTGCTGACGACAACTATTCTCAACCCCCCCCTTTCTTTCTTCTTATCAACAACTGTCATATACTGTTTCACACAACCCCCCCCCCGCCCCCCACCGGTAATTGTTAACGTAATGTATGCACAGTCCCTAACCGCTACCAGTATCAACTGTTTCTGTTTACATTATTGTACACCTGGCTGAAGTAATGATGTCACTTCCTTGTCACAAAGCAATAGCTGTAAATGACATTTATTCAATTTCTTGGAACGTTGATCAAACAGGATGATAGTGATTAAGTCTATTTGTTCAGAGTTGATTTCAAGACAACCATATTATCGATATAGGCAAGAGTAATTAACCATTAGACATGCTTGATGTATATATTCTTCGTCTTCTTTTTCAGCGCTAGCTCTCAGATTCTTGCAGATCAGCAGGTGTAGTCCTAGTTAACGGTAGTAGTCATAGTCCTGTGTCATTATTTGTTTACCTGAATGCGATATTTGCGACGTTTGGGCTTACAAAATTCGACTTTGTCGAATTTTGCATGGTTTCTGGATCACTTTGATCGAGAGGGCTTCATGCTGCAGATATTCCTATTTAGTTTGTGTTCTAACATCGTTGTTTCTTCTGTAGACCACTTACCGACATATACATATAGAAACTGGCAACAATAGGACCCCATCATTACCGACAAATAGAAACAAGAAACAATAGGACCCCACCATTACCTTCAAATAGAAACAAGAAACAATAGGACCCCATCATTACCGACAAATAGAAACAAGAAACAATAGGACCCCACCATTACCTTCAAATAGAAACAAGAAACAATATGACCCTACCATTACCGACATATTGAAACAAGAAACAATAGGACCCCACCATTACGGACATATATAAACAAGAAACACTAGAACTCCACCATTACCGACATATATCAACAAGAAACAATAGAACCCCACCAATACCAACATATAGATACTGGCAACGATAGAAACCCACCAATACCGACATATAGAAATTGGTAACAATAGGACCCCAACAATACCGACATATAGAAATTGGTAACAATAGGACCCCACCAATACCGACATATATAAACTGGTAACAATAGAACCCCATAAAAAACATGTTTTAAGTCTTTAAATATAAAGAGATGTACGTTATCAAGATAAACGAAAGAGCGGATTGACAAGGCGTCGAATATTTAGTTCATTGTACTCGTGTTACCCCACATGAACTCCGTCCTTCTCAACAAAGCGACATAGCCTAACGAGAGTATGATTCAAAGATCGTAGCATCAAGAGATAACCCATATGGTTAAAAAAAATTCTTTATGTAAAAACAAGATGCTTCAAGATAGAATCGAACAAGTCTCCTATTAATCATAGCAAGAATGGATTCACCATTGCCCGTGATCCCCCAAATAACGAATGATTTTTTGAATTCCAATTTGCCTGGTGAGCCTCTCTCGAATCAAAGAATAAAATAAATCATCTTATAGATGTCAAACGGAATTTCCTGATTTTCTTAATAAATTCCTTATAATCGTTTCTTTCAAAATATATTTGATTTATGATTAATTGTATTTATTAACGTATTGGGTTTCTAACAAGTTGCCATTACATTCTACTAGTGATGTTCTTTGTTATTACATTCTACTAGTGATGTTCTTTGTCATTACATTCTACTAGTGATGTTCTTTGTCATTACATTCTACTAGTGATGTTCTTTGTAATTACATTCTACTAGTGATGTTCTTTGATATTACATTCTACTAGTGATGTTCTTTGTCATTACATTCTACTAGTGATGTTCTTTGTCATTACATTCTACTAGTGATGTTCTTTGTTATTACATTCTACTAGTGATGTTCTTTGTCATTACATTCTACTAGTGATATTCTTTGTCATTACATTCTACTAGTGATGTTCTTTGTCATTACATTCTACTAGTGACGTTCTTTGTTACTACATTTCTACTAGTGATGTTCTTTGTCATTACATTCTACTAGTGATGTTCTTTGTTATTACATTCTACTAGTGATGTTCTTTGTCATTACATTCTACTAGTGATGTTCTTTGTCATTACATTCTACTAGTGATGTTCTTTGTCATTACATTGCATGCATGTTTAGATGGTATAAAAGACAGAAGCTAGACAAACAGATTTTGCGCCAACTGTAACGGTTAATGTGAGATCAGTACTGGATTATAATTTTCCTCTCCAGACCATTTTGAAAAACACTATCATCTCATTTCTGAACCAAGCTCTAAGACTAATCTGTGGCGGGATGTGCTCAACACCCACAGGGGTATGTGAGATAGTTCCAAATGTAGATCCGATGGATATCCAACAGAAAAGAGCACTGACTGATGCGGTAGAATGATACAAGAGATCACGTAAATGACCACTCAAAATACAATATTTATTGACACTTAAAAACAAACCGAAAGACTAAAACAACTGTATCACCTCGATATATCCGAGGTGATAGACAACATCTACCGCAAGTCAGACCTGAAAAACACATAAATCTGACCACTCCCTTGGGAGAACTTGCACCAAACAAACTATCCAATTACAATTGGAACATAAAACAGCCACTACAGAAACAATACCAACAATCCTGAGGACTTGTACCCTAGAAACAACAAGTACTTATCCATCAACAGTGATCAAGGTTTACACTGATGGATCGGTTTTCAAAACCACATGTTTTCGATATGACATCCATATATGTTACCATGATGGATCTGCCTATGAGCTATGTGATTGTGGTGATGTTTGCTCACATAGTATGAATCAAAGGCCATCAAGACAGCCATTGAGATATTACACCAACAGTTTGATCGTATAGAACAAAATCAATCAGACAGTGTCAATGTTTACAGATTCCGTATCTGTTGTGGAGGCATGTAAACAGACCCCATAGGAAAATTCAGATATCTTCTACACAGAAAAAGCAGCTTGCAATCTTATCTCTGCAATTCCAATCAGTGTGACCATGCAATGGATACCTAGAAATAGTGATCTTACAGGAAATAAAACACCAGACAGACTTGCAAACGGTAGCGTCTCAAAATAACAAATATAAGACATTGTAGTATGGGAGCAGTCAGATTCTTAAAAACTATAAAAGAGAAATCTATCTGAACAGATGAACAAATATACTGACTATCTGAAATGTTTTAAGTGAAATGACACGGTCAAATGACAATGACAACATAAACACGCCCTGCAGGAGAAATCAATCACTTATCTTTCAGATTCGAACAGGATCAATATCAATTTAAACCGTATCGGACCATATCAATTACTCAATTGTAGGCAATGCTCACATCCTAACAAAGCAGTCGAACACCTTCTTATTCATTGCCCTTACCTTTAAACTTTCAGGAAAAAAAACAGTTTACACTCTTAACAGTCACTAAATCACTGTATGTATCACTAAGTCAACACCATACGACCTGCAGATTTATAAGAATGGCAACATGCTGCAAAGAGTAGATCTACACAGCAGCACAATCGACATCGGATATCGACAGCAACAACAACATCATGCATGACAGTGTCACTATTCTTTGCTCCCATTTCCGGCTCCTGTAACACACGTATGCCTGTCTCTCTCTCTAACATCTCTCTCTCTTTCTTTCTCTATACTTTCTCTTCCTTTCTCTCTTCCTCTCTCGCTCCCTCTCTTATTTCCATAAACCATAAACCGTTAAAATATAATAACGGTCGTCGTGTCTTCACGCGAAAATAGTTTAAAAAGTAATAGATAAGAAATACTGTTTCAACATGAGCTATATTTATGTAGACAATCAACAAGTCGTACATCTGTGTCTGTTGTATCACAGTAACAATATTTACTATTACTTAAAATTCCATTCAAACTCTTCTAGTCATGTTCGAGTATTAACAAACAAAGACACCCATTAAAATTTTTTTAAAATTTCATTACCAGAAATCACGTTCATGTCGGTGGTCCAACATTTTCTGTATCTTACGATCATGTCTGTGGTCCAGCATTTTCTATTTCTCACGTTCATGTCTGTGGTCCAACATTTTCTGTATCTTACTTTCATATCTGTGGCCCAACATTTTCTGTATCTTACATTCATATCTGTGGCCCAACATTTTTTGTATCTTACATTCATGTCTGTGGTCCAATAGTTTCTATTTCTCACGTTCATATCTGTGGTCCAACATTTTCTGTATCTTACATTGATGTCTGTGGTCGAACATTTTCTGTATCATATGTTCATGTCGGTGGTCCAACATTTTCTGTATCTTACAATTAAGAGCCATTTGTTCTTATAAGAAAACGAAACGGAAATTATATTTAATTTTGTACTCTCGAACACAAGACAGACGATGTTTAATTTTGTCACGCTCAAATTCTCCGTCAGAGGTGTTTCAACATAAATTATGTAGATAGTAGGAACATGAGATTGTGAGTAAATTGTATGACATTAGAGGACTAAATGTCAATGACGCACAATGTCACGTATATCTGGAATACAGATCATTAAAGAAATCATCTTCAACAGATATAATATTCAAACAAGGAGGCCACATTATTCGAATAGTAGACACGCTTATGTCTAATCAACTCCAGAATATGCGTCTGAAGTGGTAAAAATGCTTTTCTACATACAAAATAAATAATATGCTGGCAAAGATCAGAGGATTTCATTCGTTTATAAAAATTGGGCATGATGCACAAATATAAAGTAATTATTTATTGTGTCTAATAAAAATAACATCATATGCAAAAATTGACATTAATACGTTAGATGGTTAATCAGATAATTACATTTCTTTGAAGCTAGTCTAGTGAAACGTGCCTGTACTCAGCTTGCTTACTATCACCAGGTTATAGAGTTACGTATTTATAGTCAGCTTGCATACTGTCACTAGGTTATAGAGTTACGTATTTATAGTCAGCTTGCTTACTATCACCAGGTTATAGAATTACGTGTCTATAGTCAGCTTGCATACTATCACTGGATTATAGAGTTACGTGTCTATAGTCAGCTTGCATACTATCACTGGGTTATAGAGTTACGTGTCTATAGTCAGCTTGCATACTATTACTGGGTTATAGAGTTACGTGTCTATAGTCAGCTTGCATACTATTACTGGGTTATAGCGTGCCAGGTTCTAGTCTAGTTGATAGAGAGCTTGCTCGCTATCACCGGGTTATATAGTTCCTGGATAGAAACTACGACCGAACAAAAGACATTTCGGGCCATATTTTATCACCTGAAATGACCGCTCCTCTAGTCCACACAGCTGTAAATGTGTACCTGACGCATGAGTTGTAGAAGGTAAACACAGAAAGAAAGGGGACTGACCATCCTACATAACAGTTTCTGCGACTTAGTACATGATAAGTTATCCTCATTCCCAATGGCAGGTTGATGCCATGGGACCTACCTATCACAATAATTTACATAATTTGCTTATTTACTATTCATATTATATTATGCAAATACATACTATACATATTTACCAATGAGTGAAATCATTTAGCAAGTATCCTCTATGTAAGAACAATCACTCATTACCTCAGCTACTGAAGTCCTGTTGGAACTTTAAACTACGGGAACCCTGTTGGAACTATCGTTCTAATTTGCATACACATTCTTTTCAAGTACCGTATATAAATTGTATATATGACCACTCTTCAGATATATTTTAGTGTCAAAAACCTTTTTTTTAAATGTATGTAATCTATTGTGTATATGCATTCCAGTTCCTTCCTCACACTTAAACAAATAACAAAAGTCAAGGTAGGTGAAATGTGGATGTCTTTAATTGCATAGTAGGGCCGTGGATACGGTTTTTGCAAGAAGCTGTGGTTTACACACACACAAAAAAACACAAAAAAAAAACAAACAAAGGTTCGGTAAGTGAAATTTTGGATGGTCTTTTTATGTGGTAAAATCGTTAAAAGGCTGAGGGGAAGTGGAGTTTCTCTATTATTTACTTGTTTCATTGTACTAAATGGTATAATATATTGTCCTGAAAGCGGAACATTGTGTTACGATGTTAGATATGAACACTAACAAAATAACAAGAGAGAAAAAGAGAGAGATGCAGTGGATGACCATTGTTTCCTAGTGTCTTACCTTGCCCGAATCGGCCGATGCTGCGTTGCTGACGTTCGCCTACATTATCCGATTGCCCGATAAACTATCGTACCTCATAAGCGTAAATTCGCCGAATATCATGGGATGATAATATTAAAGAGTCAGCAGGGTTAAGATTCTCCGCACTTAAACAAAGAACTGAATACATGAAGACATGGCGAAATTTATATGTTAATGTTTCCAAAGTGGCATCCCTACATGGAGGCATGACGAAATTTATGTGTTGACGTTTCCAGAGTGGCACCCCTACATGGAGACATGGCGAAATTTATGTGTTGACGTTTCCAGAATGGCACCCCTACATGGAGACATGGCGAAGTGTATGTGTTAATGTTTCCAGAGTGGCACCCCTACATGGAGGCATGACGAAATTTATGTGTTAATGTTTCCAGAGTGGAACCACTACAAGGAGGCATGACGAAATTGATGTGTTAATGTTTCCAGAGTGGCACCCCTACATGGAGGCATGACGAAATTTATGTGTTGACGTTTCCAGAGTGGTACCCCTACATGGAGGCATGCCGAAATTTATGTGTTGACGTTTCCAGAGTGGTACCCTTACATGGAGACATGGCGAAATTTATGTGTTGATGTTTCCAGAGTGGTACCCCTATGCCACTGAAGGTTTATGGATCTGATGATGGTGCTCTGTCCCCTACGATCTCATAGACAATGTCATACCTCTAATTAAATTATATAAAGTGGATGTAACAAATTGGCATCATCACCTGTGGTGGGCGAATAACATATAGAAGAACAGGAAAACCCGTGGAAAGAGAAGACAACTAAATTAGAGGTTCTAACAACACCTGCTTTTGAAAACAGAAAATAAAATGGAAACAAATAAGATATTTTGCGACATATTAAATACATGCCATCTTGTTGATGACATTAATTTAGGTAAAGTTGAGTGAAGGCGGGAAAGAATTAGGCAGAGATATAGTGGGAAGTAAACAAACATCATCAGATGTACATATTACAGTATAACAGAGTGAACTAATATAGAATGTGTGAGAAGTCCGATTCGTTGCGGAGACGGCACTTGCTAATGGCAAAAAAAGTGATGACAAAAACGAAAATAATCTCAAAGAAGAGATTGAAAAAAAGCGTTAGTCGAGTTGTCTCATAACGACAATGAAATAATGTCAACGTTAAATCACCCACGTTGAGTCCCAGGAAAATAGAACACATCAACAAAGTATTGATTTTCTCTCGCCTTAGTATCTTCTTGTCCTTCCACAAACTCCGGCAACGAACGCAATATTTTTTTTATATGCGCATAAAGTAATATTTCTATTTCTCTAATTATCTGTTTAAATAATATTTTGTTCTATTACACACAAATGCCTTAGCTTTATTTTAAATGTACGCTTATATTTATCAGCTACACAAAAAGAAGTTGTATTTTATGGTAAACTAACACGGATGTGTCAGGAAAACAAGTCGACTCATAAAATAAACAAATACATTATGTTATGTCCAGAGACAATTTATTTGCTAGATATGACTATGAAGGTAATTGTTACGTCTAGCTAGTACCAAAAGAATAACTAGGATGATTTTAACGTAGTGGCTGTTTGTGAATAAACATCAATGTGCTTGAATGGTATGATACAGAAGAGCACTTGTGTTGTCAATAGATTCAGATACCTAGGTAGGACACTAGCATAAGATGTCAACATTTTTGATGAAGTGAATACAAGGATCGACAACCAAGGCAAGCAGCACTTTTCACAGATTTCACGCAAATGTGTGGTATAGAAATGGTATTAACCTACAGACTAAGCTGAAAGTTTACAGAACAGTGGTACTTCCAGTTCTGTTATATGCTTGTGAAACATGGACTGTGTATAGACGCCATGTAAGAACACACAATCAATTTCATACAACTAGTTTCAGAAAAGTTATTAACACCACACGGCAAGACAAGATTCCAGTTACCACTGTGTTTGACAGATCTGGTATCACTGGCATTGACACTATTCTGTTGCAGACATAGAATCTCTGGACAGGGCATCTGGTACATATGCCAGATCATCGTCTGCCAAAGATACTTCTCTATGGTGAGTTGCAGAAGTGCATACGATCTTAAGATGCCCAAAGAACATGCTACAAGGACGCATTAAAGACTTCACTAAAAGACTGAAATAGACCAAAGTTACTTAGAAAGAACTTACGAAAAAATAGCTACATGGCAATCTAAAAAAATTGGCGCAGAATCTTATGAAAAGAGAACTGTAGCAGCTACACAGCGTAGAGCTACTATAACGTCACGAGTAGACAACAAAAACCGTCTATTGTGGTCATTCCATGCCCAAACTGTTCAAGGAAATTTGCGACCCGTATAAGTATTATTTTCCAATTACGAACTCATAATCAATGATATAATGCGATCTGAATTTTCAAAAGTGGATGTAATAAATGATCATCATCACTTGTGATACACAAACAACACATACGATTTTTAATTCAGAGTTGTCATTGACGATTAGACCGTAGGTGACAATAAGTCCTATCATGGGGCCAATATCCTTGGAGAAACAAGTCATGGTATGATTACTTTTGGTGGTATTTGATCTGCTAATCGTCACTGTTAAGCTGCTGCAATTCTCATTTTTTTGGCAGCATGCTGTAAATATTTGACTGTATAGTACAATGTAGCTCTGCTCCGTGCAGCTTCTTCCCATGTATCATGATTCGTGGAAAGGTTTTCATTAAGGTATATAACCTGTTCTAACAGGTAATAAGCACTGACTGTCAAACTCTCACAATCATAAAGCACAACATAAAACACCAACTGTATAATTCGCTGGTGTTTTCTGTTGTGCTGTACGGTTGTGAGAGTTGGACCCTCACTGTGGACATACAGAGAAGATTACATGCTTTCAAGTACACATACTACAGACGAATTCTACGAATTTCCTATAGGGAACATAAGACCAATGTGTACGTAAGAAATAAAGTAGAGATGTGTGCAGGTGTTCAGGAGCCATTACTTTCAATAGTGAAACGACGAAAACTAGCATGGTTCGAACATGTATGTAGGGATGATTCCTTGTCAAAAACAATACTGCAGGCAACTGTCGAGGGTGGAAAAAGCAGAGTGGGCCAAATAAAGGCATGGATAGACAACATCAAGGAATGGACAGGGGAAGATACTTCCACACTCATCCGTATCGATGAGGATAGAATTCTTTGGAATACTCTGTGTGCTAAAGCATCCTATGTGGTCCCCCTACGGCCCTGAAGGGTTACGGGTTTATTGATTGATTGATAACCTGTTTTAGAAGTGCTTCCTTCTGTTACCTTCAGAAATGATGGTCTTATACATCTCTCCACAAAGGAATATATTTGGTATGCGATAATCTGACACACGACCAACGTGATCTGCCCAACAAATCTATGACAACATCAGAATAGTGTCAATGCTAGGTATACCAGCTATTTTTAAGACAGTCGTATCCGGAATCGTGTCATGCCGTGTTCATAATATTAATTTTTCTGGGACACAATATATTTGACGGAATTCCTACGCCAGTCATTACAATAATGTGTACACTTGTGGAGAGGAGATCTGATCAGATTTGAATCTTCGATCAGTAAGTGAGAATATCTAAAAATGTACATCAATAGATACGAGACAGAGAACAGGATGTATTCAAAATATACAGATCATAAACTTGAACTGTTGACTGAATGTTTTTTCTTGAAAGAGAACTTTTTGTCAGACTTTGATTCCGCCTGCTTTGTAAACTGTTAATCGTCTTTTTTCGTCTTATTTAATCGGTTCTATTACATTGTATACATTAATACTTCCTTTCTTATCATATTCATTGAACGAGATATATTCAGATATCTTGAAAAGTAATGAAGATATTTTGAAAAGTAATTAAGATATCTTGAAACGTAATTAAGATATTTTGAAAAGTAATGAAGATATCTTGAAAAGAAGTTAATTCAAGAAAAAAAGCTGCCCACACCCATCATGAAAAGACAGTTAACATTTTTAACATATGGGAAGTGGAACACACCGTGACAGCAGGCAAGTTTAAGAGCAATTGCGGTAGGGGATGACCAGAGAGAAGATGCTTGACTACATCACTGTGGCATTGGAGAATATCGGTATTGCAAATCATTGACAGCACACGTAATAGAAGGCCGTGGAAAGATATAATAAGCCAACATGACATCGCATGGACTATACGAAGTAGAAGAGTGAAACTATAGTGATATACAATATAATTTGATCTTAATCAGCACATTTGCCCCAAAAATCACACGCGGAATTGGTATTAGTGACTCAAAAACTGCATCTACGGAGCAGCAGCAACGTAGACACCAGAACATATACGACAAGAATATCCCGGTTTCGCTGTTTACACACAGAACGAAACTTTTCCCCACATCAGCTTCTCTGCACAACAAGTTGTGCGGATCCTAAGAAGACCTAAAACACACATGAACAAAATATACATGACAAATATTGGACTGAATGTTTAACAATTGCTTGCAGAAGAAGCCAATCACTGCATGGTCATTGAACGAAAATAGACTATAATGGTACAGTGGAATTCCATTAAAACAAATTGATCGTGACCGACATCATATGTATGTAATAACATAAATTCACTATATACGGTACAAACAGTAGGCCTATAGAATTTTTGATAAAATATGGATTTTGAAAGTGTAGTTATATAGGTAAATTTGTTATATAAGAATTTGTTATAGAGGGATTCCACTATATAAACGTGTGTATGTTTTTGATAAGCCAATCGTTTCATATTCATAGTCTTGTCTTGTTTTATTCATGTGTGCCGCTAGATGTCATGCGGAGCCGAAATCTGTCTTTTGCTAATTGTATCGCTGCTGACATAGTGCAGCCTTGGTGTTCTAGTACTTATCTGATGTCATCTATCCATCTTCGTCTGGGTCTTTCCCTGTTTCTCTTTTCATACTTTGTCTATTGAAGGCTATCGATGGAACGAGATCTGGTTCCATTCTGATCAGGTGGCCGAACCACTTGATTTTTTGTGTCTATGTATTCTTTGTACGATATTGTTTTCATCATCTTTCTTATAGTGACATTGTTTATTCTATCTCTGTTTGTTACCCTCAGTATGTTCTCAGGTACTTCATGTCACATACTGTTAGTTTATTTTCTAGTTTCTCTCTAATGTTCTTTGAACGAAGTTAAATAGACTATGTGGTATACACTTTAGTTTGTTCTTGATGATAATTCAATCTTTTCATGTTCATTGAAAGAGGTTCAACACACTTTAGTGGTATACATTTGCGTATATTTTTGATGATAAATCAGTTGTGTAATGTTCATTGTGCGAGGTAATATTATTTAAAGCATAGATATACCAATAGTAAAATTAGTTATTGTTATTCTACACATAATATTGAAATCTCAGACGTTGTTTGCATTGAGTTCGATGGTTCGGAATCAGATCACGAAGAATGTCCATAATTAAATTGTAGGAGTATTATTGTTAGAGTTATGGAGTTGCGTGCTCTGGGCGATAGTATCCGTAGGAAGCTTGCTGGGTCTGACAGAGTACATATTATGAAAGATCGTGTTCGTTCAAGTCAGTTTCCTCTACAAATGTTGCCTGTAACCATACAACACAAATGAACAGCCGTTATGCATACTTCGGTAAAAAGAGATAATGATATTCCTTAAAGATATTTGTGCCTCTCCTTGTTGTCTTATATGTCCAAAAATTTTCCGGTTTTGTCCTTCTTTACTTATTGTCTTGTAAATGATGTTATAATGGTATTAACAATTTAAAAAAAAATTATGTGATATAGACTTTTAATGACCGATATCTATGCTATTGATCTGTCCTTAAGAAAATATATTAGCGAAGAACATTTTTGAAAGTATATACATTGTTTTGGTAATCAGGGGCGCATCTTCGTTAATCTAGTGGTGGATCGTGTATTGATCATTAGCAAATTTAGGTATTATAGAAAGAGATTTAATTTGAATAACATATTTTATGTTTGCTCTACATGAATTTTCTCAGCATAATAATAATCGGATATGTCTGGTAGAATAATATTGTATAATACATTAAATAATTCGCAATATGATCGTTGATACAGTTTTTGCTAAAGAAATTGGGACTGGAACATGGAAAATATTAAATAGCGTTAATTTTGAAGACTTCTCGCTGTGTAGTCTATAGGACTTTGTAAATTGATGTCGAACTCAATTCAGCTAAAAACAACTGCTCAATATAGCCTTGTTTTACATACATACTATAATATCGCTACCTTTGAAAGTAACAGAAAATTTAAATGCAAAAACAAATAACACTGTTTTTAAATAATAAAATAAACTAGGGCCTATATATCATTCATTATACGAGCATGCTGGAAGCCATGAATGTTAACAAGAGTCAAGCATGAGAAGATCTAGCTTCAGTTCCTATAAAAGTAAGAATGTTTCAATACAAATATAATAGACCACGCATTTATAATAATTCAGATAGATGAGAGTAATAACAGACGTCGGTTATTTTTTCATCTACTTAGAGAGCTCAAGGGCGTCGATATTCTCTGTGCATTCTGCCATAAAATTATCTTTTAACCTCATAAAAATCTCTAATACAACGTTTTAATTTTGAAAATATTAAATATAGAAACTCAATATTATTTTTAAAATAGAAAGGTATGTTGACTACAGAAAATATGTTCAGATATGATATTCCTTGCACGTTCTTTTTCGATGTGATAAAAATTATAACTATGTCTAACATATCATGTCTTTCAATGTGATAAAAATATAGCTATGTTTAATACGTTGTATTTCAATATGATAAAAATTATAGCTATGTTTAATACGTTGTATTTCAATATGATAAAAATTATAGCTATGTCTTACATGCCATCTATGACGATGATTAACATTCTAGCACTGATAACTGAATTTCATTTACATCAATGGCCCGTATCATTTGACCTCGGATTTTCCACTCATATGTCAATTTTATGCCCCTTCTTCTTGAAAAATTACGAGAAAGATCAACTGAGTCATGTTAGAAGGCAGTGTCTTATATTTCCGATGGTCATAGCTCGCAATGAGACACCCCAATCATCATATATCCTATTATCCTGTTATCCTGTTATCTTTTTAATTATTTCCATTGAATATAAATATAGCTTTATATCCGTGTTGTCATTAAATAGAAAATTAACATTTTATTAAGATGATAAACACTTGTTAACAGTGTCTATAAATTGTGCTGTTATTGTTGTCGTTCTTCTTCTTCGCGTTCATGAACAAACTCCCGCTGATTCGCTCTTTCAGAAGGGCAATGGTCTTAATCGATTTTCAACAGGATATAGTCCAGAAAATGGAAACTCGTTATGTTGCAGTTTTATTTGCTCCTATGGCACGATACATTTGTCTTCAGCGGTTCTGTAATAACATTTATGCACTCAACATTTATATTGTATTTCTATTAATAATAATTTTCGTTATTATTCATTTGCTTTAATCACCGATGGAATCAGTTGTAATTCTTATTTCAATCGTAAAGGCTGTGCATACATGATGTCAACAATAACGCAGGGGAGATGGGGAATGGTCAGTAAAAGTTTGACAGCTGTTGACAAAAGGGGATGTTTGACAAAAGTTTGACAGTCATTGGCAAATGGGGATGTTTGACAAAAGATTGACAATTGTTAAAAAGGGAGATGTTTGACAAAAGTTTGACAGTTGTTGACAAATGGGGATGTTTGATAAAAGTTTGACAGTTGTTGACAAATGAGGATGTTTGATAAAAATTTGACAGTTAAAAAACGGGGGTGTTTGACAAATGTTCACTTCAACAATAGGTTTGTTGTAAAGGACCCAAATTGCTTGAATTTGAAACGTTTGCCTACTTAGGTAAAAAAAAATATTGTAGTTTGTTCGTCCTTATATAAGCAACAACACAGTTTTGAGGGGGGGGGGTGGGGTTGAAATAATGAAGCTGAGGAGGGGGATCCCTGAATTCTTGTCAGTTGTTGACAGCGGAGGTAACATTGTTGAAGAAATATATGGACAGTCCTTTATTAACACTCACTAGGTTTCTCATACTCTTGCCATTTATGGTAGAACAAACGGAATAGAAACCTACTTATTTCCTTTCGTCATTAAAATTTGTTAGCAAAATGTACGAGTATCTTGGACTGTCAATTTTAGCCATTTCTCCCTTGTTCCACTGAAAATCTTTTAGCATTATTTTAGTAATCTCAAACTCCTGCTGGATCTCACGTGTAGCAGTGCATGATTTCTAACAGGATGTAGTCCAGAGTAAGGATATTATTCTGTCGCAGTTTAATTGGCGCAAATAACCATTTAATTCGACTTCAACGTTTCCACTCATGTAACTTTCTTCTTTAGTGTTTAAGCGGCTTTCGTGCTTTGGCCCAATACCCTGTAGTGATATTGACATATATTTGTTGCTTTGTTCCATATAAATTGTTCCATTTGTCTGATCTTGGAGGAAGAAAACTGCCCCAAACGTCATTCATCAATGTAACATTACTGACTATAAGATAACTGACTATTTTAGTTTTGCTTAAAAATAACGACTGCCGTAATAATTTATTATTGTTTATTAATATTAAATCCGATCTTTATTGCTAAAGTTTTCTTTATAAGCTAGAAGTATATGCATGAATAAAATATTACACATGATTGCACAACTATTCATGTCATAGTGACACCAAGCATTTGATAATACCATTCATTAGAAAATATCTGTCTATTGTTTTAGATGTTTACTGTTTTGTCAAATACATGTTCGTACTTGTGAAATATATATACATGACAATGGTTATATTGACGTTATCTGACACAAGTGGAACATCAAATGCTAGATAACGTTGTCGTTAAGTTGGCACGTTTAACGTTGATGGTTACATAACGTTGACGTTGAGTTGACACAAGTTGAACATGTCTTATCCAATCAAGCCAGCAGATAAGAGGGTGTGTTCATCCCCATCGCTCCATTGGACAAGCAGAACATAACATTTAGTATTTAGGAATTTAACACGGAGACTGTTAACACTTCTTCTTTAACAATTCTTCAAAGAATTTCACCAACAATTTCACCAACAATCTCATGAAAATAAATGAATGACGTATGAATATGAAATAATAACGTACGGATTTGAAGGAATACCGTATGGATATGAAGGAATAACGTATGGATATGAAGAAATAACGTATGAATATGAAGGAATAACGTATACTTGATTCTTGATTAGAAACTGGCCTCACAGCATGTGGGGAATTCCCATAAGTGATTCGCCCTCTGTTCTAGCAGCCATCCGACACGATTGTGTTTCGAGTCTAATGCCACTGAAACATACGTCGACATCAGGGCACAACTCTGACCCTTGCGACAGGTTTCTTTATTGTTCTGCCCACTCACGCCGTGCCCGCAACTAGTTCAAGCACAACGTCGGCCTGTCGGAGCAGCTTGGTAACTGTTATTGAAGGTTACGACTACGGGATTGTATAGATGAAGTGCCATGAAGCTTCTTAAAGAAGATAACCTCAATATAAAGGCATGTCATCTACAATGGTTTTCTGTTGCTTTGGTGGTTTGTCTAGTGAGCCATTATGATACCCACAGACGGAACCGCATGCGCGGGATAACGTATGGATATGAAAAGGAATAACGAATGAATATGAATTGAGTAACATCTTTCGTCTGCCTCTTCTTTGTACACCATGTGAGAGTTAACCACACATTACACAATGTGAGAGTTAACCACACATAACTTGTTTTGGGATATAGCTGTTATTCATCTTCTGTCACATGACCAAGGGGATACAGCTGTTATTCATCATCTGAACTATGACCAATGGGATACAGATGTTATTCATCGACTGAACATGACTGTCACTTGAGTCTTATATGACTGAGTGTGGACATTATTCTTGGAACTAGATCCTGTGCAGTAACACATTCTTCGATAACATTGTCCTGCAACATCATATTGAAATCCTTTGGGAAACATCGCAAAGGGAATATATTCAGCCATTCTTATTATGAATATGATCTTATCTCAGACATGTGATATTCAGGAATACATGCATATGTCGCTAGAGGAAGTGGGATAATTTGCCTAGGACCGTGGGGATTTCAGAAGATTCATATGGAAAACTACGTTCTGGAAAGAAACCTCACATGACACTTACTCAGATCTGTAACTGATAACTTTGGATATCGTGTAAATCGAGATCTTTGTCCCAATTTTCAGCATTTCCTTGTTCAATGATCTTTTTTATTTCCAGTGTGTCACAATTGGTAACATCTTTTTCTGTTCAAACACTTTTTTCTTTGTCAAGTGAGAGTGTTGTGGTAATTGTGGACTCAGGGTAGTTGTATATTGATTCAAGTTTGTGCAACTCAGGAAGTTGAAGTTGTGTAATTATTTAAGTTACGTTATTAAAGGTGATTTTGTTTGATGTAATAGTCTTTCGACAAAATACCACACTTTTCGTGATATTTATTAATAACAAAACAAGTCTCAGATTCTTGCCAAAGTTTTATATTAACTCTTGCAATATAACCTGGTTATGAGCAGCTATAGGTGCAATGTCAGCTTGCAACGACTCATTGGGTAGAATCTCAGTTGTATTATTCTCTTCTTCTTCAGCGCTCATTTTCAAACTCCAACTGTATCTCCCTTGTAGCAAGACCATGGTCCTACTAGATGTCCAGCAGGATGTAGTCAAGAGAATGGAAATGCGTTGTGTAGCCTTTTTATTTACGCCAAATATCCCGACACATCCGTCTTCGGCGTGGTATTAGTTTAAGACGGCCGAGGTTAAACATGGGCCAACCATGTCTTATGAGAATGAAGACATCATTCACCAAGTATTGCAAGGCCGGGGAGTAAGAAGGCAAATTCCAAGGCTGTGGTGTAAGAAGGCAAATTCCAAGGCTGGGGTGTAAGAAGGTAAATTCCAAAGCTAGGGTGAAAGAAGGTAAATTCCAAGGCTGGGGTGTAAGAAGGAAAATTCCAAGGCTGTGGTGTAAGAAGGCAAATTCCAAGGCTGGGGTGTAAGAAGGTAAATTCCAAGGCTGGGGTGAAAGAAGGTAATTCCAAGGCTGGGGTGAAAGTAGGCAAATTCCAAGGTTGGGGTGTAAGAAAGCAAATTTCATGGCTGGAGTGTAAGAAGACAAATTCCAAGGCTGGAGTGTAAAAGGGAAATAAGAATATCCTTTCTTAACGTCACTTTTGACATCACTGTTGTCAAGATATAGTCTTAAAACTGGATGAATACCTAGATATTGTTATGGAATGATAAAAACAACGAATTGTGACAGCCTCGGTAGCCATTCAATGGACTCATGTGCCCTGTACAGGGATGTTTTGCCAGCAGTATTGAGTACTTTTGTTAGATCGACAACAGCAATATCATTTGATGTTCTTTTCTGTTTTCACTTTTCATGATTCTACTGTTAATGACAATGGTGGATCCGAACCTACATGGTAACTCTGGGAACTTTACTAGCTTATGCAATACTCACAATACTACACGTGCGAAAAACGTTCCCAATACACATATTAATGATATTTCTTTATGATTACTATAATCACTCTTATTGCTTAGGATATGCTAATAACAACATATGTTGTTGCATGGAGATCACTTAAAGAGCATGTAATGCGTACATTTCACATAATGCCGTATTGTTACAAAGTGTATAAGTGTGGTTTCACAACACATATTCTCGTACTGTTACGAAGTGTCGGTTTACAACACATATTCTCGTACTGTTACAAAGTGTCGGTTCACAACACATATTCTCGTACTGTTACAAAGTGTCGGTTCACAACACATATTCTCGTACTGTTACGAAGTGTCGGTTCACAACACATATTCTCGTACTGTTACAAAGTGTGGTTTCATAACATATACTCTTGTATTGTTAAGAAGTGTAGAAGTATAATAACCTAATGTTTAATAGTACAGAATAGTTGTTAGTCAACAATATGAGACGTACTCTCAAATGAGAAATCAAACCTACTTATTAGCTCGTTTGTCTACTCCCTGTGAATGTCGTTGAAATCAAATCTACTTAATAGCTCGTTTGTCTACTCCCTGTTACTGTCTACTCCCTGTGACTGTCTACTCCCTGTGACTGTCATTCGTCACTTGTTCTTTGTGTGACAGCAAATGAACATCAAGGTAATATTTAAATGAGTAATTTTAGAAGGCTGAATTTCCAATACTCATTTTGTCTTATTTTGTAGACGAGCATGGTCAAGTACACAATATTAACTCATTGGATTCCGTAGTATATAAACACGTTTGTACCCAAAAATCAATAAAAAAGAAGTAATGCTTATTTCAAAGAAACAAAATAACACACCTTGAAAGATAAAAGTGAATGATATAGTATTAAAACAGGTCCACCAATTCAAATATTTAGGTACAACGATTACAGCAGATGGAAGAAGTTTGACAGAAATAAGAAGCAGAATAGGACAGACAAAAACAACATTCAGAAAAATTATAAATATATTGTGTAATATGACCTTGCCATTAGAGGTGAGAAAGAGAGTTCTGCAGTGGTATATAACTCCTATTCTAGCATATGAATGCGAGTCTTGGACAATAAACATTGTGGAAAGTGGGAAATTAGAGACAACAGAGACGTGGTTCTATAGTAGAATGCTGAGAACACCATGGACTGCCAGAAAAACTAATGTGGAGGTGTTGAAAGAGTTAAATACGAAACGGACCTTAATCAATAATATAAGAAAAAAACCAGTCTTCATTTTTTGTTCACTTCATGAGACAGGCAGGTTTGGAGAACATAGTCACAACAGGCAATATTGATGGCAACAGTCACAGAGAGCGACAACGTGAGAAAATATTAGACAGTTTTACAACCTGGCATGGCAGGGAAACAACAACGATTTGTATACATAATACTGGAGACAGAGAGCTGCGGAGAGCCATTCTCGCCTACGACAGCCGGTATGGCACCTGGTGATGATAATGATAATGATATAAACGAGGAAGTTATCACAATTTCGCCCGTGTGTTACCGGGGCCCGAATAATAGGGGAGCAAAGAATAGCAACACTATTTACCTTCTACGAATGTCGTAAAAAGCGACTAAGGAGGTTATGGGATGGAGTTGGCTGTCCCATCCCATAATAGGTTCAGTGATCCAAAGCCATGCTGAAGTCGGATGTGTCAGGCCGAAAGGCGCAAATATCGCAGTAATGCTGTAAACTATGACACAACGAATTCCGTTCTCCGTACTACATCCTGCTAATCTGCAGGAGTTTGAGAATGAACGCAGAAGAAGAAGATGTTCACGATCTCTTTGTTATAAGGCAAGAGCCAAGCATTTCACCATGCATTGGTTCAATACGAACATAACAGTGGATGCACCAGTCACTAATAAATTGTAGAAGTCTAACGGATCGCATATATCTCGTGGGGTTAAAAATGTAATAAAATTTGATATATTATATTTCATACGTGTTTACTAAGGTCTGCTGCACTCAGGAATGATATCGATTACCTGGCTCATGTCGGTTTCATCATATTACTCCTAGCTTCTATTCCCAATTCAATATCATCAAATCATGGCAGAAAACAGAAGCAATGACTGGCGGAAACAATGACATGTCTGTAATAAAATGTGTGATGAAGTTGTTTTACATTGGAGCATCAATGAACAGGAAGAAATAGGATTGTTTATTGCTAGATCATATGATAGTGGATTGGAGTCAAGAATGAATAGTTGGGGGGGGGGGCGGGTATACGAATACTATGTCTATGACATTGGAGGGCTGTCCATAAATCCCGTTCAACAATTATGGGTGGGGTAGGGGGTCTGAAAAGTGTGACAGCTGTTGACAAAGAGGGCGTGGCGGGTGTTGACAAACGTTGACGTCATAAAATTATTTTTAAAATCTATCTATCGATTCGTTAAACCCTTTATTGCTTTCAGCATCAGGGGTAGAAGAGTTTTCAGAGATGGCCCTCGTGTGTGCTGAGTATATTGTGGAATTTGTCGCCTCATTTTTCATTTTCATAGTAGTCCTCTATGTATGCTTTCACTGTATCTGTTTAGCACTGTATCTCTCTGCTGATGTGTGCAAACCATTTGATCTATTGTCTCTTAATATATTCCACGATTCTGGTGGTGCCGGTTCTGTGTCTAATGTCCTCATTCTTCACTCTGTCTCTTAGCGATATTCCTAGGATTCTGCTTAAGTGCTTTTCGTTGTCCATGTTTGGCTTTGGTAGCACAGGGTTGGCATAATAATCGTTTGAATAGTGTTATTTTGGTGTTTAAATCTACATTTTTGTTTCTGAAGATTGGTGCAATTAGCACTAGGGCTTTGTATGCTTAACTGGATCTATTGTGTATTTCTTTGCTGCTTTTACCGTCTGTTGTTATATTGCTTCCTAGATATATGAATTTTGTCACATGTTGAAGTCTGTTGTTTATATATATATATATATATATATATATATATATATAATATTGGTGTTTCTTCTTGTTCTTCTTATTACATTGGTCTTTTCTATATTTTTCTTCATGTGAATTGTTTGGCATGTCTGTTGTAATCTGTCTATTTGGCTTTGCAGTTGCTCTTCTGATGATCCTACTAGTGCTTGGTCGTCTGCAAATAGCAATTCGTTTAAGTTATCCTTGAGGTTGTTTGTTTCTGTTGTCTTTGCTATTTTGAAGATGTGATCTATGTATGTTATAAGCAGTATGGGGGATAGTACACATTCCTGTCTCACAACCGAGTGAATTTGAAAATTATCAGATGTACCTGTGCTCGTTCTTACTGCGCATTGACTATTGACGTATATGCTCTGACATAGGCTTATCAGATGTTGAGGAACTCCGTATGTCTGTAGCGTTATCCCAAATTGTGCTCTATCCACTCTCTCAAAAACTTTCTCTTAGTTTACGAAAGTCGAAGATAAGTCTTGGTTATGTTCTGTTGCTCTTTCTGAAAGTTGTTTGAGGACGAAGATTGTATTTGTACTGCTTTTATTTCTCAAAAAAGCCGAATTGTGTATTGTTGATCCGTGGTTCTATATGTCCGCGCACCCATCTCTATAGTATCTTGCTAAAAATTGTTCCTATGTGGCTTAAAATTGATATGCCTATATGCGTTGTGCAGTCCCACTTACTGCTTTTTTCCTTCCGGATGGAAACAATGACCGCTGTATTCCACTCCTGTGGTGTCTTTTGTTTCTTCCATATCACATTTAACAGTTTATGTAGTCACCTAGTGTAGTCACGTTATACCTGTCACTGTTATCATTTTTATTAGTTATATATGTATGCCGTCTATTCCTGGTGCTTTGTTATGTGGCGCATGCTTAACTACGTCTTCAATTTCGGATTTCAGGATGTATGGTTCTAGGTCTTCTATTGTATTTATTGTTGTAATCACTTCTCCTTCCGTTAAGTTTAACAGTTCATTAAAGTAATTTTTCTATCTTTCCTTGGTGCGTTTTGTCTATCAATGATAAGCATTTCTCCATATTCCTGCCATGACTTAATTTAGTCTTGCATGCTATAGTCTTAATGCGTTTTGCTTGTTTAAACAAAAACCCAATTAAATGGTTTTGAATTTTAATATATTTATAATAACGTGAAATACTTTTGTAACAATGTGAACATATGTGTAACAGTGTTAAAAATATTTGTGACAGTGTGAAACATATTTATAATAACTTGAAACATATTTTCAGCAGTGTGAAACATATCATTCCTATTTTAAATCATTTGTATTCTGCCAATAATATTTTTAAAGGGGTGGGGTGTTTGACCGGGGGGGGGGGGTTTGTTAATTATTGACAGTTGCTGACAGGAATTGGGTCAAAAGATGACACATCAGAAAGTTGTTTATGTAATTATGGACAGTCCCCTACGTGGTTTACGAGTAATTAGTGACTATCTGAACAGGCGGCGGTTCAGTCTCTTTGAGCAGATGGTGAAATGTATATGGGCTGATAGTTGTCGTTGCGCGTTGATTGTATATTTTCCTAGTACTGCCCGTCAATCGTTCCTCTCTATTATATCTTCAAGCTAAACGAAGACGGTTGTGTCGGGTCATTAGCGAAAGTAAAACGAGGACACACCGCATTTTCATTCTCTGGACTACATCCTGCTCTAAATCTAGTAGGACCATGGTTGTTTACTGCTACAAGTGAAACTCATCATGAGTTTGAGAATGTACGCTAAAGAAGAAGAAGAATATCTTCAAGCACAACTGAACTCCATCACTCTCTTAATAACAGTCTCACCCTCCATGATGTCTTCGCCCAACAGACCCATATATACTAAATTTACTCTATCCATTGACATAGCCACTGAGAGCTGACTACGTATCTCGCAACACCTGGGCTGTCGGTGACTAAAATTATTTGAAAGTTGCTTAAAATTTGACAACGTATCTCACAACAACACCTGGGCTGTCGGTGACTAAAAATGATTGGAGAGTTCCTTAAAATTTGACTACGTATCTCACTCAACAACACCTGGGCTGTCGATGACTAAAAATTATTGGAGAGTTCCTTAAAATTGGACTACGAATCTCACTCAACAACACCTGGGCTGTCGGTGACTAAAATTACAGGAAAGTAGTTAAAATGTGACTACGTATCTCAAAACAACACCTGGGCTGTCGGTGACTAAAATGACTGGAAAGTTGCTTAAAATTTCACTACGTATCTCACAACAACACCTGGGCTGTCGGTGACTAACATGACTGGAAAATTGCTTAAAATTTGACAACCTATCTCATAACAACACACACCTGGGCTGTCGGTGACTAACATGACTGGAAAGTTGCTTAAAATGTAACTACTTATCTCACAACAACACCTGGGCTGTCGGTGACTAACATGACTGGAAAGTTTCTTAAAATTTGACTACTTATCTCACAACAACACACACCTGGGCTGTCGGTGACTAACATGACTGGAAAGTTGCTTAAAATGTGACTACGTATCTCACAACATCGAGTAATAGAATACTAATAGACTGTGACATTGACTGATGACGCAAACAACAAACGACGTGGTATATTCTATCAACATTAGAAGCCTATTATTTTACAAACAGGCAGTAGATACGTTTTCAGTCAGAAAGGGGTTTATCCTAAACAATGAAGAAAGAAAGAAACCCTAAAAATTAGAAATTATGTAAAGAAAAAAAGTCATTTGCCTGTTTTCATATGTAATTTCCCCTTTTGTATGAGAAATTTGATAACTTTTTGGACAAAAAATTGTTAAGGGCGGGGTTTCACTCATCCTTTGGCTTAATGAATAGTACAAAAGGTTTTGCTCTAAATGGGGTGGAGGAGAGTGGTTAAAGGGGAGAGTGGTGTTGATTGGGTTGTTCAAACACCCTCCCTCCCCCCTCTTATTTACGGAATTATTTGAGAGCTATATCTCTGTTGAGATGGGTTTCTTGAACACATCATACTTTTACGTGTTTATTCCAGAAAAGTTTCCCTCATCAATGTTCTAGGAAGAATGTGTCCCACGACACACATAACAATATTGCTTTTCTATATCTGGATATATTTGTTCCGTTACATTGGGTAACCTTTTTGGTAATGAGTTTTTTTTTCGTGTTCTTGGGTTAAACATAATTTTTTTACAGATTGTTTTAAAGACGCGAGTAGTGTTTTCTGTGCTCGAGTGGGTCAGTGAATTAAGTACATTTAGATCACCCTTGCAGACTAAAAACATTGGACTGATGGGCTGGATTTGACCAGCAGCAGTATTCTGTCCTCCAGCTTTAAGTCATAAATCGTGTGTTTGATTATGTTTCCCGATGTATATAAATACATTGTGGTCCACATTCAGTTGTGCACGTGGAATATGCCACTCTATTGAAATAATCTGATAAATGTGTTTTCTGAGATCTAAATCCGAAAGATAAAATGAGATTATTGCACAGATGACTAGATATCCCATACACGAACTGCGACACGCGCACAGACGTGCTCATACGCCTGTGGTTGATAGATATGGGCCATATGATGCATTTTTTGCTATAGGTGCAGCAGCTCAACAGCGGAGAGCAGCTAGAAAGTCACGGATAGACCAAGATCCGCCTACAGCCGTCATTCCATGTCCGAACTGTCCAAGGACATTTACAGCTCGAATAGGGCTCATTAGCCATCTACGAACTCATAATCACGGACATGACTAAAATTGAATTTTCAAAAGTGGATGTAACAAATGGTCATCATCACTTGTGATGGACGAATAACACACATATAGGTGAGAAAAAAACAAAAAATACAAATATAATGGTAAATGATAACTAACTAGTCTTTTGGTTCTGTTATAATTGTCCTTCAAGGAGCATTAGACAAAATAATTGTTAAGTGATTACTGACTAAAAACTGCACTTTTTATCATGCAGAGTCCACACATCGAACACAGAGTTGCAACGATCCTTCAACACCTTCTGCCTCTTGCCGTGGTTGTTCTTCATCATCTTCTTCAGCGGTTCATTCGTAATCTCCTGCTGGATCTCTCTTGTAGCAGGACTAGGGTCCTATTAGATTTCCAGCAGGATGTAGTCCAGAGAATGGAATTGTGTTGTCGTCGATTTTATTTGAGTAAATTGTCCGACATATCCGTCTTCGGAGGTGGCAGATCAATATGCTCGAACGTATCAGGACCATCTAATATTATTTCTCCCCATCCCCACCTAGTATCTCTGCCTACCTATTGCTCCTTGCCCCTATAGACTCTAGCTTCAAGTTAGCTATACAACAAGGTGCCCACTCTTATATTTAATATGTTCAAAATATATATTTCTGATTATGATTTCTTTTAGTAGTTATTTTGTCATACGTAGTGGTATCATATATATATATATATACCCCGTACATAACATTATATCCAAGCGAACACATGTGTTAATAATTCTTTTCTCATCACTTTTCTTTTGACTGCAACACTGAGCTTATATGCTTTATAGATGTTTGACGGAATGGCAAGCAGAGCATTTATGGGAGCATTATGGCATATTTGTGCAGCATCACTGCTCAAGCAGAATACAGGTGCAGTGTGGCAGCTTAATAATAATAATAATCTGTTGTTTTTGCCATACGCATTTTAGTCAAAAGCCTATAATATATAATATAAATAACTATTATCATATATATAAAATGAAAACTTTCTAGGTCAGAAAAGACCTAGAATGGATAATATATGATATGAACACACACACATATATGTATGTATGTATATATATATATATATATTATGATAACCATCATTTGTTGTATATAATATAACTATTATCATATATATTATATATATATGATTTATTGATTAATAACCTCGTGAATTGCGAGGGATTAGCTCTTACTT